>CM051028.1:53738328-54253328 GCA_027627225.1 Congeria kusceri | reverse complement strand
GTGTCGGCGTGTTGGCGCCCTTCAAACGCGCCAATACGCCAGAACGACGAAGTAAGAGCGCCAATACGGCAAGTTTGTACCCACCAGAACGACAACAAGACACATAAATCTCTCGTTCTGGTGCCCATTATTTGGCGTGTTGGCGCCTCGGATTTGTCGTTCTGGCTTTCTGGCTGGTTTGAAGGACGCCAACGCGCCGACACGCCAGAACGACAAAAAGCACGTCGATACGAGAAATAAGGTATTTGTCGTCCTTTCATTTTGGCGTGCATGCTTAGCGGAAGGCGCCAACACGCCAAAACGAAAGAACGGCAAATATCTTAAGTGTCGTTTCGGCGCGCTTATTTGTCGTTCTGGCGTGTTGTCGTGTTGGCGTCCTTCTAACCCGCCAGAACGCCAGAAAGACAAATCTGAGGCGCCAACACGCCAAATAAGGACCGCCATAACGAGATATTTAAGTGTCGTGTTGTCGTTCTGGCGCATACACATTTGTCGTATTGTCGCCCTTATTTTATCGTTGTGGCGCGTTGGCGCGTTAGAAGGCCGCCTACACGCCCTCACGCCAGAACGATAAATATGCGCGCCGATACGACAAATCAGGTATTTGTCGTTCTGGTGTGTTGTCGTTTTGGCGCCCTTCCCTTCAAAGGCGCCAACACGCCAAAACAACAGCCACCATAAATATGCATAAATATGCATACAGTCATCTTATTTCGTTATCTTCCGCTACGAGGTATTTGTATTGTATTCATTTAATCAAACGATGTTTAGTTAAACTCACTTCATATATAAACAAACTGGCGATAAAATGAAAACAATACATATGTATTATAAACCTAGCTCAACTCAATAAAGCAGAAACAATAAATATTTAAGCTTTTATGACTGTTATTTGTAGTTAATACAGTTTCAACCAATTAAAGTGAATTGCTTTTATTATCTCAATTTGTAATACAATCCATTATATTGCTATCTATAGCATCTGCCGTTGTGCTTTGCTTTACTAGTGCATACTAATACTACTACTTAATATGTCATTGGCAGGAAATACCTACAGATGTGCAAATAAACCAATTATTACCATTATTTCATCAACCCTGATAAAGATATAAAATAGATCGGATCTTGGGTCTTGCAACTGTTATCAGAATTCCGTTATAATAAGAATCGATGGTTAGTAGAGATTTACAATTTCAACATAATGTTCGCATTTGGCAGAACATATTTATCAGGGGCGTAGCTTCCATTAGGCACAATATACATTTTTCCAGAGATGAAAAATTTAAATATGCCAAAAATGCAATAAAAACAGAGGGGGGATAAGGGTGAGGGGATGTTCTTGGTTGTGTTCATACTTCATTGTTTAACAATTATTTTGTAGAATCGGGCTTTAGCTGAAGTTAGTTGTTTGTAGCCACATACGCGTATAAACACTATTGGCCCAAATTATCAATTACAGCGTCATTTTGTAGATTCCGCCTATTGTGCCTATACCTTTTTTGAACCAAAGCTACTCCCCTGTTTGTATTAACAAAAGAGTAATCATGTGAACATAATGTGTATCATCAGAGGTCGAATGATACAGTGTAGTATGATACACTGTTACACCGCTTTTATCATTTATTACAGTGACAGTCATCAACAGTGCCACAAAAGGATAGCAACCAAGACACACAGAATTGAACCAAATCTCGCCATCAAGACCTCGGTGAAACGTTATATTTCCATTACACTAATGGATTTCCGTCCTTATCACTGAGGTTTCCTCAAGACAATATTATGCGTTTATAAAATGTCGAATATATGATATCCGAGTGATAAAAATATTCACTAATTATTTTGTGTATTGAAAATAGTGCACTTTTAAAAAACGTAAAACACTTGAATATTCCATTGTCAGCAAATGTTGGATGTCGATGTATAGTTGATATGCTGGTTTGCAGCCAAGTCTAATTAAGTCAATATATGTACTTCTTAACAAGGATAAATAATTATAAATATAATGACAGATCCTAGTTCATTGCTTTTGTCCTAGACACAAAGTACCCATAGTTACTAGTTACTAGTGGTGCTCTGATTTTACGGCATTGAAAAAGCCAAACATTTTATTATGACTGTTCACTGCTTTTCATATCGCCATTTCTACATTTCTGTAACAAGTTTGTTGTTATGAAGCAACTTAAAAGAAGAGGCACTCAACAGTCACCAATATTCCAGATAAAGGGCCGGTGCACTATACTATCTTAAACAAGCCACTAAGGTAGCACTTTACAGTTTCAGCCAAAAATTCGATTTGGTAGGGGAGAAATTTCTAATAAATAGGGAAACCGTGAAACTGAGCAGAATTTTGATTGTTTTAGAAGTTGTAAGTATCAGATTTAAGGGCTGAAGTTTTGAATTGCATGCTTAGTGAATTATAATATATGCTCTATGTAAAGCCAGAGTATGTGTTGAGCCACCGTGCACATAAAATTCGTACTTGAGGGTTCCTAGCTCTGAACGCCATTTTGGCAGGATATTTAAAAGGGTGTGCATACATTGTTTATTGGAAAATCTAAATGGTTGACCCCCAGTTTTCTCAGTTGCAAGCAAGTATCTGGTAAGTTACGCAGACGCATGCAGTGTATGAGGTGCTCGCATTCGCATGAAAGTTGCAAATTGATGTTAAAAAAATCACTGAAATGGTCTCGGAAACTGGTTAAATTTGAACCCCTAATTGGCTGATCATGCATGTTAAAATTATGATGGAACTGTGTGCGTAATTATTTTCAGTATATTTTTGTCAAGCGTTAACCACAACATTATTGTAATTATATTTGGTTTGGTTTTCAGGTGTTGACATTCTCAGTGTGTGCAAGACGGCTCGAACCCAGACCCCACCAGGCCGACTATTCAAAAGCTTAATTCACGGATATAAACTGAGCAATTTAAATTGTCACATTATCTTTCATAGCACTTAAATGCAATATCTTGCAAAAATGTTTATTCCAGTGTTGTTAAGAATGAAATAATTATCTACAAGTATTTTATTGCAGAAATATTTCCAAAACATATAGTTAGATTATTCTTACTTTGTTCGTACTTCCTCCGACCTCACATTAACATTGAAAATAGAATGATAAATAAAGAAATAAAGCGACACTTTGTTATAATTAATCACTCGAAGAATTATCGGTTGTATTCGTTGTCAAATGATTGTCGAATCGTCAGTTAATAAATGAAGTTTTACGTGAAGTGACGCCATAGCAAACATTGATTAATTACCAGTTCTGTTTTGCAATGACCGGAATGAAGAAATGTGTTTTGACTGACAACAACAGTTGTTATGAGAAATTACTTTACACGAGTTGCTGTAAAAGAATTCCAGAATTCCGAAGTCACAAATTTGTTGGCGTAATCAAAGGATATACAAATATATAAAGTGCATACGTTTGGACAATACGTGTTTCCTAGTTTCTAAGAAATACGTTGCCACCGTTTGAACCGTGTATATTCCGCTGGGCAGAACCTAATCAATAATCGTTTAAGATTTGTCGCGTTGCGAAAGTAAAGTAGAACATCACGTGCGTTTTTTTCCCCCGTGGGACAAAAATAACATGTTACTCTTCTTGCCGCCAGAACCGGAAAAAGCTAGAAAAACCATCGGAAATGACATCAAACTTGACATCGACATCGGACGTCATCCAGCCAAACTCATAAAAATTGATCACAAAATAAGCGAGTTATAACAATTATCGCATATACAATAAAGATAAATTGTTACACGTGACACGTCATTTTAGCGTGTCTGAAAATGATTCATGGCAAAAAACCAACATCCACGCTCAATTAATTTTTGATGATGCTTCATATGAAAGCGTCTGTAGTTTCTCTAAATGTATATACCAATATGTGTTATGTTTATTACATCACATTTTCGTTTTTAGGATTATTGTACGAGTTAGGAACGTATTTTCAATATTTGCACCAACAACGCGCGTCAATTCTAATATTTTAATTTAAAAAATACGCAAAAAATGATAAAATATTAATCGAAATGTCGGGACTAAAATGAGAAACGAATAGTTTTGTGCGTTCTTGTGAGCGATCTACGATCAATGAACTGAACTCACAGTCAACACTTATTACCAATAAATGTTATGTAATTGTACAAATATAAATACTGAAAAATATTTGAAGCATAGAGGTCGTAAAACAAAACAAATTTTACGTGTTTTAGTTTGCGTAAGCGTTTATGTTTAATTGAAGCGCGTTTGAGCCATTGAAAAGTCTTACGACCGTGTGTCTTTATGTGTTTTAATTTATATGCATTTACTTTCATCATTAATCATTAAAAGACATGATATAACTTTGATATATACAAAAAATTATAACTCAACATATTTCGACCTTTCCATTTTGACAAAGCAACAACTAATGAAGATGCAATTACGACAATATTTGTTAAACCACTTGGTATTGCTCAGTTAACACGCATATTATTACTTGTTAAAACTTACTTTGACTGCACAAAGAACTGACTTTGTTATTTTTTTTATTATACGAACATTTTACACATTATACATTATTACCATCTTTCTCATTACTATAATAGCCAGATTCGAGTGCGCTTCACAAAATCACTGGCATGAACTAGTTTCTGTCCTTTTGTTAATTATCGTCAATCAAATAAGTCCACAATTCTTATCATGAGTACCATAAAACCAGAAATTATTTATGGTTCATAAAATATAATGTAAGTATAACCACTAATTGCACGTGCCTACTAATAGTACGAAGGCTAATTAGTTTTTGGTACGAGTTATGCGGTTAATATGCTCTAAATAATTATAGGATGATTTCGTGGAATTCCTCAGTCAAACCATGTGTAAGGCGTGATGAATCTAGCCACGACAAATCTTGCAAAGAATAGTGTATACTATAAATGTCTGTTAAATCGCACATTTTATGAATGTATCTTAAACCCATCTTTTTATTGGCATTATATAAACTGATATAAAACAAAATGTGTATTACCGTTACTTTCATATTTAATTTTGACATTGGCATGACATAGTACTGATATAAAACGAAATTTGTATTACCGTTATTTTCATATTTGATCTTGACATTGGCATGATATAAATGTAGTACTTATATAAAACGATATTTGTATTACCGTTACTTTCATTTGATCTTGACATTGGCATGATATAATACTAATATAAAACGATATTTGTATTACCGTTACTTTCATATTTGATCTTGACATTGGCATGATATAATACTGATATAAAACGAAATTTGCATTACCGTTACTTTCATAAGTACATGGTGTTGAAGACATATTTCAAAAGTTCCTTCAATTAAAATGAGGCGTGTCGTGGGAAAACCGGGCTAAATGCATGTGAGTCCCGGATTAGCTTGCGCATTCCGCACAGGCTAATCCAGGGCGGCACTTTCCGCCTACAGTGGATTTATGTTTAGAAGAGACTTCCTTGAAACAGAAAATATCATAAAAGCGGAAAGTGCCCTACTGGATTAGCCTGTGAGAACTGCATTAAGCCCGGTTTTCCCACGACACGCCTCATATCAAATATCGCTAGACAGAAACGTGAAGCTTAAGCTGTTTCCTGCGCGCCTCATTTGTGATAACCCTTTACAACTGTTCGTAATGAATAGTATTGCATGCATGTTATAGCATGCGTTGTTTAACAGTTTGGTAACGTTATTGATAATTTGTTAATGTCGTATCATTTGGCTACATTTTACTTCTGAAAATTGCTTTTTTGTGTGGACGTGATAGGTAACAGTATTTCCGAGCATGTGTTTTCTGTGAACATTTTATGACTTAGGAAAGGTTTATTTTATTTCTTTTTATATGATCATGTATTTAAATAAATTGTGGACTTTATCCAAACATACCTTTTAGAACTACTGCCTTCACAATTATGATATTGTAAATCAGACCTTCTTTAATTCAGTATCAAAGCATCAAATGTACCAAACTATACACCATCAATTTTCTGCCTACTGCGTCATATATCCAGCAGAAATTTCCAGGCTCAACTACTGAATGACAATTTACATACAGTAAAAAATGGGTTTTGGATGGTATACATTATTCAACAGAATGCCATCGTTGATTAACATCAGTTTCCTATGCGATTGCTTCATTTACTAAACGCGCTGAAGCGATCACTATGATGTAGTCGCCTTGTCTTATGAAGAGTTTCAGTGTTGAATGTTTTATTTCCTGCGTACAAAACGGATTTATTATCGAAGCAAAACCATTGTATTCTCGTAATTACGCCAAAATTGTGTATAACTCACAAAACACATTATATTGCAAATAAAAATGTATTAACGTATAGTTTACACGTTGTAATACGCAACAATAAAATATTATGAGAGCGACAAATTTCGAAAAAAAAACACGTATTAACGCATGTTTATGTTAATGCCAGCTTTGATTGATTAATACGAGTGTGTAACAGAAGTACTTATCGTAAGGTAACAATCCGTTTCCATTAACACTTCATATTTCGTGTTATTATGCTAAACTTACTAATAAAGCACTTTTTTTAGTCATACACACTATATAGTTCTTGGAAATATCGCGTGTTATCGTTCAACATGATTATTTGCAGCTTTCTTGCTTCATGAGTTCTCCTAAAGAATATTAAATAAAAGAATAGACTTATTTTCCCATCATACTGGTTCCTTGGCATTCTCAAGTCATTGGATAGAGAGTGAATTTATTATTTAATATTTTTTTTTTTACTGTTTAAATTCGGAAAATAGTTTACTAAAATATAAGTGATATGGCCGGTTGCCTACCCAGCAGCTAGTTAAATCAAAGGCTAAGCGCCTGGCATATAAGATAGAAATCGGGAGTTCAGATGTTTATCAAGGTGTCTCATAAGTCAAAACTTGCTGGCCCTTAATCAAGAGGGTCGACACTATAATAAAACCAAACACACTATAATAACATATAAGAGGCATTTATGCTTATACTATTTTTCTGCGTTTGAATTGTTCTTCGAATTTACCAATATGATTTTGCCATGTAATATGCTTTGAAAGCATTTTGTTCATTTAGCCATGTATAGCAAATGAAGGTCATTTCAAAAAATCAAATTGAAACTTATAGTTGTAATAAGTAGTATTTTACATATCATCATTTCTTGTCAAAATAGTAGCTTATGTTTGTGTGACATCGACGTACATGTACATCTTGTTCGAAATTAATATATATGTCTTTTACCAAGATATATATAGAGAGTAACGAGTTTACCATTTACATTTACCATCACGATACCATTGAAATAAGATTTAATAAGATTGAAAGATTTGAAAAAAGGTGTACATTTGTACTTAATTAATTTGGTTTGCTGCATATGGTTTGAAAGTAATTTAGACAAAACGTACTTTTGCCTGACCAATTATTATTATGGACCAACTGATAAAACTTATTTTTAATCAAAAACACGTTTACAGTTAGGTAAGTTATAATAGACTATCGTAAAAAGCCTTTCCAACCTTTGAAGAACATGACCAATTAATAACAAACTAGAAAGATGGTTATGCTGTTATAATAAAATGATAATGAAACGGCTAAAGGCCATTTTATTACCGTTCTTCCTTTACGTGTCTTCAGAAGTTGTACAATTGGTCATTGTTGAATATACGTATTACATATTTTAGAGCTATATGCTTTTTTTTCATTTTCTACGATGTGATCTAATTACAAGATTATTGAATGAAAGTTTGAAAGTAACAATATAAGTTAATAAATGAACGAAAAAGAAAACGGTGATATTCTTTGCAAACATTCAGTCGGTATATCGAAGGATTTATAAATACTTACGATTGCGCCGGCGTGTTGAAACAAACAACAGAAAATCACGGTTTACCCTATTTTTAGTAAATGGTTAAGTCCCTTATTATCAACAAAATGTAAAACGCTATACCGTACAAAACAAACAGAACAAAAGAAATATATTGAAATGTTAATTTCTACTAGTTGCTAAGTTGATTCGTGTCAGTTTGAGCAAATGTAAACTAGCTTTTTGTATTATTCCAGGGTTGTATTCAAAGATTGGCCAATTAACAATTTCTAAGATTGCATTAGATTCCCAAAAATGAAAATGCATTCAATAAAAAGAATCGAAATAACACATAGGACACTTAATTATTTGGAAATAATGCATCGTTCATGAATAAAGATCATTTTTCTAAATATATCCAATAATATGAAGCATGTGTAGCGTTTCGTTGATATTGTTAAAAGTATTCATTATCATTTAATAACATAGAGTTGAAGGCGTTAATTCATATTCTGGCTAGTCGTTACCGTTAGCGTGACAGACTTTTTATTCGGAGAAAGTAGTTTTGAACATTTAGGTAGGCACTGTCTTTGTCTTGTGCTATGCATTGCGAAGTATGTCATTTCTAATTTATTGCATTCCACATTCGATTATGCTTGGTCAATGGTCAGTTCAGTTAATTTCGATGTCCATAACGTTTGGTTTTATTTGAACATAATATGTCTGGGCCATGGTACTGTCTCTGAAATTTCAACACTAATCATGGAATTTAGTGCAGTAATAAGCTTTCTTCTGACAGTGAAACCTCAAAGTCGACAGCTTTGCAGACATATCATAAAATACAGCTTTATTGTTGATTTGTGTCGACATAATGCATTACTGGTCATTCCACGAGATATATTCAAAGTATACGCTCAGTCATAATTTTTACATTTTAAACTATTAAAATCACAATTAACAAGTTATCAGAATAGGAAAGACTTGCTTCTATCATACATAGTTTTTTTTATTGATAAATTGAGCTTCATTGACATTGCAGTTGTATATATAATTGCACTCTCAAGCATATATTCTTGATTATTTGAACTTTGTATGACAGCTCCTGTGCATTCTGTTATGAATGTATAGCCTCTTTCATTACCAAAATAATACGAGTACATGTATATTAAAATATTGTTAAACAATATAGTCCGTTTTTCATGTTTATGAAAAAGGTCATCAATTTATTTATTTTATTTTTACTTGAACGAGTTATATTGACCCAGGAGACACTATCACGCGAGGGATACTTAGTAGTAGTTGATTCTATCTGAAAGCAAAGTACATGAAGTTTCGTTTATGGTTTTGTTTCGGCAGAATGTAGGGATGTTTTCATTAAAGTTCGCGATAACATTGCTTGAAATTTCGAATTGTACTGGAACCGTAAATGCAAAATGTTTTAGGTATTTGTTTAACAAAAATAAACATTGCATCAATCTTTTCATTCTCCTCAAAACTATTTAAAGTAGATAAAGAAAATCATGAATTGGAAAGAATATAATATTGTATGAACACATAACATTTTTTTTATGTCATTGTTCACGTAAATTGTTTAGTGCAAGTTAACTTTAGCTCAGTAGACAATACCCAATCATATACAAGTGTTTTATCACGTGATGTTATTCAGCCAATCAGAAAACGTAGATTAAAGGTAAGATACCAGTAATTCCAATTCCCATTATTAAAAAGGCGAACTTTCCGAGCATTTTTCTAGCCTTTCCTTTATTTCAGATTGTGCAAGCATGGTATCAATTTAAAGATTAATCTTGCATCATCCAAAAATTGCAAAAAAAATATGTCATGTTACTTCTAAGAAAATGCATTTAGCCTGAATGCAGACTGGGTGTCTTAACAGGGTTTCGGCAGTCATATTTCGACAAAAGCCCCAAACCACAGTAAACACACCCCAAAAGCTCACCTTTCAAGTTAGCCTCCAATAAAATACACCAAAATGTTCCAGACATGGGATATATAGAGAATACATGGTTGGTGCCGGGATGGAGAAAGTTTATCCGGTGAGGCTTAGAAAATGAAAATAGGGCGAGCTTTACCGTGTATTCTATTTATCCTGATTTATATTCAATTAAATTTAAAAACACAAAACACTAAAGTTTTAAATTATAAAAAAAAATTCTAGACGGGCCACGACCTAATAACTCGCTTGCATGAATGCGTACTACCCGGAAAAAATAGTTCTCTATTTCTTAATCACCTTTTTCAAAAAGCAAAAGTAAAAAAGTAATAGCTCTAAATCTTATTTGCTGAATGTCAGTACGACACGAAAATGACGTAGTAAATCTGCTTTTGTTTTAAACCAGATTATATTGGTTTTTAAAGAGTTAAATTACGTCACACCAACTACGTCATTCATTTTGAGTTGTAAGTTTACACAATGTAGTCGAACCAGAACGCGAGTGTTTTGCAGTTTAAAATACATGAAATCGGAATAAATATTTAGTGTTTCTGTGTTTTGGATGGATTATATTATGCAATAGCATTCAGATAAAAAGTGTATGGAATATTTGCCTCGAATGGAAACGGTGAGATAAATCCCTTTTCAATTTTCTACGATTTACTCGGATAGTATTAGTTGTGGGTGGAGGACAGTGTAACTGAAAGTGAAATAAATCATAAAATGTTTAGTTATACGTTAACATTTTGATAACCTTTTTTCATTCTTTTCATCGGAAAATAATGTAAAAGGTTATTTCTTTGGTGAATATGCTCTGTTGGTTGACCAAAGAAAGTCTATCCACAAAGAATAACCCGCTTGCATCAGATTCAAGTGTGTTCAAATGGAATGGAACTGGAAGGAAGTTGTTGTTAACCAGTCAAATGGAATGTGAGGATAAACAACTCATTTGTTGTTTAACTCTGTTAAACTAGACAACGACAATGAAAAACTCTGGTAAGTAGACTTTATGATGTGCCATTCTCGACAATGTTGTTATCCGGCGCGTAGGAATACCTGTTGACGGTATATCACAGTCACGTGATCTACTGCCGGATATCAACAAGTTTATACGGTCACCGCTTTATTAGGTCACTGTTTGGGTTAGTAGCAGGATAAAAGAAATTACCACAACAGGCATGTCTGAAATTGCTAAATGGCTTTTATACCAGGAGAGAAGAGGAAATCTTTAGTAGTAGGCACTACTCTCGAATGGACCACGGAGGGATACACAATGATTTACTGGTATCTAACCTTAAAGAAAACTCAAAATTGTGCTTTCATGAAAAAAAAACCTCGTCTAAATCATTATTAACCTACTTTTACCACACACGCAGGTCGATCCGCTTAGTAGAAATGCTTCAAACACGCATTTTCAGTACTTGGATTGTATGCGGAGCGGGAGCTAAAATCCTTACCTAAATAATATAAACCAGTCAAATTACCAGTTCATTTAGACTTATTTTAATGCAATGGACGTCAATAATGTATAAAACGTACAATATTTTGCTTATAACATGCTTCGATGTGCTGTGAGATGCTAAACGCGAGTTTTGTACTTCATTTTCATTTGTTTACCCGGAAAACCAGGTTTCGCTTTAAAAATCGTACAAAACATGTCAGTTAAGATATTAATCACATTTTTCCGGTGAAAAGTAATAAAACCAATAAAATTACATAGTTACATGGTAAATTTATGCAGAAGTGGACCCTAAAGGGACGGACCCTGGTTTTCTTAAAGGTTAGATACCAGTATTTCCAATTCCCATAGGGTCCCATTATAAAACGGCGAACTTTCCAAGCATTTTTTCTAGCCTTTCCTTTATTTCAGATTGTGCAAGCATGGTATCAATAAAAAGATTAATCTTTCCTCTTCCAAAAATTGCAATAAAAAAGATATGTCATGATACTTCAAAAAAGATTGCTAAATGGCTTTAATACCAGGGCAGAAGAGGAACTCTTTAGTAATAGGCACTACTTTCGAATGGACCACGGAAGGATACACAATGATTTACTGGTATCTAACCTTATATTTAGTGTTGGTGGATGCCTCACCATTTTGCAATTCTAAAAACCACCACCACCAACACCTCCACCTCTTTATTTCCATTCATCGTCCTTTTATGCCACGGCGGATATACGCCAATTAATTTATGGTATTTTGAATACTTGATATTTCATGGTATAATATACTTTATATATACGGCGATCTTTTGTCCGCCCATTTTATCATTTTCGGTCAGTTATGGCCTAATTTCTGTTTTCATTGTTTATTACAAATTGTTATGCATGTATGGTGTATAGGCGCTTTTTGTCTGCCAATTATGTCTTTTATGGAAAAACTTGTGTTTTCATTGTTTATTACAAATTGTTATGTATATACAATGTGTTGGTTATTTTATGGCATTTTAAATAAATGCCATTTTTTCGATCCTAACCCACGTGTTGTTTATCCTTCTATACCATACGAGTTCGACCGCTCCTTAGACTTTTCCGGGGACAATACATAACATATTGTTAACATTTTGCGAGTAGTTGTCTGAAATGCCATCGACATGACTTTTCAAACATTTCTATCCTTAAAATATTCCTCAAATATATAATTCTGCCCTTGAGTGATTTCAGTAGAGAATTCAGTCTAAAAGCTTAACCGTGTTTCAATGAATTTGCGTCGAATATTGTGACATACTATCACGTTTGAGGTACGTTATACATTTCAATGTAGAAACGTCTTTTTCAAAAGTTGGAACGAACATGACTTTCCTATACTGTATTTATGTATTTGAAGTGTTTAATAAAGTACAAATGCTATATAATTAAAACAAAATACAACATTCAAACATTCTTACACCATCAACAAAATCATTTTCAACAAATAAAATACGGAATACGAGTTTACAGAGTAAAATAAGAAATTTAAAAACATAGCGGATGCAGCGTATCCTTGGTCTAGTGGTAACGCACTGGCTTCACAACCCAGGGGTTCGCAGGTTCGAGCATCCGCTTCCCGCTAACCTACTAAATCGTCTTTCGCATGAGACATTAAGCAGAGGGGCAATGTACTAGGTGCTTCAAACCGGGCACTAAATGATCCAGGGTCGCCTCTGAAACGGGGCGTCTCCTGTATCTTGCATTATGTACCATCCCCCGTAACCCAACTAACAAGTCTTCTAGGGGTGATGGCCATATGGGAGAGAAACCAGTGCACTAAATAAACATTCACTACCCAAGCATGTTTATTCTATTATTGACACCTGTGAGTTAAAGACTGTTGAGCTCGAAGATTATCTTGGCAATAACTGTAATTCAGCACGTGGTTATAATAATACATCGAGCGATAAGACCCTCAAGATGGACGATAAAACAGCACTTCGCGGTAATAAATATCATTTTTAACTTTGCTTTGGTACATCAGTTTCGTTTCATAGAACACAGACAAAAGAACATATGCTCAGATACACGAGTCCGACGTTCATTTAGATTGATATATGTTTTAATAAAATCAAACTAATATTTTTGTCAGTACGTCTGAAAAACTGTCACTTTTATAAGTATTATATGTGTATGTCTGACATGAAATATTGGCACCTTCGTACAGATTTGATAATAGACGAAGCACATGCATACTCGTAATAAACATACCAGTATCGTGCATTTCAACAATACCACGATCACTTTCATTGCCAGCTTGATACCTGTACTTCGAAATATTTTGAGGCATTCATTACACAACCGTCTAAGTCATATGTACTCTATAGTGTCACATAGCAGATGTTGTAATAACAACCCAGTTCATATTTTCTGTCTATATTAATAAATTATGTGATCGTATAGTGAAATCAGTTTGTCTATACTGAATCACCAGCCGAGCACATCCGTCCAGACTCGACGGCTAACAAAACTCGACTCACTAATTTTAAAACCTAACGCACGTTGTATTGGAACGCTGTTCAAATGGTTATTGTACGTCTCTACACACAGTAATACAAATCGATTAAACAATACGTCTTAAATCAACCATAATTAATGCTTACCAGAACCTCATTTAATTCTGAATATTCTGGTGCGGAATTGAACGATTCTTTAAACACTTAAGCTACATTGTGTTCAATAGGCTTAATATGATATAATAGCCTGCGTTTACATTTAAAGTTGAACCTCCGCAATTAAACATATGTGTTGCAGCCTGCACCGGTGCATGTACAACTTAATGTTTGGTTTGCTTTAAAATGTTCAAGCGTAAATCACATTATTTGTACGTGTAATGTGGAGAAATGTGAAGGCAGTTACGTACTTCCCGTTTTTATACACGTGTTGCTTACATATGGTTTAACACACGTGTTGCTTACATATGGTTTAACACACGTGTTGCTTACATAGGGTTTAACACTCGTGTTGCCTACACAGGGCTTAACACAAATGTTGCTTACATAAAGTTTAAAATACACGTCAATGCTTGTAAGTCCGAATAGCCAAGTGCTTAGCGTAGCAGTTTTTTTTATCCTATCGTAGGTGCAGGCCAGGGCAAAGAAAAATGTATAACTCTTTATTTGTTTCTTTATATACTGTTTGTTTTGGAATAGTCCAGATATTTTAGTATTTGCATTTCAGCTATTTAAATACATTTATCAATACGGAAATCTGTGGAGAAGTCTCTTAAAACACTGTTTATCTTTTGATCAGCGCCGTTAAATAGACGGCTCGTGATGTATTATGGACCTAAGAAAATAATAACTTTTGCTGGTATATTTGCAGACAGTTGATGTATTTTAACAAGAACATTGACTGATATCCCTTAAAGTTTGTTAATAACATTTCCTTTTTAAACTTAATTTATGTTTTAGACGAGTAACAAAGTCATTACATTAAAGGTCAAGTAATCATATGGAAAATCTCTCCATTCCTCTTGGCATGAATTGTACCCAACAAAGAAATACCAAGTCAACGACGCAATCAGAAGTCACATTGAACTAGAAATAGTGAATATATTTTTCCAATGAAGCGAGCTGTGCCTTTTCTTATTTATTGCATAACGTGTTCGTTGATGCGTTTTCCATGTCATTAAATCGAATTTCGATATGTATGACGTTTGTCTATATTTAAACCTGATATGTCTGGGCCAAGGTACTGTCTGTGATATGTCAGCACTAATTGGCGAATTTAGTCAATTTATAAAATTATGTCTGACAGGGAAACCTCGAAGTCTACAGCTTTTCAGAAATAATATAAGATTATGATAGCCGATTCGTGTCGACAGAGCAACGTAATATTTCGAAAATTGTCCGTTTCTTGTCAATAGACTAAGTATAAAAGTAAACGATAAGCTAATAAAAGCTATATACTTAAATCATAAACCTTAAAACAAATTACACATTTTGAAGCATACATTCATTTGTTTATAGAACAGAAAAATACAGGGCTCCAATATATGTAAAGTCTTGTTAGTTATAAAACTGAGATACATTCACTTTGTAGTTGTATTCATCATTGATCACTTAAATATATTCTTTATTAATTGCTTCCAATACCGTAGGAGTTATTACATGGAAATGCATGTATATTATGTTATTACGAAACATTACATTCACTTTATTGTCTGGTTAAAATTGAATATGTGTGGTTTTCTCGCATTACAATCAAAATTTAAATATACTATATACTATATGGAAACAAATAAATTATAGTCAGAAATACATAGCATAGTAAAACAAACTTTACTAGTATATACATATGTCACAATAAATATATGTCAAGCTCAGGTAGTCTTCTCAGAAAACAGGCTTTCAAACCACTCTGATTTCACAAGTATTTGACATCTTAAAAGAATATACTGTATGGTACTCACATCATTGTGTGCCAGTCGTTTTGCTATTTCTTAAATAAAAACAAGAAAACATCACAACATTGGGTACAATGCTGAAATAATTGTTTGTATGAGCATTTCTGTAAAATGCAAATAATCGTACATCGCACGATAAGACCCTGAAAGAGAACGATGAAACAGCACTTCACGACAATGAATTTTCAATTTTAACAAAGTTTACCAGTTTATTTTCATGACGAACAGGCGTCTAAGCATGGAAAAGTACGTACAGTATTTCGAGATTTATTTTTACAAAAGTTCTCTAGACCTATATATGTTGAAATAAAATTATAAAACTGTATTAAATTAATTCTAAAGGGAAACCTTATTCCTCCAGTTGAATTTCGTTTTGTGCTTGAAAGCGACGATGCGACATTTTAACTTTTATTTTCTGCAGATCTCGCACTGAGAAATTTTATAGATACACGAATTTGGACAATGGGTTTTCTCTGATGGAAGGAACAGTACATACACAGATAAGATAATCACGTGTATCAAGTCAATTATAATCGGTTTACGTTTTTGAAATCCAACATTGCATTGCATGTATTTATATTATCTAGTGGTGTACGTATACCATTGTATGCATACAACTTATTCAATAAGAACAGAAGACGCCGCACTGGCATCCTATCATATTTAAAGCAAATTCTTCGTTAATCGCGGACAACACGTACATTTAAAACGTACGTACAAAGTTCAGAACACATATTTACACAATTGCTTGCAAGTTAGTTGATGTATTTACGTCTTTGGAGAAGAAGCGGTTAATCAAGTAGATCACTACTGCCAAACTTGAAATGCAACATGCGCTTATAACCGTCCTATAATAACAACAACATAGTGAATAAAGAAAGGAGTAATTATTAGAAATGAATCGTATTATGTAGCACTTCTGTACAATAGCTTCAAAACGGAGCTGATAGAAGTTTATATTACGTTACTTGTATCCTTAAGTAAAGTCCACTACGTATTTTTTATTAAATATGGTTCGCAACTAAACATATGACACGATTGTCATGATAAAACGCATGATCTGTAGTACATTACTTTCTGTGATTAAATCTATCTCACAACTAAATATATGATATGACTGGCATGAGAGAGGACAGGATCCGTAGTCTATTGCTTTCTGTGATTGAATCTGGTTCGCAACTAAACATGTGATGCGATTGTCATGATAAAAGGCATGCTCTGTAGTCCATTACATTCTGTGATTAAATCTGGTTCGCAACTAAACATGTGATGCGATTGTCATGATAAAAGGCATGATCCGTAGTCCATTACTTTCTTTTATTAAATTTGGTTCGCAAACAAACATATTGTGGCAAACGGTACGGGGTCGAATCAGTTATATTAGTTGCTTCCCTTTTCTTTAGTGATACATTATTTAGTAACCTCCCTTAGTTGTAGATTTTCCGAAGTTAACAAACACTGAAATAGGATTTGTAGTTCAGAACGTAAGTCATATTCGTGTTAATAAGTTTTAAATTCGTGGTTGTGAAAACATCGCGAACATTGAGCCTCAAAGGGATTCACGGTTCTGAACAGGATTCTGAGACGTTGGGTAAATACGTTGGCTTCAAGGCTTCAGCGGTGCAGCCCGTGCCTCAGTGGCTTTCGTTCAGGACTCGTGGGAGCTTCAGAATAGTTCTGAAGATTGGCAGGCATAGGCCCGGTTGGTGAAGCGGTGTTTTAGGCTTCACTGTTCTTTGGGATGGGAAGCTTCGTGAAAGCGGGAGGGTTTGAAGCAAGTGAGACGGCTTCACAGGGACCTCGTTGAGGTCAGGCAGGATTTTGAGGTCAGCTTCACGGAAGTTAGGCACTGCAGAGTGTGCTGGGGAAGGAAAGAGCCTGGAAGGCTGAAGACTCGGAAAGACGACATTGGTCCCCTGTACGTCGCACTGTAAATATTTTAAGCGACTCGATTACTTTTAGTTTAATCAATCAGAGGCAATGTAGCCTAAGCAAAATCATATTGATATTGTAGATATATTATCTGACGGAGGCTTTGGGAAGCACCTTCGCGTCGTGAGGCCGCGCACATACCGCTCGGTGGCAGCCTCAGACAGCCGGCTCGCGTTACAATATGCTACGATTGGCATGATAAAACGCACGATCTGTAGTCCATAACTTTCTGTGATTAAATTTTGTTCGTAACCAAAAATATGCTACGATTGGCATTATAAAAGGCGTGGTTTCTTGATGGTGTAAATAGAATAATCATACTGTCATCAATGTACATGTTACTAGTATTTCTAGTATTTCAACACTACAGCATTTCTACCTGCTGTCATTGCCACCTTGTCTTGTCCAATACCTGGAAAATGGGAACGACATTAGTAACGGTCTAGTTCCACGGAAATCTATCGGTTTCCACGTTACTGTCAGCAAAAAAACAACAAAGCTTTTATTTGGAGATGAATATGTAAAGTACATATGGTTTTAGATATGACAATTGATACTTAACTTTATTATATCAACGTATTGTTAGTTTTATAGAATTTGAGAGCATATCATTCATGTATGTTGAAATATGAAATTTATTTAAATACCGTATTATATCGTTTATACAATTTAAATGTAATACTTTTGTCGTGTGTTTGTTTTTCGCTTTTTGTCAATCAATCACAAATATATAATTTAACAGCATACACAAGCATATAACATTAATTCAGACAAATGATAACACACCATAAAGGAACATTTTATAAAATCTTAAATTTTATTGAAAACCATCTGGAAATAGAAAACAAGTTTTTTTCTTTTCAAAAGTTGGAAACAATAAAATAGCCGTTAATTTTGGGTGTGCAACTATATTCTTTATTTTGCTTTTTTATGATGAATGTACCACACACTTGATGCAACGTGAAAGCCAAAACTTTTTATTTCATAAGTATTATAAATAAATGTACCTCACACTTTATACAACATAAGAAGAAAAATTTTAATCATCGGTCCTATGATATAACTGGTATCTTGCAACTTACATTCATGAGTAATTAGCATATTAACTGTGGAAAGGTTATTAGCAATTGCATAAATATAACATGAAGAACTGTATTCTACAAGGTTTAATTTAAGCGTTTTGCACTCAGCGTATACAGGAAGGAAAATTTGTAAATAGAAAATACCTTTAAGTTTAGTTATGCACATTTGAACCTTCTTAGTTGCTAATCTTATCATCTATATTTCCAGTGCATACATAACGAAACAGCCATATAACGGAGCCATTATAATATAGATAAATTAAATGTTCTATTAAAGTTAATCCTGGAATATTTGCAATAAGAGTTTCCTAATCAATAATACTATTTTATGTAAAAAATCAAAAGCAAAAAGTGTATAAAAGAGCTATAATTACTGCATTACCTTGAATGTATTATGTTCTGTTTCTAAAAAACGAGTTATTCGCATGTTAATTGATACTATACATTCAGATAAAAGCAAGAATCCTTCTTTCAAATATGTTATACATAAGGGACCCGTCTTATTAAGCATCGTAAGGCATATTTACATTACGATACAATTTTCGAAGAAGCATAAATGCTAAGCACCAACATCTTTGACTACTTTATTTCAGTAATTCTATTCATTTCCTTGGTATCTTTCGCATGTCATTTATTTCAGGAACATACTGATCATAAATGTCTTTTTTTTTAACTACACAATTCAGTCGTAACTTAAACTTGTCGTAAGATCTTTGATAAGACAGGGCCCAGGATGATAATCACTTCCGTTGTATTAATATGTGCAACGCTACTGATGATCTTAACTTCATTTACCTGTTGGCAAATAGTGCTACATTTTCTTGAATATGTAGCACTTATTATGTGATCATCGATATACTGACTGATATTTGAAACGAGTATTAATGACAACTGATCAGTTTATTCTAAACTTGTTTTGAAATGGATAGACGACATATGCGTAAACTTCTTGCATTATTTATCACCTTGTGAATACATATGTTATCTACAATTTTCAAGCCCTTATCACATTTCGCGTATTGTCTAGCATGAAACGTATCTATCATCTTATACACGCACGTGTTTATACCACATTCAACGCCAGCAGTTCAAACCGCTTTTAACACAGATATTATGTTGGTGCCTGCGATATAGATGCAAAACGTGATGCTATCTTTATTTTTACTAACCAATTTAAAAGTTAAGATTCACTGAAAGATGGACTTGAGTACATTTATGTATGATTAGTATATTTCTGCAATAAAGTCGATTAATAAATAATCGTATTATTGTCGTTTTTGTATTCTATATATGTGCAAGGGGCACAGGTGGTTAGCGCGTGGCTATGGTAATAATGAGTGAACACATCATTTTTAATGACAAATAATCAAGAAATGACGAATAGAAACTTCTCTGAAAAAACAAATCAATATATATATATATATTTGATAGAGAGCAGTTTGTTGGTGTTGGTGTTGTTGTTTTTTCAGAAAGTTTTGTTTTCGCCATTTCTTTATTATTTTATTTAGAAATGTTGTGTTCATTAATTATTATCATAGCCACGCGCTAACCACCTGTGGCTACTGGTATAGTTTTGTAATGAATCAGATTTCATTCCGGCAGAACCAGTTTTGTTTTCGCCATTTCTTTATTATTTTATTTAAAAATGTTGTGTTCATTAATTATTATCATAGCCATGCGCTAACCACCTGTGGCTACGGGAATAGTTTTGTAATGAATCCGATTATAGCGTAAATGTATTTTAGTGTTATACTAAATACACGTGACTTGTCAAGGACGTGCTTAATTATCTTTGATATAATTTCTGTTGAGATATTACATCAAATTTATGTTGTAGGAAATAATTAAGTAGTGCATTCCATGCTTCGTAAGTATCAAACAAATCTGTGTAAATTAAATACATAGGGTAAACTTCCAAACGGCCTCTTCGTGTTGTGTATGGTCTTTAATTAATACATGTTTTCAACTGTTAATCTGTTTAAAGCACTGAATGCGCTTTTGATAGAAAATATTTAATTAAGTGTGGCAATCTTATTTTGTAAGTTGTTGACACGTGTTTACAAAAACTAAGTTTGCAGTGCCTTTTCATAAATTAAAATATTGTATACGAAATTTACTAGAAATGAATTAAAGATCTTACAGATATTTAAATCTGGCCTATTGTGTTTTGCTAGGTCACTGAGAAATACTCTTTGCAAAAGTAATAATCATAGATCTATAATATAGATTCTATATTAATCAACTTATGTACTTATTTAACGTGTGTACGTATTTATATGTGTACATATAAATTATTGTTTTTTTATGATTCATCACTTGGTTACACGTACGGATCCAATATAAAATAATAATCCTAAATATTTAATATATTTAATATATATTTCAATTTTTAAACCTCAATGTATTGTTGAACTTTAAATGATATGTTTGGATAACTTGTACAACAGCTGCCCAATACTGATAAATACATTGTTTCAGGAAATGCTAGAAATGAACGTGAAACGTGGTGTTGATTGGACTATCCATTTCCAAGAAACAATTATAGACATTATTTTTCTGGAAATAATTCAATTTAGTGTACTTAGTTATTACAACCTTAACAAACATTGTTTTTTATTTCACACAATCTACCAATATGAAGAAAAAATCCAACAAACACGAGATGGATGATCATCATGCACTGAAATCCATGTTTGGAATTTTACGCATAAAACTTAAATCAAACGTTAGATATAATATAAACTTGCATTTATATGACTCTTTATTTTACCTCTTACTTTTCCCTGTCATATTTATATGTGTATTTGTACTACATGCATCACGTGTGTATTAATGAAGAACACGTTTTAATAATGGTAGATTGAAAGTGTTTTTTTTTCGGCTACGGTGTATGTAACATTTTGATTTTAGATACGAAAAGGCAAATAATCAAATACTTATGTTTTAGGCTGCCATATTTGTTTTAATTCAATATTATCTATAGGACGATATACTAATAAATTGTTAATTATTTCAATATTTATGTACTTTTTATTGGTTATTGTTGTTGTTATCACTATTTAAGTGATCCTTAAAATATTGTACAAACTGTTCTATGAGAATAATAAGGTAAATGAGGTTTTCAAAATATGCGATGACTATTCTTACAATCTGTTCATTTTTGCGTTCTTTACCGTGTCTGTTATTCAACAAAACATATATCGGAATACTTTATGACATTTTTTATATGTAGGTCGTTATATTCTATACATTGTTTCGGTTCTGAAAGATGTTCTTCTGTTAATGTACTTTAACTCGTTCAGCGTGATCTCTAATACGAATAGTGCATTCTTGCCTTCTAAATGCATCGTTCTATATAATTACAAGACCTTTGGAAAATAATGTGATGATTATAAAAAGTACTTATTAAAGTATGTTACTGACCTAAACATTAAATGAACCGGATAAGGAAATAATGTGAGCAACATTGAAAGAGACCTTTCAATTTACATGTTATAGATATATTAAAATTCATTTTGGTTAATACACTAAATATGTGGGTTTTTTCGCATTTATCAGTCTAAAATGTTTCTAAATAAACGACTTTAAAATGAAAAAAAAGGTATTACATAGTCAGTTAAAAGTAACCTTTAATGTGCACATCTCTGCATTGCGAGCAGATAATTGCCCCGGAGTTACAGCAAGACCAAACGGGTTATACATTTAAAATTAATGTACATACCCACAGGGTATCGACCATTGGGTTACAACTAGTGAGTCGTTGGAAACAAGTATAGCACTTTTATGGGTTTTCAACTGCGTTATAACATAAAAGCCATAATTATATCTTCAACGGAATGACATGTCATGTTTAACGTTTGAATACATGCATACGAAATGTCCTAGTGCAACAAATATCATATACAAATCACTTATATTCTTCCAAACTGACAAAAAAATCGTTGTATGTACTTATATTACATTTGCATTACGACCAATCTACACTCTATACATTTCAAGCCTGGTAACGATTCAAGAACTATTTGCAAGAAAATGTTTCGACGTATCTTTATTCCCGAGGGAACGTTCTAGTCATTATTATTAGAGTTCTGTAAGCCTTTCCGGACTGGCATAATTATAAGGTTTCGATAACTATAAGGCGTTAATCAATGGGGTTTCTTTTTCTTTTCATGAAATTCTATACTTGTACTCTGTTCCTAATTAAGCGAACATATTTATTGATGATCAGACATTTGTGATATAGCGTTAAAATATAGTTTCTTTCTCGTGTATGCAGTGTATGTAACCCAACATTTCTGTAGCAAGCAATAGTTTTAGTCAAGAAGATCTGACTAGCTAGCTGTTGCTCTATTCCGTTTCTTATCCAGGAAATAGATAACACGTCCATGTTGACGCCTGCCAGTCAGCCATTCACATGGAACATGCAGGTTAAGAAAAATAAACATCGGCAAATACAGATGTCTCCAAAGATGCTGATATCTAGTTTGATGATATTATTCTTGGGCTACCTCCAAAAACCTGATGTAGCGTTTATTCAAGTATACGTTCGCTTATGCTGGATAAGACACGCGAATCTTGTGTCAGATGTATAACATTTATGTGATAGACACAAAGTATCGGCACAGGTTCTTAATGTTCTACAATGTTAGATATTATCCGAAATATGCGTGTACTAGGAATGATTTGGACCAATCACTTTTTGTTTCGTATTCAAAATAAAACCATCGATTTGACAGATATTTGAAACCAATCACAGAGTGTACACTTAATCTAACTGCCAAATTAATATTAACCGTTACTAGATCGACTCTGAAATGCTCAATTCAGTCATCCTTCAATTGCACCCATTTATAAAATATATCTTGGGCTATTAACAGCAACTATGTGCTATTGTTTTTTCATTATACATATTATTTATGTGTATAATTTTCAAAAATTCCCTTTGCACTTGTTCATAGTTTAAACATGTGTTGTTAATACGCAAGCAATAAAATTTTCTGCTATGGCATACCCATCACGACAATGTTGCATTGAATAGTTCGATTTCTCCTAAAAATGTTTCATTCTAGAATAAGAGAAACACTCTTTCATTCCGGCAGAACCAAACACTCTCTCACTTTGGTAAAAGGGAAAATAGTGTTTCCTGAAAAAAAAACACGTCAAGCAGGACATACGGGGTTAGTCACCTTGCAAGTATTTTCTTGGCTGTGCGAGATTAGGATTCTTAATATCACCTATTATTACAACATTGATCGGTGAAATACCTAGAACATGATAAGGACATTAATAAATGTAAAGTTCAACGGAAATCTATTTATTAGTTTCCATAGTTCTGTCAGCAAATTGCAAAGCTTCGAGATTGTGGAGATATATGTAAGTTACATATTGTTCTAGAGTTTAAAGCTGCTAATTCACAGATGGTACGACACATATGACTGTGGTTAAAAATGTAAAATTAATGATACTCGTCAAATGCAGTCGATTAAAAATCACTTAATAGTATAATAACAATACAAATAATTGCGGATTTAATGATTCGTTCGGGAAAGCCCTTATGTTGTAATGATGTTGTTGTTTTTTTCTCTCTTGTTTTTATTTTTAAATCCATCACGAGTGTAAAACAGCACATGGACGAACACAACGATAATTCAGGCAACAGAACAAACCAGTATAAGAAAGAAGATGTTATGATATGTTAAGTCTGATTTTATTGAAATTGATACATGTATTTAAATAGAAACAAAAAGAAAGTTTGATTTTGTAAACGTTTGAAAAGGGTTATAAAGAATGAATTCGTCGTTAATTTTTGTTGGGTAAGTATATGTACAACACATTTGTGTTTTTTATTTGTTATTTGTTGGTTTGAACATATTCCCAGATACTTTTATTATCGGCCCTGTGATATAAATGGTATTTAAGTCGTTATATTTTTAAAAGGGATTTTCCACTGAATCCCAATTAAATGGGCCATTTTCAAGGTTATTTATGAAAAATAAACCTCATTTTTTTCACTAAATTACCAAAAAGCAAGAAAAATGTTCCGCGGGCGGAAGAAAATTTCATTTTTTTTAAATAAATTTATAAGAATTTGCAATAAATGTTCCGCTTTTAATTCCAAGAAACCACCTTAAATGTTGCCCCAAAAATTCTTGTAATCCCTAATTACAAGGAACCGAAGTGGTCCGCTGGCGGTACAAACATCATGACATTTATATCAGAATAACAGAAAACCTAATCAAAATTGTTCCGCCGGCGGTACAAGCATCCAAATATTATTATTCTGATTAAGAAAAAATAACAAACTAAAAGTGTTCCGCTGGCGGTACAAGTAGCCTTGATATTCTAACTTACAAAAAACAAAACAAAAATTGTACCGCTGGCGGTACAAACATCCCAGCTTTTATATTCTAAATTACAGAAAAAAATACCAAGAAATTGTTCTGCTGGCGGTATAAACATTCTGACATTTATATTCAGAAAAACAGAAAACTTAAACAAAATTGTTCCGCTGGCGGTACAAGCATCCAAACATGTATATTGTGTTTTACAGAAAGCCAAACTAAAAGTGTTCCGCTGGCGGTACAACCATCCAAACATTTATATTCTGAATTACAGAAAACAAAACACAAATTGTTCCGCTGGCGGTACAAACATAACAAAATCAATATTCTGAATTATGGAAAACCAAACTAAATTTGTTCCGCTGGCGGTACAAGCACACCAACATTTATATTCTGATTAACAAAAAACAACAAACTAAAAGTGTTCTGCCTGCGGTACAAACATCCCAACATTTATATTCTAAATTACAGAAAACAAGACCAATAAATTGTTCCGCTGGCGGTACAGCATTCTGTTATTTACATTCAGAATAACAGAAAATCTAATCAAAATTGTTCCGCAGGTGTACAAGCATCTTAACATTTATATTGTGATTTGCAGAAACCAAACTAAAAGTGTTCCGCTGGCAGTACCAACATCCCAACATTTATATTCTAAATTACAGAAAACAAATTAAAACTGTTCCACTGGCGGTATAAGCATCCTGACATATATTAAACATTTCCAACACGTTTATGATGACTGTTTAATTTTTCATTATAAATTTTGCCATTTCCACCTTTTGCGTGGCTTTATCCCCTATGATGAAAAGCCACCTGTCTACATTGTGAACACTTCAGGTACGCTAGAATCAGTCTTGTTTTCAACGTTCCGCTTTGAAAATGAATACAATTTAAAAATACACGTGTTATCGAGTTACTCTTTGTGAAGAAATTATTTCCTTAAAGGGTTATATCGACGGTATTTTTCCAATAAATATTGACACATATTAAAACAAGACATATTCTCATTTTATACGAATATGATTATGTTTATATAAGTATCAATAATATTTTGTTGGAATCGTCAATAAAAATTATGTATACAAAGCTAAAAAAAAATGTGAATACACGGTGCCAGCAGGAGTCAAATAACGCCTGCGAAATCACGCACTTCAATGAAAACTTTCCAACGCTACATAGTATTTATATATGTTGCGCATGCGCGTAACGGTTCTTCATGTACATATCATTTATATCGATTTTACTACTGCTATCCTTATTTTCCCGCGCCCACGAAAGTGTCACCGTTTACCACTATTTAATATATTAAAATTATATATATTTGTGAACTGTTTATAGAAACAATGTCATTGTATTTAACAAAGCATTAATATTTATTATATGTAAATAAACTTTATTTTTGCAAATGTTACAATGATAAACCCCCGATACTCTCTTTTAATAAGACTCAACCTCTGCTTATTTTTCCTCAATTAGCAGATGATCTTTGTTCGTGTATACTTGTACGTGAAAAATGTGTTTGTAAATTTCTCCAGCAGTATTTTGTTTGTAATGCTAACATGTCACAGCGCATCTGTTTGCTAAATTTCCTTGTAGCAGCCTTGTATTTCAATTCTTATTGTTTAAGTGATGAGCATAATTTACTTGAAGGTAACAGGTATGGAATAGCAACAATGTTTGAATGTGTAAACAGAAACGAGTATATATGTATAAATGTATTAAATGCATGACGATATTTTATCCACAACTTATTAATAAGAATTCGGTGAAATTTTCAGTATAGTAAGACTTCCTATGACTATTTAACAGGATATCCCATATACGTCTCAGCGACGAGATCAAATAAGTAGTTCAAAGTTCAAACTGCATGTGCGTGTCCAGACCTTTTTGTATCATACTTCATACTTCATGCTTCATACACGTGTAACACACACGTATATGTTTTATCTCAAACAGGGAAAACTTTTACTTTCAAACACAGTTTTATGTTCAGTGGAATATTAATTTCTGACAGTGGGAACGTATTGCACAATGCCCTTGGCCTAATTCATACTTATACTGTCATATAACCACATAGCAAACCAGTGACACACATACTATGTAGGAAAGCATACACATACATGATAACACAGAAGCGATAAATTCAGAAAAAAATGAGCTTAATACCGGGTTAATAATGATAATTGGAAATGTACAAACTTAGAGTTAGCATAGCCTAACAATGTTACCAAAAGACAATTAATTATTACGTGATTGTGAACGTCTTTTCTACAGCAAAGTAGACGAGTTTCCTAAGCACTGTTGTTTGTAGATGACATTAATTCAACAAACTTATTGGCACTATATAATTATACAATATTTTCTTCTTTGGTCATGATACAAAAGACAACAAAGTACAAAACGCTATTATGTTTCCATGACATCATAGTTACATAGTCTGCATGTCAGTTACGTCTTGCGAATAATCGAATATTATATCGTCCTGTTTCAATTACTAATGGCTGAGATGATAATTTCAATCGTGTTAACGCAATTCTCTGTTTGTTTTTATCAATATTGTATATGTATTTTTCATATTGAAAAGGATTTACATTTTCTAATGTATTTAAATTTACTTTGTACAGAAACAGAGTCGGACCTTATTTAATAAATTGATCACGAATCCTTATTCATAATGCATGTAGAAGAAAACAATCGAAAAGCTTATTCACGCCACTAATGAGCTGAATTACTCATAAAATACATACTAGTACCTATCATCGTTCCTACGTAAAAACTAACACAATACAGTTGACCATTTTGCAGATTCATAGGCCTAAATATATATCTTTCAATATTTAAAATGCATCGGTTTTAAAGCTGTGCATAAGTACATTTTGACAAGCCATTAATATTTAGTTTATTGGTATACTGTATAACCTATTATATTAATAAAATGTTGATGTCTGAATGTTAGTGGCCAAATCCAGTAACAACACTGCTTCAACTTTCAACCTTAGACGGTATAAAGAACTTTGTTGCCTATACATATATAATTCCAACTGTTTTGTATTTTCACGTAAGCGCTGCCTTCTGATTGGATAGTCCGATTATGTGACCTGTGCAAATTAACTCGTTATTATTCGTGACCGTACTATCGAAATAAATGAGGTTTAATCTAATATTCTAAAGGAGAGCCAGTATTTGCAATGAATTGCCGTAATAATGGTTAAAACCTATGAACTAAACTAGATACAATATTAACAAGTATAAAACAAGTCCTTAACAAATCAAATATTTAGTGAGAAATGCTCGTCTATGTATTGTCTACTAAAACGACTATCTTACAGATGATCAGCTTAAATCACAATTTACGTCATGCAGCTATATACATTAAACAAGCGCTTTAAAAGTTTTTTTTTTTTTTAATTTTATTTGTTTTGTTTCTCTGAAAACTTCTACAGACCATATAATCGTTATATTCTTCAGGGCTTTTTATCCGCAAAACTGACAAGAATTAGACGCACCGTTGCTTCAGCGTTTGAGGACATAACACTATTGTGGGGGTGTTCCTCCTTCGTTGATTAGAACGACGGTCATGGACCTTTGATTGTTGTTGTATGATCTTCATGGTATGTCAGTCATACTCAGATTATTATAAAGCAAATAATTGCAGGATTTCAGTTTAACTTTATCGACTGTGTGGTACTGGTTATTTGTTAGCAGAATCATCGTCGACGTTAATTTAGAACAAAATTAAATAATAAATGTTTCATTCTGATGCAAGGATTGCTTTGTTGGCGTCCTTGTTACCATATATAATCATATTTCATACATTGAGTTTCTTTGAAGTTAACAGCAATAATAATTTCGGCGTGTGTCAGCTGAACGGTTTTCTTGCAATTAAATTGACGGTCCTTATTACACAATAATTAAATGACCCCAGAAGTGAATATTGTTAATTAGTACTTTTATAATTATTATTATGATTATTATGATTATTATTATTATTATTATTATTATAGCTATGATTATGATGATGATGATGACTATTATTATTATTATTATTATTATTATTATTATTATTATTATTATTATTATTATTATAGAAATAACAGCGAACCTATCGAAACACATATTGCTTAATGCAATTCATATTCGAACTATCCACGTTTTCTAGTCTAAACATCGTATCTACGCTTGCTATTTTAGTTTCCAAACATCAGTATCTCTCAAGGACAGTAACCGTTGTTCTCCTATTGGCTGACATTTAAGTGTATTGTGAAACAGACGTGATAGTTCGTACTTTTGTTATAGAGAGCGGTATAATCTCCGAGCCAAAATGTGTTCAACATTTTGTGAACCCTGTAAAACAAAAAGCTATATGCTTTATTTAGCGATAAACAATCATTTATATCGGCTTACTTCATATACATGCTAACTATTTAATACATATTAGCCAACTTTCCATTCGTTCATTAATTTTTCTGGACAAAATAAAATGCAATCCGCGCGAGCACAACGTGCATCAAAGGTTTGTTCTTGGCAGATTCGCAAACCCCGAAATAACAGCCAAGAATAACAAACTGCTGTAACGTTGTGTTTGTAATTTAATGTTAGGTTTAATACCTGCCACTGGAGTATTGCAGGTTATGTTTACTGCGATATTATAAAAAATGTTCCAGTCTGAGCGTATGAAAGCATGCGCGTGCCAAGAATTAATGGAAGTATTTTACCAGCATGCTGTCAAACTAAAAACATTATTTGCAAATAAAAAATATTAAAATTTATAGTTTTTGCAAAACGTATGTATGTTTATGTGCTCCTGATATCTAGGGAAGTAAACAAGGTTAAGTATAAACGACATCAACGGCGTAAAATACATCAACGAGTTCGAAGTGACATAGATCATGGACAGTAATATATAATTACGTGTGAGTACATTACTATCAAGGTTCTAAATTAAGTGTTACGGCTATATGCAAATTTCTGCTGTGCTATGAGGAACAACTTTCTTCGTTACGCTGGAAAATTGATAGTGCTATTTGGAAATGCTCAAAAACACTGATGTGAATTACGTAGTATTCCATATATGGCTTAAAACTGAGACAATATCCTTTCTAAAAAAGATCCACAAAAATATAAATTCATGTTTCAAAGACGTGTTCAATGTGTGGGCCTAATTCATACATCATTGCCAGTTTGTACATAAAGGTCAGAAATGGGCGCGCGTTGCACTACTACAGGAGTTTATGGAAATTTTGGACAATAATCCAAGAAGTTGCTTGCTAAATAGGGAGAAAATACGTGCTCCGGTCAATAATGCACGTCATTACTGAAATTATATTTGGAATATAATTATAAGAGTAACTAGTTATTCTTTAAACCATTCTATAAATCGAAATGTAAATGCAATATTGAATTTTAATTTAGCATAAAGCTATCTGACAAACAAATGTTTGGCTCTGTACTATACTGTTACATATCAAAATACCAAACAGATAAAATACATAAAAGTGACCGTTAATCAGATACCATACGCCAAAATGATGTGGTGAAGGTGGAAAACGAGCTTTACCGGTATTTAACATTGAAGATAATTATACCAATCACAAGGAACCTGAAGGGTTATAAATAAAATAAACTTTAATTTGACCAATATGTATTGGTGGCTGATTTATGCCATATCGTTCTGGCGTGTTGGCGCCTTTGAGGGGCGCCAACACGCCGACACGCCAGAACGACAAATATACGCGCCGATACGACAAATAAAGGTACTTGTCGTTTTGGCGTGTCGGCGTGTTGGCGCCCTTCAAACGCGCCAACACGCCAGAACGACGAAGTAAGAGCGCCCATACAGCAAGTTTGTACCCACCAGAACGACAACAAGACACATAAATCTCTCGTTCTTGTGCCCATTATTTGGCGTGTTGGCGCCTCGGATTTGTCGTTCTGGCTTTCTGGCTGGTTTGAAGGACGCCAACGCGCCGACACGCCAGAACGACAAAAAGCACGTCGATACGAGAAATAAGGTATTTGTCGTCCTTTCATTTTGGCGTGCATGCTTAGCGGAAGGCGCCAACACGCCAAAACGAAAGAACGGCAAATATCTTAAGTGTCGTATCGGCGCGCTTATTTGTCGTTCTGGCGTGTTGTCGTGTTGGCGTCCTTCTAACCCGCCAGAACGCCAGAAAGACAAATCTGAGGCGCCACACGCCAAATAAGGACCGCCATAACAAGATATTAAGTGCCGTGTTGTCGTTCTGGCGCGTACACATTTGTCGTATTGTCGCCCTTATTTTATCGTTGTGGCGCGTTGGCGCGTTAGAAGGCCGCCTACACGCCCTCACGCCAGAACGATAAATATGCGCGCCGATACGACAAATCAGGTATTTGTCGTTCTGGTGTGTTGTCGTTTTGGCGCCCTTCCCTTCAAAGGCGCCAACACGCCAAAACAACATGGTCGAAATCAACCACCATAAATATGCATACAGTCATCTTATTTCGTTATCTTCCGCTACGAGGTATTTGTATTGTATTCATTTAATCAAACGATGTTTAGTTAAACTCACTTCATATATAAACAAACTGGCGATAAAATGAAAACAATACATATGTATTATAAACCTAGCTCAACTCAATAAAGCAGAAACAATAAATATTTAAGCTTTTATGACTGTTATTTGTAGTTAATACAGTTTCAACCTATTAAAGTGAATTGCTTTTATTATCTCAGTTTGTAATACAATCCATTATATTGCTATCTATAGCATCTGCCGTTGTGCTTTGATTTACTAGTGCATACTAATACTACTACTTAATATGTCATTGGCAGGAAATACCTACAGATGTGCAAATAAACCAATTATTACCATTATTTCATCAACCCTGATAAAGATATAAAATAGATCGGATCTTGGGTCTTGCAACTGTTATCAGAATTCCGTTATAATAAGAATCGATGGTTAGTAGAGATTTACAATTTCAACATAATGTTCGCATTTGGCAGAACATATTTATCAGGGGCGTAGCTTCCATTAGGCACAATATACATTTTTCCAGAGATGAAAAATTTAAATATGCCAAAAATGCAATAAAAACAGAGGGGGGATAAGGGTGAGGGGATGTTCTTGGTTGTGTTCATACTTCATTGTTTAACAATTATTTTGTAGAATCGGGCTTTAGCTGAAGTTAGTTGTTTGTAGCCACATACGCGTATAAACACTATTGGCCCAAATTATCAATTACAGCGTCATTTTGTAGATTCCGCCTATTGTGCCTATACCTTTTTTGAACCAAAGCTACTCCCCTGTTTGTATTAACAAAAGAGTAATCATGTGAACATAATGTGTATCATCAGAGGTCGAATGATACAGTGTAGTATGATACACTGTTACACCGCTTTTATCATTTATTACAGTGACAGTCATCAACAGTGCCACAAAAGGATAGCAACCAAGACACACAGAATTGAACCAAATCTCGCCATCAAGACCTCGGTGAAACGTTATATTTCCATTACACTAATGGATTTCCGTCCTTATCACTGAGGTTTCCTCAAGACAATATTATGCGTTTATAAAATGTCGAATATATGATATCCGAGTGATAAAAATATTCACTAATTATTTTGTGTATTGAAAATAGTGCACTTTTATAAAACGTAAAATACTTGAATATTCCATTGTCAGCAAATGTTGGATGTAGAGGTATAGTTGATATGCTGGTTTGCAGCCAAGTCTAATTAAGTCAATATATGTACTTCTTAACAAGGATAAATAATTATAAATGTAATGACAGATCCTAGTTCATTGCTTTTGTCCTAGACACAAAGTACCCATAGTTACTAGTTACTAGTGGTGCTCTGATTTTACGGTATTGGCAAAGCCAAACATTTTATTATGACTGTTCACTGTTGTTCATGTCGCCATTTCTACATTTCTGTAACAAGTTTGTTGTTATGAAGCAACTTAAAAGAAGAGGCACTCAACAGTCACCAATATTCCAGATAAAGGGCCGGTGCACTATACTATCTTAAACAAGCCACTAAGGTAGCACTTTACAGTTTCAGCCAAAAATTCGAATTGGAAGGGGAGAAATTTCTAATAAATAGGGAAACCGTGAAACTGAGCAGAATTTTGATTGTTTTAGAAGTTGTAAGTATCAGATTTAAGGGCTGAAGTTTTGAATTGCATGCTTAGTGAATTATAATATATGCTCTATGTAAAGCCAGAGTATGTGTTGAGCCACCGTGCACATAAAATTCGTACTTGAGGGTTCCTAGCTCTGAACGCCATTTTGGCAGGATAGTTAAAAGGGTGAAAGTTGCAAATTGATGTTAAAAAAATCACTGAAATGGTCTCGGAAACTGGTTAAATTTGAACCCCTAATTGGCTGATCATGCATGTTAAAATTATGATGGAACTGTGTGCGTAATTATTTTCAGTATATTTTTGTCAAGCGTTAACCACAACATTATTGTAATGATATTTGGTTTGGTTTTCAGGTGTTGACATTCTCAGTGTGTGCAAGACGGCTCGAACCCAGACCCCACCAGGCCGACTATTCAAAAGCTTAATACACGGATATAAACTGAGCAATTTAAATTGTCACATTACCTTTCATAGCACTTAAATGCAATATCTTGCAAAAATGTTTATTCCAGTGTTGTTAAGAATGAAATAATTATCTACAAGTATTTTATTGCAGAAATATTTCCAAAACATATAGTTAGATTATTCTTACTTTGTTCGTATTTCCTCCGACCTCACATTAACATTGAAAATAGAATGATAAATAAAGAAATAAAGCGACACTTTGTTATAATTAATCACTCGAAGAATTATCGGTTGTATTCGTTGTCAAATGATTGTCGAATCGTCAGTTAATAAAAGAAGTTTTACGTGAAGTGACGCCATAGCAAACATTGATTAATTACCAGTTCTGTTTTGCAATGACCGGAATGAAGAAATGTGTTTTGACTGACAACAACAGTTGTTATGAGAAATTACTTTACACGAGTTGCTGTAAAAGAATTCCAGAATTCCGAAGTCACAAATTTGTTGGCGTAATCAAAGGATATACAAATATATAAAGTGCATACGTTTGGACAATACGTGTTTCCTAGTTTCTAAGAAATACGTTGCCACCGTTTGAACCGTGTATATTCCGCTGGGCAGAACCTAATCAATAATCGTTTAAGATTTCTCGCGTTGCGAAAGTAAAGTAGAACATCACGTGCGTTTTTTTCCCCCGTGGGACAAAAATAACATGTTACTCTTCTTGCCGCCAGAACCGGAAAAAGCTAGAAAAACCATCGGAAATGACATCAAACTTGACATCGACATCGGACGTCATCCAGCCAAACTCATAAAAATTGATCACAAAATAAGCGAGTTATAACAGTTATCGCATATACAATAAAGATCAATTGTTACACGTGACACGTCATTTTAGCGTGTCTGAAAATGATTCATGGCAAAAAACCAACATCCACGCTCAATTAATTTTTGATGATGCTTCATATGAAAGCGTCTGTAGTTTCTCTAAATGTATATACCAATATGTGTTATGTTTATTACATCACATTTTCGTTTTTAGGATTATTGTACGAGTTAGGAACGTATTTTCAATATTTGCACCAACAACGCGCGTCACTTCTAATATTTTAATTAAAAAAATACGCAAAAAATGATAAAATATTAATCGAAATGTCGGGACTAAAATGAGAAACGAATAGTTTTGTGCGTTCTTGTGAGCGATCTACGATCAATGAACTGAACTCACAGTCAACACTTATTACCAATAAATGTTATGTAATTGTACAAATATAAATACTGAAAAATATTTGAAGCATAGAGGTCGTAAAACAAAACAAATTTTACGTGTTTTAGTTTGCGTAAGCGTTTATGTTTAATTGAAGCGCGTTTGAGCCATTGAAAAGTCTTACGACCGTGTGTCTTTATGTGTTTTAATTTATATGCATTTACTTTCATCATTAATCATTAAAAGACATGATATAACTTTGATATATACAAAAAATTATAACTCAACATATTTCGACCTTTCCATTTTGACAAAGCAACAACTAATGAAGATGCAATTACGACAATATTTGTTAAACCACTTGGTATTGCTCAGTTAACACGCATATTATTACTTGTTAAAACTTACTTTAACTGCACAAAGAACTGACTTTGTTATTTTTTTTATTATACGAACATTTTACACATTATACATTATTACCATCTTTCTCATTACTATAATAGCCAGATTCGAGTGCGCTTCACAAAATCACTGGCATGAACTAGTTTCTGTCCTTTTGTTAATTATCGTCAATCAAATAAGTCCACAATTTTTATCATGAGTACCATAAAACCAGAAATTATTTATGGTTCATAAAATATAATGTAAGTATAACCACTAATTGCACGTGCCTACTAATAGTACGAAGGCTAATTAGTTTTTGGTACGAGTTATGCGGTTAATATGCTCTAAATAATTATAGGATGATTTCGTGGAATTCCTCAGTCAAACCATGTGTAAGGCGTGATGAATCTAGCCACGACAAATCTTGCAAAGAATAGTGTATACTATAAATGTCTGTTAAATCGCACATTTTATGAATGTATCTTAAACCCATCTTTTTATTGGCATTATATAAACTGATATAAAACAAAATGTGTATTACCGTTACTTTCATATTTAATTTTGACATTGGCATGACATAGTACTGATATAAAACGAAATTTGTATTACCGTTATTTTCATATTTGATCTTGACATTGGCATGATATAAATGTAGTACTTATATAAAACGATATTTGTATTACCGTTACTTTCATTTGATCTTGACATTGGCATGATATAATACTAATATAAAACGATATTTGTATTACCGTTACTTTCATATTTGATCTTGACATTGGCATGATATAATACTGATATAAAACGAAATTTGCATTACCGTTACTTTCATAAGTACATGGTGTTGAAGACATATTTCAAAAGTTCCTTCAATTAAAATGAGGCGTGTCGTGGGAAAACCGGGCTAAATGCATGTGAGTCCCGGATTAGCTTGCGCATTCCGCACAGGCTAATCCAGGGCGGCACTTTCCGCCTACAGTGGATTTATGTTTAGAAGAGACTTCCTTGAAACAGAAAATATCATAAAAGCGGAAAGTGCCCTACTGGATTAGCCTGTGCGAACTGCATTAAGCCCGGTTTTCCCACGACACGCCTCATATCAAATATCGCTAGACAGAAACGTGAAGCTTAAGCTGTTTCCTGCGCGCCTCATTTGTGATAACCCTTTACAACTGTTCGTAATGAATAGTATTGCATGCATGTTATAGCATGCGTTGTTTAACAGTTTGGTAACGTTATTGATAATTTGTTAATGTCGTATCATTTGGCTACATTTTACTTCTGAAAATTGCTTTTTTGTGTTGATTTGATAGGTAACAGTATTTCCGAGCATGTGTTTTCTGTGAACATTTTATGACTTAGGAAAGGTTTATTTTATTTCTTTTTATATGATCATGTATTTAAATAAATTGTGGACTTTATCCAAACATACCTTTTAGAACTACTGCCTTCACAATTATGATATTGTAAATCAGACCTTCTTTAATTCAGTATCAAAGCATCAAATGTACCAAACTATACACCATCAATTTTCTGCCTACTGCGTCATATATCCAGCAGAAATTTCCAGGCTCAACTACTGAATGACAATTTACATACAGTAAAAAATGGGTTTTGGATGGTATACATTATTCAACAGAATGCCATCGTTGATTAACATCAGTTTCCTATGCGATTGCTTCATTTACTAAACGCGCTGAAGCGATCACTATGATGTAGTCGCCTTGTCTTATGAAGAGTTTCAGGGTTGAATGTTTTATTTCCTGCGTACAAAACGGATTTATTATCGAAGCTCACAAAACACATTATATTGCAAATAAAAATGTATTAACGTATAGTTTACACGTTGTAATACGCAACAATAAAATATTATGAGAGCGACAAATTTCGAAAAAAAAACACGTATTAACGCATGTTTATGTTAATGCCAGCTTTGATTGATTAATACGAGTGTGTAACAGAAGTACTTATCGTAAGGTAACAATCCGTTTCCATTAACACTTCATATTTCGTGTTATTATGCTAAACTTACTAATAAAGCACTTTTTTTAGTCATACACACTATATAGTTCTTGGAAATATCGCGTGTTATCGTTCAACATGATTATTTGCAGCTTTCTTGCTTCATGAGTTCTCCTAAAGAATATTAAATAAAAAAATAGACTTATTTTCCCATCATACTGGTTCCTTGGCCTTCTCAAGTCATTCGATAGAGAGTGAATTTATTATTTAATATTTTTACTGTTTAAATTCGGAAAATAGTTTACTAAAATATAAGTGATATGGCCGGTTGCCTACCCAGCAGCTAGTTAAATCAAAGGCTAAGCGCCTGGCATATAGGATAGAAATCGGGAGTTCAGATGTTTATCAAGGTGTCTCATAAGTCAAAACTGGCTGGCCCTTAATCAAGAGGGTCGACACTATAATAAAACCAAACACACTGTAATAACATATAAGTGGCATTTATGCTTATACTATTTTTCTGCGTTTGAATTGTTCTTCGAATTTACCAATATCATTTTGCCATGTAATATGCTTTGAAAGCATTTTGTTCATTTAGCCATGTATAGCAAATGAAGGTCATTTCAAAAAATCAAATTGAAACTTATAGTTGTAATAAGTAGTATTTTTCATATCATCATTTCTTGTCAAAATAGTAGCTTATGTTTGTGTGACATCGACGTACATGTACATCTTGTTCGAAATTAATATATATGTCTTTTACCAAGATATGTATAGAGAGTAACGAGTTTACCATTTACATTTACCATCACGATACCATTGAAATAAGATTTAATAAGATTGAAAGATTTGAAAAAAGTGTACATTTGTACTTGATTAATTTGGTTTGCTGCATATGGTTTGAAAGTAATTTAGACAAAACGTACTTTTGCCTGACCAATTATTATTATGGACCAACTGGCAAAACTTATTTTTAATCAAAAACACGTTTACAGTTAGGTAAGTTATAATAGACTATCGTAAAAAGCCTTTCCAACCTTTGAAGAACATGACCAATTAATAACAAACTAGAAAGATGGTTATGCTGTTATAATAAAATGATAATGAAACGGCTAAAGGCCATTTTATTACCGTTCTTTCCTTTACGTATCTTCAGAAGGTGTACAAATGGTCATAGTTGAATATACGTATTACATATTTTAGAGCTATATGCTTTTTTTTCATTTTCTACGATGTGATCTAATTACAAGATTATGTTGAAATGAAATGTTGATAGTAACAATATAAGTTAATAAATGAACGAAAAAGAAAACGGTGATATTCTTTGCAAACATTCAGTCGGTAAATCGAAGGATTTATAAATACTTACGATTGCGCCGGTGTGTTGAAAAAAAACAAACAACAGAAAATCACGGTTTACCCTATTTTTAGTAAATGGTTAAGTCCCTTATTATCAACAAAATGAAAAACGGATATACCGTACAAAACAAACAGAACAAAAGAAATATATTAAAATGTTAATTTTTACTAGTTGCCAAGTTGGTTCGTGTCAGTTTGAGCAAATGTAAACTAGCTTTTTGTATTATTCCAGGGTTGTATTCAAAGATTGGCCAATTAACAATTTATAAGATTGTCTTAGATTCCCCAAAATGAAAAATACATTAAATAAAAAGAATCGAAATAACACATAGGACACTTAATTATTTGGAAATAATGCATCGTTCATGAATAAAGATCATTTTTTCTAAATATATCCAATAATATGAAGCATGTGTAGCGTTTCGTTGATATTTTTGAAAGCATTCATTATCATTTAATAACATAGAGTTGAAGGCGTTAATTCATATTCTGGCTAGTCGTTACCGTTAGCGTGACAGCCTTTTTATTCGGAGAAAGTAGTTTTGAGCATTTACGTAGGCACTGTCTTGTCTTGTGCTATGCATTGCGAAGTATGTCATTTCTAATTTATTGCATTCCACATTCGATTATGCTTGGTCAATGGTCAGTTCAGTTAATTTCGATGTCCATAACGTTTGGTTTTATTTCAAGATAATATGTCTGGGCCATGGTGCTGTCTCGGAAATTTCAACACTAATCATGGAATTTAGTGCAGTTATAAGCTTTCTTCTGACAGTGAAACCTCAAAGTCGACAGCGTTTCAGACATATCATAAAATACAGCTTTATTGTTGATTTGTGTCGACATAATGCATTACTGGTCATTCCACGAGATATATACAAAGTATACGCTCATTCATAATTTTCACATTTTGAACTATTAAAATCACAATTAACAAGTTATCAGAATAGGAAAGACTTGCTTCTGTCATACATAGTTTTTTTTATTGATAAATTGAGCTTCATTGACATTGCAGTTGTATATATAATTGCACTCTCAAGCATACATTCTTGATTATTTGAACTTTGTATGACAGCTCCTGTGCATTCTGTTATGAATGTATAGCCTCTTTCATTACCAAAATAATACGAGTACATGTATATTGAAATATTGTTAAACAATATAGTCTGTTTTTCATGTTTATGAAAAAGGTCATCAATTTATTTATTTTATTTTTACTTGAACGAGTTATATTGACCCAGGAGACACTATCACGCGAGGAATACTTAGTAGTAGTTGATTCTATCTGAAAGTAAAGTACATGAAGTTTCGTTTATGGTTTCGTTTCGGCAGAATGTAGGGATGTTTTCATTAAAGTTCGCGATAACATTGCTTAAAATTTCGAATTGTACTGGAACCGTAAATGCAAAATGTTTTAGGTATTTGTTTAACAAAAATAAACATTGCAGCAATCTTTTCATTCTCCTCGAAACTATTTAAAGTAGATAAAGAAAATCATGAATTGGAAAGAATATAATATTGTATGAACACATAACATTTTTTTTATGTCATTGTTCACGTAAATTGTTTAGTGCAAGTTAACTTTAGCTCAGTAGACAATACCCAATCATATACAAGTGTTTTATCACGTGATGTTATTCATCCAATCAGAAAACGTAGATTAAAGGTAAGATACCAGTAATTCCAATTCCCATTATTAAAAAGGCGAACTTTCCGAGCATTTTTCTAGCCCTTCCTTTATTTCAGATTGTGCAAGCATGGTATCAATTTAAAGATTAGTCTTGCCTCTTCCAAAAATTGCAAAAAAAGATATGTCATGTTACTTCTAAGAAAATACATCTAGCCTGAATGCAGACTGGGTGTCTTAACAGGGTTTCGGCAGTCATATTTTGACAAAAGCCCCAAACCACAGTAAACACACCCCAAAAGCTCACCTTTCAAGTTAGCCTCCAATAAAATACACCAAAATGTTCCAGACATGGGATGTAAGAAATTACCACAACAGGCATGTCTGAGATTGCTAAATGGCTTTTATACCAGGAGAGAAGAGGAACTCTTTAGTAATAGGCACTACTCTCGAATGGACCACGGAGGGATACACAATGATTTACTGGTATATAACCTTAAAGAAAACTCAAAATTGTGCTTTCATGAAAAAAACTCGTCTAAATCATTATTAACCTACTTTTACCACACACGCAGGTTGATCCGCTTAGTAGAAATGCTTCAAACACGCATTTTTAGTACTTGGATTGTATGCGGAGCGGGAGCTAAAATCCTTACCTAAATAATATAAACCAGTCAAATTACCAGTTCATTTAGACTTATTTTAATGCAATGGACGTCAATAATGTATAAAACGTACAATATTTTGCTTATAACATGAGTCGATGTGCTGTGAGATGCTAAACGCGAGTTTTGTACTTCATTTTCATTTGTTTACCCGGAAAACCAGGTTTCGCTTTAAAAATCGTACAAAACATGTCATTTAAGATATTAATCACATTTTTCCCGTGAAAAGTAATAAAACCAATAAAATTACATAGTTACATGGTAAATTTATGCAAAAGTGGACCCTAAAGGGACGGACCCTGGTTTTCTTAAAGGTTAGATACCAGTATTTCCAATTCCCATAGGGGCCCATTATAAAACGGCGAACTTTCCAAGCATTTTTTCTAGCCTTTCCTTTATTTCAGATTGTGCAAGCATGGTATCAATTAAAAGATGAATCTTTCCTCTTCCAAAAATTGCAATAAAAAGATATGTCATGATACTTCAAAAAAGATTGCTAAATGGCTTTTATACCAGGGCAGAAGAGGAACTCTTTAGTAATAAGCACTACTTTCGAATGGACCACGGAGTGATAACAATGATTTACTGGTATCTAACCTTATATGTGGTGTTGGTGGATGCCTCACCATTTTGCAATTCTAAAAACCACCACCACGAACACCTCCACCTCTTTATTTCCATTCATCGTCCTTTTATGCCACGGCGGATATACGCCAATTAATTTATGGTATTTTGAATACTTGATATTTCATGGTATAATATACTTTATATATACGGCGATCTTTTGTCCGCCCATTTTGTCATTTTCGGTCAGTTATGGCCTAATTTATGTTTTCATTGTTTATTACAAATTGTTATGCATATACGGTGTATAGGCGCTTTTTGTCTGCCCATTATGTCTTTTATGGAAAAACTTGTGTTTTCATTGTTTATTACCAATTGTTATGTATATACAATGTGTTGGTTATTTTATGGCATTTTAAATAAATGCCATTTTTTCGATCCTACCCCACGTGTTGTTCATTCTTCTATACCATACGAGTTCGACCGCTCCTTAGACTTTTCCGGGGACAATACATAAAATATTGTTAACATTTTGCCAGTAGTTGTCTGAAATGCCATCCACATGACTTTTCAAACATTTCTATCCTTAAAATATTCCTCAAATATATAATTCTGCCCTTGACTGATTTCAGTAAAGAATTCAGTCTAAAAGCTTAACCGTGTTTCAATGAATTTGCGTCGAATATTGTGACATACTATCACGTTTGAGGTACCTTATACATTTCAATGTAGAAACGTCTTTTTCAAAAGTTGGAACGAACACGACTTTCCTATACTGTATTTACGTATTTGAAGTGTTTAATAAAGTACAAATGCTATATAATTAAAACAAAATACAACATTCAAACATTCTTACACCATCAACAAAATCATTTTCAACAAATAAAATACGGAATACGAGTTTACAGAGTAAAATAAGAAATTTAAAAACATAGCGGATGCAGCGTATCATTGGTCTAGTGGTAACGCACTGGCTTCACAACCCAGGGGTCGCAGGTTCGAGCATCCGCTTCCCGCTAACCTACTAACTCGTCTTTCGCATGAGACATTAAGCAGAGCGGCAATGTACTAGGTGCTTCAAACCGGGCACTAAATGATCCAGGGTCGCCTCTGAAACGGGGCGTCTCCTGTATCTTGCATTATGTACCATCCCCCGTAACCCAACTAACAAGTCTTCTAGGGGTGATGGCCATATGGGAGAGAAACCAGTGCACTAAATAAACATTCACTACCCAAGCATGTTTATTCTATTATTGACACCTGTGAGTTAAAGGCTGTTGAGCTCGAAGATTATCTTGGCAATAACTGTAATACAGCACGTGGTTATAATAATACATCGAGCGATAAGACCCTCAATATGGACGATAAAACAGCACTTCGCGGTAATAAATATCATTTTTAACTTTGCTTTGGTACATCAGTTTCGTTTCATAGAACACAGACAAAAGAACATATGCTCAGATACACGAGTCCGACGTTCATTTAGATTGATATATGTTTTAATAAAATCAAACTAATATTTTTGTCAGTACGTCTGAAAAACTGTCACTTTTATAAGTATTATATGTGTATGTCTGACATGAAATATTGGCACCTTCGTACAGATTTGATAATAGACGAAGCACATGCATACTCGTAATAAACATACCAGTATCGTGCATTTCAACAATACCTCGATCACTTTCATTGCCAGCTTGATGCCTGTACTTCGAAATATTTAGATGCATTAATTACACAACCGTCTAAGTCATATGTACTCGATAGTGTCACATTGCAGATGTTGTAATAACAACCCAGTTTATATTTTCTGTCTATATTAATAAATTATGTGATCGTATAGTGAAATTAGTTTGTCTATACTGAATCACCAGCCGAGCACTTCCGTCCAGACTCGACGGCTAACAAAACTCGACTCACTAATTTTACAACCCAACGCACGTTGTATTGGAACGCTGTTCAAATGGTTATTGTACGTCTCTATACACAGTAATACAAATCGATTAAACAATACGTCTTAAATCAACCATAATTAATGCTTACCAGAACCTCATTTAATTCTGAATATTCTGGTGCGGAATTGAACGATTCTTTAAACACTTAAGCTACATTGTGTTCAATAGGCTTAATATGATATAATAGCCTGCGTTTACATTTAAAGTTGAACCTCTGCAATTAAACATATGTGTTGCAGCCTGCACCGGTTCATGTACAACTTAATGTTTGGTTTGCTTTAAAATGTTCAAGCGTAAATCACATTATTTGTACGTGTAATGTGGAGAAATGTGAAGGCAGTTACGTACTTCCCGTTTTTATACACGTGTTGCTTACATATGGTTTAACACACGTGTTGCTTACATATGGTTTAACACACGTGTTGCTTACATAGGGTTTAACACTCGTGTTGCCTACACAGGGCTTAACACAAATGTTTCTTACATAAAGTTTAAAATACACGTCAATGCTTGTAAGTCCGAATAGCCAAGTGCTTAGCGTGGCAGTTTTTTTTATCCTATCGTAGGTACGGGCCAGAGCGAAGAAAAATGTATAACTCTTTATTTGTTTCTTTATATACTGTTTGTTTTGGATTAGTCCAGATATTTTAGTCTTTGCATTTCAGCTATTTAAATACATTTATTAATACGGAAATCTGTGGAGAAGTCTCTTAAAACACTGTTTATCTTTTGATCAGCGCCGTTAAATAGACGGCTCGTGATGTATATGGACCTAAGAAAATAATAACTTTTGCTGGTATATTTGCAGACAGTTGATGTATTTTAACAAGAATATTGACTGCTATCCCTTAAAGTTTGTTAATAACATTTCCTTTTTAAACTTAATTTATGTTTTAGACGAGTAACAAAGTCATTACATTAAAGGTCAAGTAATCATATGGAAAATCTCTCCATTCCTCTTGGCATGAATTGTACCCAACAAAGAAATACCAAGTCAACGACGCAATCAGAAGTCACATTGAACTAGAAATAGTGAATATATTTTTCCAATGAAGCGAGCTGTGCCTTTTCTTATTTATTGCATAACGTGTTCGTTGATGCGTTTTCCATGTCATTAAATCGAATTTCGATATGTATGACGTTTGTCTATATTTAAACCTGATATGTCTGGGCCAAGGTACTGTCTGTGATATGTCAGCACTAATTGGCGAATTTAGTCAATTTATAAAATTATGTCTGACAGGGAAACCTCGAAGTCTACAGCTTTTCAGAAATAATATAAGATTATGATAGCCGATTCGTGTCGACAGAGCAACGTAATATTTCGAAAATTGTCCGTTTCTTGTCAATAGACTAAGTATAAAAGTAAACGATAAGCTAATAAAAGCTATATACTTAAATCATAAACCTTAAAACAAATGACACATTTTGAAGCATACATTCATTTGTTTATAGAACAGAAAAATACAGGGCTCCAATATATATAAAGTCTTGTTAGTTATAAAACTGAGATACATTCACTTTGTAGTTGTATTCATCATTGATCACTTAAATATATTCTGGATTAATTGCTTCCAATACCGTAGGAGTTATTACATGGAAATGCGTGTATATTATGTTATTACGAAACATTACATTCACTTTATTGTCTGGTTAAAATTGAATATGTGTGGTTTTCTCGCATTACAATCAAAATTTAAATATACTATATACTATATGGAAACAAATAAATTATAGTCAGAAATACATAGCATAGTAAAACAAACTTTACTAGTATATACATATGTCACAATAAATATATGTCAAGCTCAGGTAGTCTTCTCAGAAAACAGGCTTTCAAACCACTCTGATTTCACAAGTATTTGACATCTTAAAAGAATATACTGTATGGTACTCACATCATTGTGTGCCAGTCGTTTTGCTATTTCTTAAATAAAAACAAGAAAACATCACAACATTGGGTACAATGCTGAAATAATTGTTTTTATGAGCATTTCTGTAAAATGCAAATAATCGTACATCGCACGATAAGACCCTGAAAGAGAACGATGAAACAGCACTTCACGACAATGAATGTTCAATTTTAACAAAGTTTACCAGTTTATTTTCATGACGAACAGGCGTCTAAGCATGGAAAAGTACGTACAGTATTTCGAGATTTATTTCTACAAAAGTTCTCTAGACCTATATATGTTGAAATAAAATTATAAAACTGTATTAAATTAATTCCAAAGGGAATCCTTATTCCTCCAGTTGAATTTCGTTTTGTGCTTGAAAGCGACGATGCGACATTTTAACTTTTATTTTCTGCAGATCTCGCACTGAGAAATTTTATAGATACACGAATTTGGACAATGGGTTTTCTCTGATGGAAGGAACAGTACATACACAGATAAGATAATCACGTGTATCAAGTCAATTATAATCGGTTTACGTTTTTGAAATCCAACATTGCATTGCATGTATTTATATTATCTAGTGGTGTACGTATACCATTGTATGCATACAACTTATTCAATAAGAACAGAAGACGCCGCACTGGCATCCTATCATATTTAAAGCAAATTCTTCGTTAATCGCGGACAACACGTACATTTAAAACGTACGTACAAAGTTCAGAACACATATTTACACAATTGCTTGCAAGTTAGTTGATGTATTTACGTCTTTGGAGAAGAAGCGGTTAATCAAGTAGATCACTACTGCCAAACTTGAAATGCAACATGCGCTTATAACCGTCCTATAATGACAACAACATAGTGAATAAAGAAAGGAGTAATTATTAGAAATGAATCGTATTATGTAGCACTTCTGTACAATAGCTTCAAAACGGAGCTGATAGAAGTTTATATTACGTTACTTGTATCCTTAAGTAAAGTCCACTACGTATTTTTTATTAAATATGGTTCGCAACTAAACATATGACACGATTGTCGTGATAAAACGTATGATCTGTAGTACATTACTTTCTGTGATTAAATCTATCTCACAACTAAATATATGATATGACTGGCATGAGAGAGGACAGGATCCGTAGTCTATTGCTTTCTGTGATTGAATCTGGTTCGCAACTAAACATGTGATGCGATTGTCATGATAAAAGGCATGCTCTGTAGTCCATTACATTCTGTGATTAAATCTGGTTCGCAACTAAACATGTGATGCGATTGTCATGATAAAAGGCATGATCCGTAGTCCATTACTTTCTTTTATTAAATTTGGTTCGCAAACAAACATATTGTGGCAAACGGTACGGGGTCGAATCAGTTATATTAGTTGCTTCCCTTTTCTTTAGTGATACATTATTTAGTAACCTCCCTTAGTTGTAGATTTTCCGAAGTTAACAAACACTGAAATAGGACTTGTAGTTCAGAACGTAAGTCATATTCGTGTTAATAAGTTTTAAATTCGTGGTTGTGAAAACATCGCGAACATTGAGCCTCAAAGGGATTCACGGTTCTGAACAGGATTCTGAGACGTTGGGTAAATACGTTGGCTTCAAGGCTTCAGCGGTGCAGCCCGTGCCTCAGTGGCTTTCGTTCAGGACTCGTGGGAGCTTCAGAATAGTTCTGAAGATTGGCAGGCATAGGCCCGGTTGGTGAAGCGGTGTTTTAGGCTTCACTGTTCTTTGGGATGGGAAGCTTCGTGAAAGCGGGAGGGTTTGAAGCAAGTGAGACGGCTTCACAGGGACCTCGTTGAGGTCAGGCAGGATTTTGAGGTCAGCTTCACGGAAGTTAGGCACTGCAGAGTGTGCTGGGGAAGGAAAGCGCCTGGAAGGCTGAAGACTCGGAAAGACGACATTGGTCCCCTGTACGTCGCACTGTAAATATTTTAAGCGACTCGATTACTTTTAGTTTAATCAATCAGAGGCAATGTAGCCTAAGCAAAATCATATTGATATTGTAGATATATTATCTGACGGAGGCTTTGGGAAGCACCTTCGCGTCGTGAGGCCGCGCACATACCGCTCGGTGGCGGCCTCAGACAGCCGGCTCGCGTTACAATATGCTACGATTGGCATGATAAAACGCACGATCTGTAGTCCATAACTTTCTGTGATTAAATTTTGTTCGTAACCAAAAATATGCTACGATTGGCATGATAAAAGGCGTGGTTTCTTGATGGTGTAAATAGAATAATCATACTGTCATCAATGTACATGTTACTAGTATTTCTAGTATTTCAACACTACAGCATTTCTACCTGCTGTCATTGCCACCTTGTCTTGTCCAATACCTGGAAAATGGGAACGACATTAGTAACGGTCTAGTTCCACGGAAATCTATCGGTTTCCACGTTACTGTCAGCAAAAAAACAACAAAGCTTTTATTTGGAGATGAATATGTAAAGTACATATGGTTTTAGATATGACAATTGATACTTAACTTTATTATATCAACGTATTGTTAGTTTTATAGAATTTGAGAGCATATCGTTCATGTATGTTGAAATATGAAATTTATTTAAATACCGTATTATATCGTTGATACAATTTAAATGTAATACTTTTGTCGTGTGTTTGTTTTTCGCTTTTTGTCAATCAATCACAAATATATAATTTAACAGCATACACAAGCATATAACATTAATTCAGACAAAAAATGATAACACACCATAAAGGAACATTTTATAAAATCTTAAATTTTATTGAAAACCATCTGGAAATAGAAAACAAGTTTTTTTCTTTTCAAAAGTTGGAAACAATAAAATAGCCGTTAATTTTCGGTGTGCAACTATATTTCTTTATTTTGCTTTTTTATGATGAATGTACCACACACTTGATGCAACGTGAAAGCCAAAACTTTTTATTTCATAAGTATTATAAATAAATGTACCTCACACTTTATACAACATAAGAAGAAAATTTTTAATCATCGGTCCTATGATATAACTGGTATCTTGCAACTTACATTCATGAGTAATTAGCATATTAACTGTGGAAAGGTTATTAGCAATTGCATAAATATAACAGGAAGAACTGTATTCTACAAGGTTTAATTTAAGCGTTTTGCACTCAGCGTATACAGGAAGGAAAATTTGTAAATAGAAAATACCTTTAAGTTTAGTTATGCACATTTGAACCTTCTTAGTTGCTAATCTTATCATCTATATTTCCAGTGCATACATAACGAAACAGCCATATAACGGAGCCATTATAATATAGATAAATTAAATGTTCTATTAAAGTTAATGCTGGAATATTTGCAATAAGAGTTTCCTAATCAATAATACTATTTTATGTAAAAAATCAAAAGCAAAAAGTGTATAAAAGAGCTATAATTACTGCATTACCTTGAATGTATTATGTTCTGTTTCTAAAAAACGAGTTATTCGCATGTTAATTGATACTATACATTCAGATAAAAGCAAGAATCCTTCTTTCAAATATGTTATACATAAGGGACCCGTCTTATTAAGCATCGTAAGGCATATGTACATTACGATACAATTTTCGAAGAAGCATAAATGCTAAGCACCAACATCTTTGACTACTTTATTTCAGTAAATCTATTCATTTCCTTGGTATCTTTCACATGTCATTTATTTCAGGAACATACTGATCATAAATGTCTTTTTTTTTAACTACACAATTCAGTCGTAACTTAAACTTGTCGTAAGATCTTTGATAAGACAGGGCCCAGGATGATAATCACTTCCGTTGTATTAATATGTGCAACGCTACTGATGATCTTAACTTCATTTACCTGTTGGCAAATAGTGCTACATTTTCTTGAATATGTAGCACTTATTATGTGATCATCGATATACTGACTGATATTTGAAACGAGTATTAATGACAACTGATCAGTTTATTCTAAACTTGTTTTGAAATGGATAGACGACATATGCGTAAACTTCTTGCATTATTTATCACCTTGTGAATACATATGTTATCTACAATTTTCAAGCCCTTATCACATTTCGCGTATTGTCTAGCATGAAACGTATCTATCATCTTATACACGCACGTGTTTATACCACATTCAACGCCAGCAGTTCAAACCGCTTTTAACACCGATATTATGTTGGTGCCTGCGATATAGATGCAAAACGTGATGCTATCTTTATTTTTACTAACCAATTTAAAAGTTAAGATTCACTGAAAGATGGACATGAGTACATTTATGTATGATTAGTATATTTCTGCAATAAAGTCGATTAATAAATAATCGTATTATTGTCGTTTTTGTATTCTATATATGTGCAAGGGGCACAGGTGGTTAGCGCGTGGCTATGGTAATAATGAGTGAACACATCATTTTTAATGACAAATAATCAAGAAATGACGAATAGAAACTTCTCTGAAAAAACAAATCAATATATATATATATATTTGATAGAGAGCAGTTTGTTGGTGTTGGTGTTGTTGTTTTTTCAGAAAGTTTTGTTTTCGCCATTTCTTTATTATTTTATTTAGAAATGTTGTGTTCATTAATTATTATCATAGCCACGCGCTAACCACCTGTGGCTACGGGTATAGTTTTGTAATGAATCAGATTTCATTCCGGCAGAACCAGTTTTGTTTTCGCCATTTCTTTATTATTTTATTTAAAAATGTTGTGTTCATTAATTATTATCATAGCCATGCGCTAACCACCTGTGGCTACGGGAATAGTTTTGTAATGAATCCGATTATAGCGTAAATGTATTTTAGTGTTATACTAAATACACGTGACTTGTCAAGGACGTGCTTAATTATCTTTGATATAATTTCTGTTGAGATATTACATCAAATTTATGTTGTAGGAAATAATTAAGTAGTGCATTCCATGCTTCGTAAGTATCAAACAAATCTGTGTAAATTAAATACATAGGGTAAACTTCCAAACGGCCTCTTCGTGTTGTGTATGGTCTTTAATTAATACATGTTTTCAACTGTTAATCTGTTTAAAGCACTGAATGCGCTTTTGATAGAAAATATTTGATTAAGTGTGGCAATCTTATTTTGTAAGTTGTTGACACGTGTTTACAAAAACTAAGTTTGCAGTGCCTTTTCATAAATTAAAATATTGTATACGAAATTTACTAGAAATGAATTAAAGATCTTACAGATATTTAAATCTGGCCTATTGTGTTTTGCTAGGTCACTGAGAAATACTCTTTGCAAAAGTAATAATCATAGATCTATAATATAGATTCTATATTAATCAACTTATGTACTTATTTAACGTGTGTACGTATTTATATGTGTACATATAAATTATTGTTTTTTTATGATTCATCACTTGGTTACACGTACGGATCCAATATAAAATAATAATCCTAAATATTTAATATATTTAATATATATTTCAATTTTTAAACCTCAATGTATTGTTGAACTTTAAATGATATGTTTGGATAACTTGTACAACAGCTGCCCAATACTGATAAATACATTGTTTCAGGAAATGCTAGAAATGAACGTGAAACGTGGTGTTGATTGGACTATCCATTTCCAAGAAACAATTATAGACATTATTTTTCTGGAAATAATTCAATTTAGTGTACTTAGTTATTACAACCTTAACAAACATTGTTTTTTATTTCACACAATCTACCAATATGAAGAAAAAATCCAACAAACACGAGATGGATGATCATCATGCACTGAAATCCATGTTTGGAATTTTACGCATAAAACTTAAATCAAACGTTAGATATAATATAAACTTGCATTTATATGACTCTTTATTTTACCTCTTACTTTTCCCTGTCATATTTATATGTGTATTTGTACTACATGCATCACGTGTGTATTAATGAAGAACACGTTTTAATAATGGTAGATTGAAAGTGTTTTTTTTTCGGCTACGGTGTATGTAACATTTTGATTTTAGATACGAAAAGGCAAATAATCAAATACTTATGTTTTAGGCTGCCATATTTGTTTTAATTCAATATTATCTATAGGACGATATACTAATAAATTGTTAATTATTTCAATATTTATGTACTTTTTATTGGTTATTGTTGTTGTTATCACTATTTAAGTGATCCTTAAAATATTGTACAAACTGTTCTATGAGAATAATAAGGTAAATGAGGTTTTCAAAATATGCGATGACTATTCTTACAATCTGTTCATTTTTGCGTTCTTTACCGTGTCTGTTATTCAACAAAACATATATCGGAATACTTTATGACATTTTTTATATGTAGGTCGTTATATTCTATACATTGTTTCGGTTCTGAAAGATGTTCTTCTGTTAATGTACTTTAACTCGTTCAGCGTGATCTCTAATACGAATAGTGCATTCTTGCCTTCTTAATGCATCGTTCTATATAATTACAAGACCTTTGGAAAATAATGTGATGATTATAAAAAGTACTTATTATAGTATGTTACTGACCTAAACATTAAATGAACCGGATAAGGAAATAATGTGAGCAACATTGAAAGAGACCTTTCAATTTACATGTTATAGATATATTAAAATTCATTTTGGTTAATACACTAAATATGTGGGGTTTTTCGCATTTATCAGTCTAAAATGTTTCTAAATAAACGACTTTAAAATGAAAAAAAAGGTATTACATAGACAGTTAAAAGTAACCTTTAATGTGCACATCTCTGCATTGCGAGTAGATAATTGCCCCGGAGTTACAGCAAGACCAAACGGGTTATACATTTAAAATTAATGTACATACCCACAGGGTATCGACCATTGGGTTACAACTAGTGAGTCGTTGGAAACAAGTATAGCACTTTTATGGGTTTTCAACTGCGTCATAACATAAAAGCCATAATTATATCTTCAACGGAATGACATGTCATGTTTAACATTTGAATACATGCATACGAAATGTTCTAGTGCAACAAATATCTTATACAAATCTCTTATATTCTTCCAAACTGACAAAAAAATCGTTGTATGTACTTATATTACATTTGCATTACGACCAATCTACACTCTATACATTTCAAGCCTGGTATCGATTCAAGAACTATTTGCAAGAAAATGTTTCGACGTATCTTTATTCCCGAGGGAACGTTCTAGTCATTATTATTAGTGTTCTGTAAGCCTTTCCGGACTGGCATAATTATAAGGTTTCGATAACTATAAGGCGTTAATCAATGGGGTTTCTTTTTCTTTTCATGAAATTCTATGCTTGTACTCTGTTTCCTAATTAAGCGAACATATTTATTGATGATCAGACATTTGTGATATAGCGTTAAAATATAGTTTCTTTCTCGTGTATGCAGTGTATGTAACCCAACATTTCTGTAGCAAGCAATAGTTTTAGTCCAGAAGATCTGACTAGCTAGCTGTTGCTCTATTCCGTTTCTTATCCAGGAAATAGATAACACGTCCATGTTGACGCCTGCCAGATAGCCATTCACATGGAACATGCAGGTTAAGAAAAATAAACATCGGCAAATACAGATGTCTCCAAAAATGCTGATATCTAGTTTGATGATATTATTCTTGGGCTACCTCCAAAAACCTGATGTAGCGTTTATTCAAGTATACGTTCGCTTATGCTGGATAAGACACGCGAATCTTGTGTCAGATGTATAACATTTATGTGATAGACACAAATTATCGGCACAGGTTCTTAATGTGCTACAATGTTAGATATTATCCGAAATATGCGTGTACTAGGAATGATTTGGACCACTTTTTGTTTCGTAATCAAAATAAAACCATCGATTTGACAGATATTTGAAACCAATCATAGAGTGTACACTTAATCTAACTGCCAAATTAATATTAACCGTTACTAGATCGACTCTGAAATGCTCAATTCAGTCATCCTTCAATTGCACCCATTTATAAAATATATCTTGGGCTATTAACAGCAACTATGTGCTATTGTTTTTTCATTATACATATTATTTATGTGTATAATTTTCAACAATTCCCTTTGCACTTGTTCATAGTTTAAACATGTGTTGTTAAATACGCAAGCAATAAAATTTTCTGCTATGGCATACCCATCACGACAATGTTGCATTGAATAGTTCGATTTCTCCTAAAAATGTTTCATTCTAGAATAAGAGAAACACTCTTTCATTCCGGCAGAACCAAACACTCTCTCACTTTGGTAAAAGGGAAAATAGTGTTTCCTGAAAAAAAAAAACACGTCAAGCAGGACATACGGGGTTAGTCACCTTGCAAGTATTTTCTTGGCTGTGCGAGATTAGGATTCTTAATATCACCTATTATTACAACATTGATCGGTGAAATACCTAGAACATGATAAGGACATTAATAAATGTATAGTTCAACGGAAATCTATTTATTAGTTTCCATAGTTCTGTCAGCAAATTGCAAAGCTTCGAGATTGTGGAGATATATGTAAGTTACATATTGTTCTAGAGTTTAAAGCTGCTAATTCACAGATGGTACGACACATATGACTGTGGTTAAAAATGTAAAATTAATGATAGTCGTCAAATGCAGTCGATTAAAAATCACTTAATAGTATAATAACAATACAAATAATTGCGGATTTAATGATTCGTTCGGGAAAGCCCTTATGTTGTAATGATGTTGTTGTTTTTTTCTCTCTTGTTTTTATTTTTAAATCCATCACGAGTGTAAAACAGCACATGAACGAACACAACGATAATTCAGGCAACAGAACAAACCAGTATAAGAAAGAAGATGTTACGATATGTTAAGTCTGATTTTATTGAAATTGATACATGTATTTAAATAGAAACAAAAAGAAAGTTTGATTTTGTAAACGTTTGAAAAGGGTTATAAAGAATGAATTCGTCGTTAATTTTTGTTGGGTAAGTATATGTACAACACATTTGTGTTTTTTATTTGTTATTTGTTGGTTTGAACATATTCCCACTAGATACTTTTATTATCGGCCCTGTGATATAAATGGTATTTAAGTCGTTATATTTTTAAAAGGGATTTTCCACTGAATCCCAATTAAATGGACCATTTTCAAGGTTATTTATGAAAAATAAACCTCATTTTTTTCACTAAATTACCAAAAAGCAAGAAAAATGTTACGCTGGCGGAAGAAAATTTCATTTTTTAAAAATAAATTTATAAGAATTTGCAATAAATGTTCCGCTGGCGGTACAAAAATAAACATTTTTAATTCCAAGAAACCACCTTAAATGTTACCCCAAAAATTCTTGTAATCCCTAATTACAAGGAACCGAAGTGGTCCGCTGGCGGTACAAACATCATGACATTTATATCAGAATAACAGAAAACCTAATCAAAATTGTTCCGCCGGCGGTACAAGCATCCAAATATTATTATTCTGATTAAGAAAAAATAACAAACTAAAAGTGTTCCTCTGGCGGTACAAGTAGCCTTGATATTCTAACTTACAGAAAACAAAACAAAAAATTGTACCGCTGGCGGTACAAACATCCCAGCTTTTATATTCTAAATTACAGAAAAAAAGACCAAGAAATTGTTCTGCTGGCGGTATAAACATTCTGACATTTATATTCAGAAAAACAGAAAACTTAAACAAAATTGTTCCGCTGGCGGTACAAGCATCCAAACATGTATATTGTGTTTTACAGAAAGCCAAACTAAAAGTGTTCCGCTGGCGGTACAACCATCCAAACATTTATATTCTGAATTACAGAAAACAAAACACAAATTGTTCCGCTGGCGGTACAAACATAACAAAATCAATATTCTGAATTATGGAAAACCAAACTAAATTTGTTCCGCTGGCGGTACAAGCACACCAACATTTATATTCTGAATAACAAAAAATAACAAACTAAAAGTGTTCTGCCTGCGGTACAAACATCCCAACATTTATATTCTAAATTACAGAAAAAAAGACCAAGAAATTGTTCTGCTGGCGGTATAAACATTCTGACATTTATATTCAGAAAAACAGAAAACTTAAACAAAATTGTTCCGCTGGCGGTACAAGCATCCAAACATGTATATTGTGTTTTACAGAAAGCCAAACTAAAAGTGTTCCGCTGGCGGTACAACCATCCAAACATTTATATTCTGAATTACAGAAAACAAAACACAAATTGTTCCGCTGGCGGTACAAACATAACAAAATCAATATTCTGAATTATGGAAAACCAAACTAAATTTGTTCCGCTGGCGGTACAAGCACACCAACATTTATATTCTGAATAACAAAGAATAACAAACTAAAAGTGTTCTGCCTGCGGTACAAACATCCCAACATTTATATTCTAAATTACAGAAAACAAGACCAATAAATTGTTCCGCTGGCGGTACAGCATTCTGTTATTTACATTCAGAATAACAGAAGACCTAATCAAAATTGTTCCGCAGGTGTACAAGCATCTTAACATTTATATTGTGATTTACAGAAACCAAACTAAAAGTGTTCCGCTGGCAGTACAAACATCCCAACATTTATATTCTAAATTACAGAAAACAAATTAAAACTGTTCCACTGGCGGTATAAGCATCCTGACATATATTAAACATTTCCAACACGTTTATGATGACTGTTTAATTTTTCATTATAAATTTTGCCATTTGCACCTTTTGCGTGGCTTTATCCCCTATGATGAAAAGCCACCTGTCTACATTGTGAACACTTCAGGTACGCTAGAATCAGTCTTGTTTTCAACGTTCCGCTTTGAAAATGAATACAATTTAAAAATACACGTGTTATCGAGTTACTCTTTGTGAAGAAATTATTTCCTTAAAGGGTTATATCGACGTTATTTTTCCAATAAATATTGACACATATTAAAACAAGACATTTTCTCATTTTATACGAATATGATTATGTTTATATAAGTAGCAATAATAGTTTGTTGGAATCGTCAATAAAAATTATATATACAAAGCTAAAAAAATGTGATTTCACGGTGCCAGCAGGAGTCAAATAACGCCTGCGAAATCACGCACTTCAATGAAAACTTTCCAACGCTTCATAGTATTTATAAATGTTGCGCATGCGCGTAACGGTTCTTCACGTACATATCATTTATATCGATTTCACTACTGCTATACTTATTTTCCCGCGCCCACGAAAGTGTCACCGTTTACCACTATTAATACATTAAAACTATATATATTTGTCAACAGTTTATAGAAACAATGCCATTGTATTTAACAAAGCATTAATATTAATTATATGTAATAAACTTTATTATTTTTGCAAATGTTACAATGATAAACCGCCGATACTCTCTTTTAATAAGACTCAACTTCTGCTTATTTTTCCTCAATTAGCAGATGATCTTTGTTCGTGTATACGGGTACGTGAAAAATGTGTTTGTAATTTTCTCCAGCAGTCTTTTGTTTGTAAGGCTAACATGTCACAGCGCATCTGTTTGCTTAATTTCCTTGTAGCAGCCTTGTATTCCAATTCTTATTGTTTAAGTGATGAGTATGATTTACTTGAAGGTGGCCCCAGGTATGGAATAGCAACAATGTTTGAATGTGTAAACAGAAACGAGTATACATGTATAAATGTATTAAATGCATGACGATAATTTATCCACAACTTATTAATAAGAATTCGGTGAAATGTTCAGTATAGTAAAACTTCCTATGACTATTTAACAGGATATCCCATATACGTCTCAGCGACGAGATCAAATAAGTAGTTCAAAGTTCAAACTGCATGTGCGTGTCCAGTCCTTTTTGTATCATACTTCATACTTCATGCTTCATACACATGTAACACACACGTATATGTTTTATCTCAAACAGGGAAAACTTTTACTTTCAAACACAGCTTTATGCTCAGTGGAATATTAATTTCTGACAGTGGGAACGTATTGCACAATGCCCTTGGCCTAATTCATACTTATACTGTCATATAACCACATAGCAAACCAGTGACACACATACTATGTAGGAAAGCATACACATACATGATAACACAGAAGCGATAAAATCAGAAAAAATGAGCTTAATACCGGGTTAATAATGATAATTGGAAATGTACAAACTTAGAGTTAGTATAGCCTAACAATGTTACCAAAAGACAACTAATTATTACGTGATTGTGAACGTCTTTTCTACAGCAAAGTAGACGAGTTTCCTAAGCACTGTTGTTTGTAGATGACATTAATTCAACAAACTTATTGGCACTATATAATTATACAATATTTTCTTCTTTGGTCATGATACAAAAGACAACAAAGTACAAAACGCTATTATGTTTCCATGACATCATAGTTACATAGTCTGCATGTCAGTTACGTCTTGCGAATAATCGAATATTATATCGTCCTGTTTCAATTACTAATGGCTGAGATGATAATTTCAATCGTGTTAACGCAATTCTCTGTTTGTTTTTATCAATATTGTATATGTATTTTTCATATTAAAAAGGATTTACATTTTCTAATGTATTTAAATTTACTTTGTACAGAAACAGAGTCGGACCTTATTTAATAAATTGATCACGAATCCTTATTCATAATGCATGTAGAAGAAAACAATCGAAAGGCTTATTCACGCCACTAATGAGCTGAATTACTCATAAAATACATACTAGTACCTATCATCGTTCCTACGTAAAAACTAACACAATACAGTTGACCATTTTGCAGATTCATAGACCTAAATATATATCTTTCAATATTTAAAATGCATCGATTTTAAAGCTGTGCATAAGTACATTTTGACAAGCCATTAATATTTAGTTTATTGGTATACTGTATAACCTATTATATTAATAAAATGTTGATGTCTGAATGTTAGTGGCCAAATCCAGTAACAACACTGCTTCAACTTTCAACCTTAGACGGTATAAAGAACTTTGTTGCCTATACATATATAATTCCAACTGTTTTGTATTTTCATGTAAGCGCTGCCTTCTGATTGGATAGTCCGATTATTTGACCTGTGCAAATTAACTGGTTATTATTCGTGACCGTACTATTTTGTTATTCGTTATTTGCGAAAAGACGTCATTGTTATTCACGCACGTATACGATGTATACACTATCGTTCGTAAAAAAATGAGTGATTAATCGGTTGCCTTTGTTAACGCCTTTATTGGGAAATGTGAATTGTTTTAACCAAAAAATTCACTCCAAAATGAACCACAGCTATTTGAAATGTCTGACCAGATAGGCCTATTAGAAATGCCGTTCCACGAAAGGGAAACCGAAACTGAAACGGGTATATACATTCCAGAGGCTACACGTCAGTTGCGGCCCTTTGACAGTTAAAACTACAGCTAATATTCACTTTGGATTGTAATTATAAAAATTGAATATTTTTCTTCATTTCTTCGGTGTATGAACTGTCGGCGCTTATGCAAATTAGGCGTAATTTTCCCGACAGTTCATACACCGATTGGATGAAGAAAAATACTACTCAATTCTTAAGTGATACTTTTTGGAGTATGCTCAGTATGTATTGTAGTGCATATTAATTAAATTCTGTATATTTTAAAATCGATTAAAAATACTCAGATGGACTAAACACAAGATGATCTCAGTAAATAGTCACACGTTATATAAAAGTAACGCTATTTATGTCTTTTATCTTCTTTGTAAGCATAATGATGCAAAGTGGAGATTCCATCAAATTGCATTCTTATGTTTCTCCTTAACTTGTCAATAAGCCTACTCCTTCCATATGGCACTGGAAACATCGACACAGTTTTGAGATATAGAAATGTCTGAAGTTAGAGTTAAAAAGTCCATAAACAAGAGGATTTATCGCTGAATTGAGAAGGAACGACCTTACGCAAACTTGTAAGGCCACCTGGCTACTTCCTTTTTTTTCATGCAACGGAATGAATTCTCCCAGGATTAATAAAACTATATATGGTAAAAAGCTGATTATGAATATGGCTGTTACCACAAACATAATTATGGTGTATTTAAGTGATTTTGTCTGGAATACTTTACTTTGTCTGTTATTGCTTTCTCCTGTTTGCTGCTCATTATCATTTTTATCAACATTGTTATCATTTGTAGCTACGTCCTTTTGTTTGCCATTATTGCTATTATCCGAAGGGACGCATTCGTCTACTTTCCCGTCAACGTCAGTGTTTTGGTCGACTTTCTCTGTCGGAGATGTATTAATATCGGTGTTCTTCAAATTTTGTACATCGGAAATGGGTTTAGAAGAGAGTTTGGTGTTTCTCTTATGTCGTAAAATAGATCTACCGACGAGTGAATACATCAGACAGAGAACGACTGTGCCTACAACGAAGGTCACTAAATAAACTCCTTTGAAAATCCACAAGTAGGTTTTATAGTCGCTGTCCTTGGTCGTCGCACAATTATATCCAGTTATGTTCTTACCGTTAGACGCAATCAGATTCACATTAATAGAGGTGACAAAGACTAAAGTTGGCCATGAGTAAAACAATGCAACGACGATTGAAATGATACACAAAATCTTAGATGTTCTTAGATTGAGTTGTTTCATAAAAGGTCGACATATTCTTCTGAAACGGTCTACAGAAATCACTAGAAGTGTAAATGCACTGCCTATTGTTGCAGCGTTAATGATAAAACGTAGACATTTGCACAAGCCACCGTTTGTAAAGGTATAGAAATACGTCGTAATAACGATTTCAATCGGTATGGCCACAGCGCAACTTATCAAGTCATACAGTGCAACGGTACAAATAAACAGCGCGTGGCTGGAGCGCCTTATCTTACTCCCATAGTAATTGCAGACGAGAATGTTGCCAATGAGACCGAAGAACATCAACACGCTGAGATACACGATCAGTGGCGTCATCAATAGCGTCATTTCCGAGTTCAGCTCCTCAAGTAAGTCAGCATCACTGCTATTTAGTACGACTGCCATTATTGTTTAGCGTCGATCGATCGCCACACCATACACCAATGTGTGAACTGTAAGAAACAAGAGGTAAACTGTTAGACCATATTTAAATTTTTGTTGCAAAAACAACAAGAGAAAACATCTGCGTTGTCATATGTTTTCTTATTAAGTGGTTGTCACAATTAAGTAATGGAAAAAAAATGAATATGTTGCTTTCAAATTGTTCCGGTCCGTTGCATATGTAGGTCACCAGAGCTAAACATAGATCTAAAAAGTGAAAAAATGTCTCCTCCGAAACCGTAAAGTTGCGAGCTTTTATTTTTGATATGTGACATCCTTTAATGATTCTATACAAAGTTTGTTCAAATTATTCCCCTAGGGTCAAAACTGGCCACGACCCAGGGATCACATGGTTTATATCGACTTAAATTGCACAATGACTTTAAAAATATTCTCCTCTGAAACGAGTAGAGGCTTTGTAATTGGTCCCTAACATCATATAGCGGTCTTCTATAAAGATTGTTCAAATTATACCCATGGGGTCAAATTGGCCACGCCCGGGGCGTCATATGGTTTAAGTAGACGTTTTTGGCAAGTCGGCTTTTAAAAAAAATCCACTTAATCTGCAAGTGCCAGAGGTTTCATATTTAGCATGAAACATTGTATAGTGGACCTCTACAAAGATTTTTTTAATTATGCCCCTGGAGTAAAAAGAAGCCACGTCCTGGGGTCACATGGTTTCTGTAGACTTATATAGCAAGTGGACTTTTCAAATCTTCTTCTCTGAAACCGCAAGGCCCAGAGTTTTCGCATATGGTATGTAACATTATATAGTGGTCTGCTACAAAGATTGCTTAAATTATGCCCCTGGGGTTAAAAGTGAAAAGCTCCGGGGGTCACATGTTTATATAGACTTATATATCAAAATGACTTTAAAAATCTTCTCGTCTTAGACAGCAAGGCCTATTTGGTATGTAACATCGTAAAGAGTTCCTCTACAAAGATTGTTCCAATTATGTCCCTGAGGTAAAAAGGAGCCACGCCCCGGGATCACACGGTTTCTATTGACTTTTATGGTAAGTAAACTTTAAAAATATTCTCTTCTAAAGCCACAAAAGGCAGTGGTTGCGTTTTGGTATGTAACGTTGTAAAATAGTCATCTACAAAGATTTTCACATTATGTCCCTGGTGTAAAAAGTGGCCACGCCCCAGGGATCACATCGCTTATATAGACCTAAATAGCACAATGACTTTAAAAATCTTCTCCTCTGAAACCGCAAGGCTCAGAAGTTTCGTAATGTGTATGTAACATCGTAAATTGGTCCCCTACAATATTTTTCAAATTATGCCCCTGGGGTAAAAATTGGCCACGCCCTGGGGTCACATGTATTATAGAGACTTATATGGCAAGTAGGCTTTTAAATAACTTCTCTTCTAAACCCGCACAGCCCAGAGGTTTTATATTTGGCGTAAAACATTGTATAGCGGTCCTCTACAAAGAATGTTCAAATTATGCCCCTGGGGTGAAAAGAAGCCACGCCCCGGGGTCACGTTTTCTATAGTGTTATATGGCATGTGGACTTAAAAAAATGTTCTCGCCTGTAACCGCAAGGCGCAGAGATTTCATATTTGGCATGAAACATTGTAAAGTGTTCCTCTACCAAGATTGTTCAAATTATGCCTCTGGGGTATAAAGAATCCACGCCCAGCGGGTCAAAATGTAGACTTATATTGCAAGTGGACTTTAAAAATCTTCTCTGAAACTGCAAGGCCCAGAGGATTAATATTTGGCATGTAACATGGTATAGTGGTCCTCTACAAAGATCGTTCAAAATTTGCCCCTGGGGTCAACACTGGCCACGTCCCAGGCAACACATGGTGTATATAGACTTTCATGGCAAAATGACTTTAATACTCTTATCCCCTTAAACCGCAAGACCCAGATCTTCAAACTTAGGTGAGCGCTTTAGGACCATGTGGCCCTCTTGTTTGGATGTTTAGACTAAAAAGACAGCAAATGTTCGTAAAATACTGTTTTTGCTCATTGTTAACACAAATAAACCTCATTTTTATGATAGCTTCCATCCAAAAGGCAATATATGAATTATGCTACAAATAACCCTTTTATAGAGCGAACATTTTATCATAGTAGTTTCTCTACTGTGATAAAACGTACGCTCTATAAAAGGGTTATCGGTAACTGACAGTGACAAATGACATGAATTATATGTTCATCTGAGACAGGTTTTGATTGAAAATGTGTTGATAAAAAATTATAAGTTACAAAAACGAATCCCGTAAAAGATTTAGTACAACGGTAGTACACGTGTATATTATTGATGAGCTTTTATCGTTTATTTGCAAGTAAACTCACAAGAAACACATGAGAAAAACTGTTTATACACCATATTGGCGAATTAGAACAAAAATTATACAGGTTAACACAAATACAAAATGTACATGTACATAGCGAAAAATTTAAGTAAAACAATAAAAACAGTTTATAACACTTTTTGAATCGGTATTCAGAGCAATACGAAAGACACGTACCTGATTTAATATCGATGTGCTGGCGATACAAGGTAGCAGTCGCAAAATAATATATTAATATATTCACAACACGTGCGTGTCTTCAAATAATACAAAAAGTTTATATCCAGTCAATACCGCATGGATATTCAAAACGAAATGCGATATTTCATTTAAACAGTTTATTTCAAGTTTCAGATTAAAACTAACAACTGATTGTACCAATTCATTGATACACGCTATCCTCATCAAACTGAGTGTACAATGTAATGCTATTATTATTAGTTGCGCTTCATTTGGTCAGAGTAGCCCGTCAGTTCGTAGTATCGCGATTCGCAGTACCGCAGTGTTATATATCAAAAGAAACGCTAAAACTTCCTTCTTTAACTTGAGGTTGCTCCAGGACGAAAATGCTCCAGTTATATTATCGAGGTTCTCAGACTTCAAAGTTTCCAAACTATGAAAGGAGAACGATTTTCTCAAAGTTTGTTTTTCCGATTAATTACTAATCTGTCACCAACTACGGTGTCTGATTTAACGGGGGGCACCCCAAGTTCACCCAAAGGCTTATGCACTGTAAATATCTAAACATAAAATTTGAAAGGAAAAGATTGTGAAAATATGTGGTGTCCCTCAATTGATCATGATCGCTTATCTACGGAATCTTGTTTCCTCAGTTAAATTTCGTCATGTGCTTTACCGCGGCGATGCGTTGATGCGACATTTTAACATTTATAATCTACAGATTTGGCACTGAAAAATTCAATAGACACACGAAATTGTACACAGCGATATCGCTCAAATCTCGCATTGTTGCATCGTCGCGGTCTGGTACATAGTGATAATTATCGCATAAATCTCGTGTTGTCGCATATTCGCCCCCGGACAAATACGCACGAGATGATAAGGACTGTCGCACCAATATATATGTTTATCAAGCCTTAACCTTTATATTAAAAAGACACTGTAGTTGGCGTTTTTTATTCTGAATAGTAAGACAACGTGTTACTGCAATGTATTTGGTGGGTAATTGAACTCTAGTATGAACATTTAAAAATCGAAATAGTGGCTTCCTTTTGCACTATAAATTATATTACTTGATAGAAATGCGCTTTACTTAGACTTGTGCATTAAATAAATAAAAATAATATATTACACAATATGATATTTGATCAAAACAAATTACCAAAAGAGTCAAATAAAATTAAAACCCCAAGCGGGTGTCGAAGACTTAGGAGCCATTCAAAAATGACAGTAGATAGCGCTTTACAAAATGCTCACAATTCTGACGTTAAAATGTAATCAGGAAAAGGGCCAAACAAACCCAACCCGTACTATAAATTGATTTTAATCTCAGAATGTGTACATTCCTTTCCCATTATATATATATCCTGTTTTAACCGCTTATTATATGCAAGTATTAATATCTAAATTTCAGATTTTGTAAGAAAATACCCCCTTTAATGGTATGCATATAATGCCGTTTGAATTAAATAGTTTGCTGAAAAAAAAATGTGTAGCTACTTGCAAATTACATTTTTGTTATGTTGTCGTAAACATATTATTAAATTATAAGCCACAATATCTAGATTGAAGTTTGAAAAGATTTCACAAGCTGGTCTTTACCTTAACAGTGACCTGTATATCGATGATTATGAGTTCAAGTTGTTTTTGTTAAAAGAGACATTACAGAGTGAGATATTCAACCTCATTAAAACAAAGGGTTCCTGTCTAGAATAAAATGCACTTATAATTCACTTTATTTAAGTTTCTTTCCTCTCCAACTGCTGTCGGCGTTTTGATTATATAAGGTAGAGACAAATACCAAGGGTTTTAAGGAAAATTAAGGCAGAGGGCGGTATATTTATATTGAAAAATATATCCTTATATGAAGACCTGTTTCTTAGAAGAACACTATAGTCATATAGTAAACACGGAAGATCTACAATGTATTGACTGATGTTATATAGGTTCGGTTTCGGTTGGGATGTTTCCACGTAATATGTACATTATGTATGCATGGACGGTAGATGGATGTATGGATGTATGGAGGAAATTGGGTTGACTCTAGATGGATGAATGGATGGATTCATATGTGAATGAACGAGTAAATGAACGAACACACGAACGAACGAACGAATGCATGAATGAATAGGCGTTCAATGGCAGCTAACTTCACATCCACTGTAAAACTTTTACCTGTGCCATCCCCCACTCAGGACGGTCACATCTGGATTCGACCCTGATTAGGGTAAAACACTAATGAATGCGGCAGACTTGTGCAACGTCGGGCGAAATAAGACGTTATGAAAGTAGTAAAATCACTTGCTGAATCGGCATCAGCAATTTAAAGATTTTTGTAGTTCAAATGTATACAATAGCTGTGGTGAAGCGCATTCCTACGTAGATGCATCATGACTCTTATTTTGCAATACAAGATGGGGAAGTATGTTATTAGTTGTAATGCAACCGCCAGCAAGAATGATATCGGTGATTAATAGTCTCGCGTTCAAAGACATTCCGTTCAATAAGCGTCTAAATTTGATCAAATGATATTTCGATGAAGCCATTGGCCTTATTTTGAATTGCTACATTTTTTTTTTTAATTTATTTATAATCCAGTCGTCGGCAATAGAAAAACATAACGCCTACGTTAAAATATATTGTGAAGCTGATATAACTATTGGATATCAATGTGCGTTATATTTCTTTTTTGTTAGTTAAGTTATTTCCTCGGTTGTGTATGCAAAGATTGTTAGAGATTGACAATACAACATATGTTTGGAGACTTCCTATTCAATGAATTCGATATCTTTTTATATTTTTTGTCTGTTCCGATTGAATGTTTTGCATGAACGTGACATTAGTAAAATAAAGTTTAAGTAATTTCATTATTTCTGGTAGTACTATTAAAGAACTCATTTATAATTGACTACTTGCGTGAGATAGTACACATATAACACTCACCAAAATCGTTATATGCAAATAATAATGTACATGTGGTAAATGACCATTTACAATTGGTTCATATTGTGTTTTTAAACGTTGATGTTACCCAACATAATGTGTTTTTTATATTTTGTTCCATTTGTAACAGTTTTCTATATGTAAGTCGTATAGATTAAGTTGTACTGGAAGGCGATTGTCTTTTATAAAAACGTGTCTTGTTGTGCATGTTCACTTATTCATGAGAATGCAGAAAATAAAACCCTTATAACTATGCATCTATATATTGTTAACGTTCTTATGACCAACAACAAGTAATATATAATGTTATATTATGATTATTGCAATACACTATGAATTTTTCAATGAAATAAATGTAACTATCTTTGTATAATCGCGTGTATTCTGATATCATAGTAAGTTGTATATGTAAGTGACAAAAAAGTTTTTTTACATTCCGTTGAACATATCAAGATCAGTTTACTTTTGAAATACTAAGAAAATCAAAGAAACAGACTCAAAAATACAAAATGATCATTAAAACTGAAAAGCAATACCAAAAGTAATACGGTTACCTGAACCTCTCATATAATACGCCTTCATCTTTTATTATTTCAAATATTGTGCAAAAACTGTCCAAGTTACAAGGTAAATGAGGTTTTCCAGATATACCATGACCATCCTTGCCGTCTATTGTTGTGTTCTTTAGTGTTTATGTTATTCAACAAATCATATATTGTATTTTATGACAATTTTAACAAATTTATATATGTAAGTTATTGTATATTGTTACTTTTTCTGTTGTGAAAGATAGTCGTCATCTTCTTACATAACTTACTTTTCCTCAACTCGTATAGTGTTAACCCTTATACGAGTATTGCGTTTTGGCTTTCCTAATGCATCACTGCTGTTTTCCTACGGATATTGATCACGTCAAGAGGAATTGAGAGCTGTTCTAGATAATTACAAGATCGTTGGAAAATAATGTGATGGGCCTAGAAAGTACTCCCTAAATTATGTGACTGAAATAAAACTTGATGAGGAAATACCATGAGCCATCTTGAAAGAGAGCAAATACTTGTTGAAGATATATTTAAAGCTTTTTATGTAAGTAAGCTACTTCGTATTTATCAATCTTCAACGTTTTTGAATACACGAATTTAAACAAAACAAAAAAATACAAATACAATAAAAAATTATTATATTGGTATATTGTTACAGCACTGGTAGTATTGCTTCTTCTATCATCATGTGATCAACATGACAAACGTGTGCACAGTTTGTATTTACAACGATATGTGTAACACGTGCTTTATATGTGACTTAACAAGAATATATGTTGTTGTAAACTATTAAGTTACATACGATATTTGCAGCACGCGTTTAATATGTCTTAACATGACTATGTTGTTGTAAACTATTAATTAAGTTATTTATGATATTTGCAGCGCGCGCTTCATGTGACTTAACATGAACAAGTTGTTAAGAACAATATTTGCAGCATGTGCTTTATATGTCTTAACATAAATATGTTGTTGTAAAGAAATAAGTTATATATATATATATGCAGCACGTGCTTTATATGTCTTAAGATAAATATAAGTTGCTGTAAACTAGTCAGTTATATACATGAATTAATACATGTTTTCGGAAAATGCGCCTTTTAAGAACTAAATTTTGTCGTGAAAGTCTGAAAAACATGCGCATGTATTGTATCTATGTCTGTATAACTATATAAATCTATGTATAATGATAACGAATCATGTATACTTCATATTTTTATGTGCTTACCATACCTTCCTGACAGGGAAAGAATCCGTTCTTATAAAAATACAACTAATTAATAATATTCGCGTATGTGTGGCGCAAAGTGAAAATACATCTGAACACGAATGTAAATATACTCCTGAAATACCAAGAATAATACGTTTATGTCTGAATTGCCAACTATGTGTTACTTATTTTCTATAATAGTATTCATTTACCATGCATTTTTATAAAACATGGTAACTGCGATGTTTTTCTGTCACGTGGTTTAGTCGAGGAATGCATCGATGTGTGTTTGCGTGCTTTTTGTCTGCATACGGTGTTTTGCAATTTTGTTGCTATAGTCGATTTAATTCTATTGAGCAAAACCTACAAGTTGTTTGTTTGTTTGTTAGAGTTAAGAAGGTAAACGTAAAGGTCATTCTATGCCTTAGACACATAACACACGATTGACATAAAGGTGACATCGGGGTCTGTTAATGAACTGTGATTTAGAGTGATCAAATAAATGTGTTATTATTAATAGGTTTATATGCATTAATCCCAATAGATACAATGAACTTTTTTTTCGCACATGTATTTTTTTCTAAAACTGCCAGAGTAACTGCACGGAAAATGTAAAAAATTGATATTTCATACTTTCTTAAACTTACTTTTTAAAAAGCGTGACTTAACTACCAATGTAAATAATAAAACAATTTTTACCACGCAGTATGTGTTTCTTTGGCGAGCAATATTTTGTCAAGGGGACCTGATTAATATCTGTTGCCGTGGGTTATTTTTTTAACCAGGAAACAGATTACACCTCCATGTTGACGCCTGCCAGACAGCCATTCACATGGAACATGCAGGTTGAGCAAAATAAACATCAGCAAATGCAGATGTCTCCAAAGATGCTGATATCTAATTTGATGATATTATTCTTGGGCTGCCTCCAAAAAACTGATGTAGCGTTTATTCAAGTATACGTTTGCTTATGCTGGATAAGACACGCGAATCTTGTGTCAGATGTATAACATTTATGTGATAGGTACAAATAAGTGGCACTAGTTCTGTTATTAAAAAAATAAGAACATCTACGCGAAAATACTTATTTTGTATTGTCTAGTCATATGCCAAAAACAAACAGATCTATATAGTATACACGTACATCTAAATGGCATTATTATCAAAACAGACATTACTATCCCGACTCAGAAATGCTCAATTGTCTTTTATCGGCACCATTTTAAAACGATATACTTGGAATTTCAAAACAAATATTCTTGTACAATTATGTCTACATACAATCCATTAGGTTTATAATTTTGAACGAGTCCCGTTGCTTTGCCCACACTTTACAAATGAAATTTAATACTAAAATATAGCCATTAGTGTAAAGATGCATCGTTTAGTTCGAATACCGCTATTGAAAATATTTCATTGTGGTATAATGTAAAGCACTCTTTCCTGAAAACAATCTCGGCAAGCACACAATACGAAGTTAATGACCTTGCAATCGAATATGTTGTGTTTTCTTCGCGGTGTTGTTTGTTATATACGATGAGAGATAATTTACCACTATTAATATATTAAAATTATATATATTTGTCAACTGTTTATAGAAACAATGTCATTGTATTTAACAAAGCATTAATATTAATTATATGTAAATAAACTTTATTTCTGCAAATGTTACAATGATAAACCGCCGATACTCTCTTTTAATAAGACTCAACCTCTTCTTATGTTTCCTCAATTAGCAGATGATCTTTGTCTGTGTATACGGGTACGTGAACAATATGTTTGTAATTTTCTCCAGCAGTATTTTGTTTGTAAGGCTAACATGTCACAGCGCATCTGTTTGCTTAATTTCCTTCTAGCAGCCTTGTATTTTAATTCTTATTGTTTAAGTGATGAGCATGATTTACTTGAAGGTGGCCCCAGGTATGGAATAGCAACAATGTTTGAATGTGTGAACAGAAACGAGTATACATGTATAAATGTATTAAATGCATGACGATATTTTATCGACAACTTATTCATAAGAATTCGGTGAATTTTCAGTATAGTAAAACTTCCTATGACTATTTAACAGGATATCCCATATACGTCTCAGCGACGAGATCAAATCAGTAGTTCAAAGTTCAAACTGCATGTGCGTGTCCAGTCCTTTTTGCATCATACTTCATACTTCATGCTTCATACACGTGTAACACACACGTATATGTTTTATCTCAAACAGGGAAAACGTTTTACTTTCGAACACAGTTTTATGTTCAGTGGAATATTAATTTCTGACAGTGGGAACAATGCCCTTGGCCAAATTCATACTTATACTGTCATATAACCACATAGCAAACCAGTGACACACATACTATGTAGGAAAGCATACACATACATGATAACACAGAAGCGATAAAAACAGAAAAATGAGCTTAATACCGGGTTAATAATGATAATTGGAAATGTATAAACTTATAATTAGTATAGCCAAACAATGTTACCAAATAACAACTAATTATTACGTGATTGTGAACGTCTTTTCTACAGCAAAGTAACAAGTTTCCTAAGCACTGTTGTTTGTAGATAACATTAATTCAACAAACTTATTGGTTGCTGCACTATATAATTATACAATATTTTCTTCTTGGGTCATGATACAAAAGCTATTATGTTTCCATGACATCATAGTTACCGAGTCTGCATGTCAGTTACGTCTTGCGAATAATCGAATATTATATCATCCTGTTTCAATTACTAATGGCTGAGATGATAATTTCAATCGTGTTAACGCAATTCTCTGTTTGTTTTTATCAATATTGTATATGTATTTTTCATATTAAAAAGGATTTACATTTTCTAATGTATTTAAATTTACTTTGTACAGAAACAGAGTCGGACCTTATTTAATAAATTGATCACGAATCCTTATTCATAATGCATGTAGAAGAAAACAATCGAAAGGCTTATTCACGCCACTAATGAGCTGAATTACTCATAAAATACATACTAGTACCTATCATCATTCCTACGTAAAAACTAACACAATACACTTGACCATTTAGCAGATTCATAGGCCTACATATATATCTTTCAATATTTAAAATGCATTGATTTTAAAGCTGTGCATAAGTACATTTTGACAAGCCATTAATATTTAGTTTATTGGTATACTGTATGACCTATTATATTAATAAAATGTTGATGTCTGAATGTTAGTGGCCAAATCCAGTAACAACACTGCTTCAACTTTCAACCTTAAACGGTATAAAGAACTTTGTTGCCTATACATATATCATTCCAATTTTTTTGTATTTTCACGTAAACGCTGCCTTCTGATTGGAAAGTCCGATTATGTGACCTGTCATTCGTGCGTCGATGAACCGGCTGCAAGTGCAAATTAACTCGTTATTATTCGTGACCGTACTATTTTGTTACTCGTTGTTATTCGTGACCGTACTATTTTGTTACTCGTTATTATTCGTGACCGTACTATTTTGTTACTCGTTATTATTCGTGACCGTACTATTTTGTTATTCGTTATTATTCGTGACCGCACTATTATGTTATTCGTTATTATTCGTGACCGTACTATTTTGTTATTTGTTATTTGTGAAAAGACGTCATTGTTGTTCACGCACGTATACGATGTATACACTATCGTTCGTAAACAAAATGAGTGATTAATCGGTTGCCTTTTTTTACCGCCTTTATTGGGAAATGTGAATTGTTTTAACCAAAAAAATCACTCCAAAATGAACCACAGCTATTTGAAATGTCTGACCAGATTGGCCTATTAGAAATGCCGTTCCACGAAAGGGAAACCGAAACTTAAACGGGGATATACAGAGGCTACACGTCAGTTGCGGCCCTTTGACAGTTAAAACTACAGCTAATATTTACTTTGGATTGTAATTATAAGAATTGAATATTTTTCTTCATTTCTTCGGTGTATGAACTGTCGGCGCTTATGCAAATTAGGCGTAATTTTCCCGACAGTTCATACACCGATTGGATGAAGAAAAATACTACTCAATTCTTAAGTGATACTTTTTGGAGTATGCTCAGTATGTATTGTAGTGCATATTAATTAAATTCTGTATATTTTAAAATCGATTAAAAATACTCAGATGGACTAAACACAAGATGATCTCAGTAAATAGTCACACGTTATATAAAAGTAACGCTATTTATGTCTTTTATCTTCTTTGTAAGCATAATGATGCAAAGTGGAGATTCCATCAAATTGCATTCTTATGTTGCTCCTTAACTTGTAGATAAGCCTACTCCTTCCATATGGCACTGGAAACATCGACGCAGTTTTGAGATATAGAAATGTCTGAAGTTAGAGTTAAAAAGTCCATAAACAAGAGGATTTATCGCTGAATTGAGAAGGAACGACCTTTTGCAAACTTGTATGGCAACCTGGCTACTTCCTTTTTTTTCATGCCACGGAAGGAATTCAGTCTGGATTGATAAAACTATATATGGTAAAAAGCTGATTATGAATGTGGCTGTTACCACAAACATAATCATGGTGTATTTAAGTGATTTTGTCTCGAATACTTTACTTTGGCTGATATTGCTTTCTCCTGTTTGCTGCTCATTATCATTTTTATTAACATTGTTATCATTTGTAGCTACGTCCTTTTGTTTGCCATTTTTGCTATTATCCGAAGGGACGCATTCGTCTACTTTCCCGTCAACGTCAGTGTTTTGGTCGACTTTCTTTGTCCTAGATGTATTAATATCAGTGTTCTTTAAATTAAGGACATCGGACATGGGTTTAGAATAGAGTTTGGTGTTTCTCTTATGTCGTAAAATAGATCTACCGACGAGTGAATACATCAGACAGAGAACGACTGTGGCTACAACGAAGCTCACGAAATAAACTCCTTTGTAAATCCACAAGTAGGTTTGATAGTCGCTGTCCTTGGTAGTCGCACATTTATATCCAGTTATGTTCTTACCGTTAGACGCAATCAGATTCACATTAATAGAGGTGACAAAGACTTGGCCATGAGTAAAACAATGCAACGACAATTGAAATGATACACCCAATCTTGGATGTTCTTAGATTGAGTTGTTTCATCAAAGGTCGACATATTCTTCTGAAACGGTCTACAGAAATCACTAGAAGTGTAAATGCACTGCCTATTGTTGCAGCGTGTATGACAAAACGTAGACATTTGCACAAGCCACCGTTTGAAAAGTTATAGAAATGCGTCGTATTAACGATGTCAATCGGTATGGTCACAGCGCAACTTATCAAGTCATACAGTGCAACGGTGCAAATAAACAGCGCGTGGCTGGAGCGCCTTATCTTACTCCCATAGTAATAACAGACGAGAATGTTGCCAATGAGACTGAAGAACATCAACACGCTGAGATACACGATCAGTGGCGTCATCAATAACGCCATTTCCGAGTTCAGCTCCTCAAGTAAGTCAGCATCACTGCTATTTAGTACTATTGCCATTATTGTTTAGCGTCGATCGATCGCCACACCATACACCCATGTGCGAACTGTAAGAAACAAGAGGTAAACTGTTAGACCATATTTCAATTTTTGTTGCAAAAACAACAAGATAAAACATCTGCGTTGTCATATGAGTTCTTACTAAGTGGTTGTCACAAGTAAGTAATAGAAAAAAAATGAATATGTTGCTTTCAAATTGTTCCGGTCCGCTGCAGATGTAGGTCACCAGAGCTAAACATAGATTTAACAAGTGATAAAAACTTTAAAAAAAATTCTCCTCAGAAACCGCAAAGTGGCGAGCTTTTATTTTTGATATGTGACATTCTCTAATGATTCTATACAAAGTTTGTTCAAATTATTCCCCTAGGGTCAAAACTGGCCACGACCCGGGGATTACATGGTTTATATAGACTTAAATTGCACAATGACTTTAAAAATATTTTCCTCTGAAACGTGTAGAGGTTTTGTAATTGGTCCGTAACATCATATAGCGGTCTTCTACAAAGATTGTTCAAATTATACCCATGGGGTCAAATTGGCCACGCCCTGGGCGTCATATGGTTTCAGTAGACGTTTTTGGCAAGTCGGCTTTAAAAAAAATTCCACTTAATCTGCAAGGGCCAGAGGTTTCATATTTAGCATGAAACATTGTATAGTGGACCTCTACAAAGATTTTTCAAATGATGCCTCTGGAGTAAAAAGAAGCCACGTCCCGGGGTCACGTGGTTTCTGTAGACTTATATAGCAAGTGGACTTTTAAAATGTTCTCTGAAACCGCAAGGCCCAGAGTTTCGCATATGGTATGTAACATTATATAGTGGTCTTCCACAAAGATTGTTTAAATTATGCCCCTCGGTTTAAAAGTGAAAAGCTCCGGGGGTCATATCGTTTATATAGACTTAAATCAAAATGACTTTAAGAATCTTCTCGTCTGAGACAGCAATGCCTATTTGGTATGTAACATCGTAAAGAGTTCCTCTACAAAGATTGTTCCAATTATGTCTCTGAGGTTAAAAGGAGCCACGCCCCGGGATCACACGGTTTCTATTGGCTTTTATGGTAAGTAAACTTTAAAAATATTCTATCTAAAACCAAAAAAGGCAGAGGTTGCGTTTTGGTATGTTACGTTGTAAAATTGTCATCTACAAAGATTTTCAAATTATGTCCCTGGGGTAAAAAGTGGCCACGCCCCAGGGATCACATCGCTTATATAGACCTAAATAGCAAAATGACTTTAACAATCTTTTCCTCTGAAACCGCAAGGCCCAGAAGTTTCGTAATTTGCATGTAACATCGTATATTGGTCCCCTACAAGATTGTTCAAATTATGACCCTGGGGTAAAAATTGGCCACCCCATGGGGTCACATTTATTATAGAGACTTATATGGCAAGTAAGCTTTTAAATAACTCCTCTTCTAAAACCGCAAGGCCCAGAGGTTTTATATTTGGCGTGAAACATTGTATAGCGGTCCTCTACCAAGAATGTTCAAATTATGCCCCTGGGGTGAAAAGAAGCCACGCCCCGGGGTCACGTTTTCTATAGTGTTATATGACATGTGGACTTAAAAAGATATTCTCGTCTGTAACCGCAAGGCGCAGAGGTTTTATATTTGGCATGAAACATTGTAAAGTGTTCCTCTACCAAGATTGTTCAAATTATGCCTCTAGGGTATAAAGAATCCACGCCCAGCGGGTCACACTGTAAACTTATATTGCAAGTGGACTTAAAAATCTTCTCTGAAACTGCAAAGCCCAGAGGATTAATATTTGGCATGTAACATGGCATATTGGTCCTCTACAAAGATCGTTCAAATTTTGCCCCTGTGGCCAACACTGGCCACGTCCCAGGCGTCACATGGTGTATATAGACTTTCATGGCAAAACGACTTTAATAATACTCTTATCCCCTTAAACCGCAGGGCCCAGATCTTCAAACTTAGGTGAGCGCTTTAGGACCATGTGGCCCTCTTGTTTGGATGTTTAGACTAAAAAGACAGCAAATGTTCGTAAAATGCTGTTTTTGCTCTTTGTTAACACAAGTAAACCTCATTTGTATGATAGCTTCCGTCCAAAAGGCAATATGTGAATTATGCTACAAATAACCCTTTTATAGAGCGTACGTTTTATCATAGTAATTTCTCTACTGTGATGAAACGTACGCTCTATAAAAGGGTTATCGGTAACTGACAGTGACAAATGAGATGAATTATATGTTCTTCTGAGACAGGTTTTGATTGAAAATGTGTTGATAAAAAATTATAAGTTACAAAAACGAATCCCGTGAAAGATTTAGTACAACGGTAGTACACGTGTATATTATTGACGAGCTTTTATCGTTTATTTGCAAGTAAACTCACCAGAAACACATGAGAAAAACTGTTTATACACCATATTGGCGAATTAGAACAAAAATTATACAGGTTAACACAAATACAAAATGTACATGTACATAGCGAAAAATTTAAGTAAAACAATAAAAACAGTTTATAACACTTTTTGAATCGGTATTCAGAGCAATACGAAAGACACGTACCTGATTTAATATCGATGTGCTGGCGATACAAGGTAGCAGTCGCAAAATAATATATTAATATATTCACAACACGTGCGTGTCTTCAAATAATACAAAAAGTTTATATCCAGTCAATACCGCATGGATATTCAAAACGAAATGCGATATTTCATTTAAACAGTTTATTTCAAGTTTCAGATTAAAACTAACAACTGATTGTACCAATTCATTGATACACGCTATCCTCATCAAACTGAGTGTACAAAGTAATGCTATTATTATTAGTTGCGCTTCATTTGGTCAGAGTAGCCCGTCAGTTCGTAGTATCGCGATTCGCAGTACCGCAGTGTTATATATCAAAAGAAACGCTAAAACTTCCTTCTTTAACTTGAGGTTGCTCCAGGACGAAAATGCTCCAGTTATATTATCGAGGTTCTCAGACTTCAAAGTTTCCAAACTATGAAAGGAGAAAGATTTTCTCAAAGTTTGTTTTTCCGATTAATTACTAATCTGTCACCAACTATGGTGTCTGATTTAACGGGGGGCACCCCAAGTTCACCCAAAGGCTTATGCACTGTAAATATCTAAAACATAAAATTTGAAAGGAAAAGATTGTGTAAATATGTGGTGTCCCTCAATTGATCATGATCGCTTATCTACGGAATCTTGTTTCCTCAGTTAAATTTCGGCATGTGCTTTACCGCGGCGATGCGTTGATGCGACATTTTAACTTTTTATAATCTACAGATTTGGCACTGAAAAATTCAATAGACACACGAAATTGTACACAGCGATATCGCTCAAATCTCGCATTGTTGCATCGTCGCGGTCTGGTACATAGTGATAATTATCGCATAAATCTCGTGTTGTCGCATATTCGCCCCCGGACAATACGCACGAGATGATAAGGACTGTCGCACCAATATGTATGTTTATCAAGCCTTAACCTTTATATTAAAAATATACTGTAGTTAGCGTTTCTTATTCTGAATAGTAAGACAACATATTACTGCAATGTATGTTGTGGGTAATTGAACTGTAGTATGAACATTTAAAAATCGAAATAGTGGCTTCCTTTTGCCCGATAAATTATATTATTTGATAGAAATGCGCTTTACTTAGACTTGTGCATTAAATAAATAAAAAATAATATATTACACAATATGATATTTGATCAAAACAAATTACTAAAAGAGTCAAATAAAATTAAAACCCCAAGCGGGTATCGAAGACTTAGGAGCCATTCAAAAATGACAGTAGATAGCGCTTTACAAAATGCTCACAATTCTGACGTTAAAATGTAATCAGGAAAAGGACCAAACAAACCCAACCCGTACTATAAATTGATTTTTATCTCAGAATGCGTACATTCCTTTCCCATTACATATATCCTGTTTTGACCGCTTATTATATGCAAGTATTAATATCTAAATTTCAGATTTTTTAAGAAAATACCCCCTTTAATGGTATGCATATAATGCCGTTTGAATTAAATAGTTTGCTGGAAAAAAAATATTTGTTAGCTACTTGCAAATTACATTTTTGTTATGTTGTCGTAAACATATTATTAAATTATAAGCCACAATACCTAGTTAGAAGTTTGAAAAGATTTCACAAGTTGGTCTTTACCTTAATAGTGGCCTGAATAGGGCTGATTATGAGTTCAAGTTGTTGTTAAAAGAGACATTACAGAGTGAGATATTCAACCTCAGTAAAACAAAGGGTTCCTGTTTAGAATAAAATGCACTTATAATTCACTTTATTTAAGTTTCTTTCCTCTCCAACTGCTGTCGGCGTTTTGATTATATAAGGTAGAGACAAATACCAAGAGTTTTAAGGAAAATTAAGGCAGAGGGCGATATATTTATATTGAAAAATATATCCTTATATGAAGACCTGTTTCTTAGAAGAACACTGTAGTCATATAGTAAACACGGAAGATATACAATTTATTGACTGATGTTATATAGGTTCGGTTTCGGTTGGGATGTTTGCACTTAATATATACATTAAGTGGATATCACTGTTTTATCATAACACTTCTACTGCTGTACAATTGAATGGCTTCCTTTCCGAATTCTTTATTATAGGCCGTGGGTGTAGACAGGGGGATCCAATTAGTCCATATTTATTTATTTTATGTGCTGAAATTCTATCCATAAAAATAAGAAATAACAAGAACATCAAAGGTATTTTTATCAATGGCATAGAATATAAAATAACACAGTTTGCAGATGATACAACATTATTGTTAGATGGAAGTGAGCACACAGTTCATATAACCCTAGATATTTTACATCAATTTTCCCAATACTCCGGTTTAAAAGTAAATTTTGACAAAACGTATGTTATTTGGATTGGTTCTTTAAAATATAGCACTCGCTCGATAAAAACGAAATGGAAATTGGTTTGGGGGATCAATAGTTTTAAACTACTTGGCATTCAGTTTCATATAGACTTGGAAAATATGGTGCCTTTGAATTTTAATGATAAAATACAAAGTATTGAAAAATGTATTAAATTTTGGAATAGAAGATCGCTTACACCAATTGGCAGAATAACTGGTGTCAAATCTCTTTTATTACCGCTTCTAACAAACTTATTTTCCACATTACCAACACCAAATACACAAATTTTAAATAGAATCAATAATATGTTTTATGTCTTTGTCTGGCAAGGCCAATCAAGGATAAAAGGCAGTGTTCTTATTAAAGACTATGAAAATGGAGGTTTAAGAATGGTTGATGTCTGTGCGTATGTTAAAAAGTTAAAAATACTCTGGGTACATAGACTAGTTACAGGCTACTGTAGCAAATGTTATGGATTTGTTTTGACAAATATACTTGAACTAGATAAAATATTTAACTTTGGGAAGTATTATATTGAAACATGCGCAACAAAGATGTTTAACCCATTTTGGAAAGATGTTTTAATATCATTTGCGGATTTTATTGAGGTTTTACCAATAGACAATATCATCAAATTCCAGGAACTTCCACTATTCTTTAACCATAAGTTTTTAATAGGACAGCGACCGTTTTATGTTCAAAGTTGGTATAACAAAGGAATAAGATTTGTTAAAGACATCATGAATTACAATGGAACATTTATAAATAGAAGGCAATTCGAACAAAAACTTGGTGTTAGTGTAAATTTTCTACAATTTGAAGGAATGATACAATCTATTAAAAAATACTTATGTTCGCTAAAACTCAAGGACATCACATCTATTAATAATGACTGTTGTTTTCCTCTCATTCCTGGATATATTAAGCCTTTATTATGTTACAGTAAAAATAACAGTTTTATTTATAATGTTTTAATACACAACATTGAAACACCAACCTGCCAAGCAAAGTGGAATAGCCTTTTTAGTATTGATAGTTCAGAGTGGAAAAGTTTACATGCATGGGTTTTTAAAACCACAAAAGATTCATACAGTCAATGGTTCCAAGTAAGACTGACTCACAATATCCTAGCTACAAATAAATTGTTAAATAAAATGATGATATGTGACTCAGACAAATGTACTTTCTGTAAGACAGAAACAGAAACACTTGTTCATTTATTTTGGAGTTGTAATGTCATAGAAGTGTTACTTAATGACATAACGTCTGCTATTAGAAACATTGATAGTAATTTTAGTTTTGATTGCAAAACCTTTGTGTTGGGATCAATTGGTAAACAATCTGAAAAATATAACATTTTTTGTCTTGAAATAAAACGGTATATTTATCTTTGTAAACGTAAATTGGTAACCCCAACAATTCATGGTCTACGAAATAGTTGCAAACTAGCCTTTGAAGTTATGCAAAAAACACATTTACCCGACATTTATAAAAGTTCGTGGGTATTGGTGGAGTCTTTTTGTGATATTGATTTACCTTCTTAACCTTTTTATTTGCATTATCATAACTTGGATGATAGTGATTTTAGTGATGATTGTAAAACTTTTCTATTGGCACCGACTTGTAAATCATCTGAAAAGTATAACATTTTTGTCTCCAAATAAAACGTTTTATTTTTTCTTTTCTTTGTTAACATAAAATGGTAACCTCAACAACTCACGGTCTCACGGAATAGTTGTTAACTAGCCTTTGCAGTTATTCAAGAAACACGTCTTATCCAATTTTTATAAAAGTATGTGAGAATTTCAGGAGTCTTTTTTGTGATATTGACCTAACTATTCTATTTTATATGTTTGTATTTGTTATAGCTTTGGCAGGCATTATTGTCACATGATATGCTTGTACCGTATTGAACTATTACTGCATATGTACTGTATGTACTGTATTATGCATATTGGCGAATAAAGTGTATCTGACAACAACAACAACAACAACAACAACAACAACAACAATATATATATATACATTATGTTTGCATGGACGGTAGATGGATGTATGGATGTATGGAGGAATTTAGGTTGACTCTAGATGGATGAATGGATGGATTCATATGTGAATGAACCAGTAAATGAATGAACACACGAACGAACGACCGAATGCATGAATGAATAGGCGTTCAATGGCAGCTAACTTCACATCCACTGTAAAACTCTTACCTGTGCCATCCCCCACTCAGGACGGTCACATCTGGATTCGACCCTGATTAGCGTACAACACTAATGAATGCGGCAGACTTGTGCAAAGTCGGGCGAAATAAGGCGTTATGAAAGTAGTAAAATCACTTGCTGAATCGGCATCAGCAATTAAAGATTTTGGTAGTTCAAATGTATACAATAGCTGTGGTGAAGCGCATTCCTACGTAGATGCATCATGACTCTTATTTTGCAATACGAGATGTGGAAGTATGTTATTAGTTGTAATGCAACCGCCAGCAAGAATGATATCGGTGATTAAAAGTCTCGCGTTCAAAGACATTCCGTTCAATAAGCGTCTAAATTTGATCAAATGATATTTCGATGAAGCCATTGGCCTTATTTTGAATTGCTACATTTTTTTTTTAAATTTATTTATAATCCAATCGTCGGCAATAGAAAAACATAACGCCTACGTTAAAATTATATTGTGAAACTGATATAACTATTGGATATCAATGTGCGTTATATTTCTTTTTGTTAGTTAAGTTATTTCCTCGGTTGTGTATGCAAAGATTGTTAGAGATTGACAATACAACATATGTTTGGAGACTTCCTATTCAATGAATTCGATATCTTTTTATATTTTTTGTCTGTTCCGATTGAATGTTTTGCATGAACGTGACATTAGTAAAATAAAGTTTAAATAATTTCATTATTTCTGGTAGTACTATTAAAGAACCCATTTAAAATTGACTACTTGCGTAAGATAGTACACATATAACACTCAACAAAAACGTTATATGCAAATAATAATGTACATGTGGTAAATGACCATTTACAATTGGTTCATATTGAGTTTTTAAACGTTGATGTTACCCAACATAATGTGTTTTTTATATTTTGTTCCATTTGTAAAAGTTTTCTATATGTAAGTCGTATAGATTAAGTTGTTTGTACTGGAAGGCGATTGTCTTTTATAAAAACGTGTCTTGTTGTGCATGTTCACTTATTCATGAGAATGCAGAAAACAAAACCCTTATAACTATGCATCTATATATTGTTAACGTTCTTATGACCAACAATAAATAATATATAATGTTATATTATGATTATTGCAATAAACTATGAATTTTTTTATGAAATAAATGTAACTATCTTTGTATAATCGCGTGTATGTTGATATCATAGTAAGTTGTATATGTAAGTGACAAAAACTTTTTTTTACATTCCGTTGAACATATCAAGATCAGTTTACTTTTGAAATACTAAGAAAATCAAAGAAACAGACTCAAAAATAACAAATGATCATTAAAACTGAAAAGCAATACCAAAAGTAATATGGTTACCTGAACCTCTCATATAATACGCCATCATCTTTTATTATTTATAATGTTGTTGCACTTATCACAATTCAAGCGATCCTTCAAATATTGTGCAAAAACTGTCCAAGTTACAAGGTAAATGAGGTTGTCCAGATATGCCATGACCATCCTTGCCGTCTATTGCTGTGTTCTTTAGTGTTTATGTTATTCAACAAATCATATATTGTAATATTTTATGACAATTTTAACAAATTTATATATGTAAGTTATTGTATATTGTTACTTTTTCTGTTGTGAAAGATAGTCGTCATCTTCTTACATAACTTACTTTTCCTCAACTCGTTAAGTGTTAATCCTTATACGAGTATTGCGTTGTGGCTTTCCTAATGCATCACTGCTTTTTTTCCTACGGATATTGATCACGTCAAAAGGAATTGAGAGCTGTTCTAGATAATTACAAGATCGTTGGAAAATAGTGTGATGAGCCTAAAAAGTACTCCTTAAATTATGTTACTGAAATAAAACTTAATGCGGAAATACCATGAGCCATCTTGAAAGAAAGCAAATACTTGTTGAAGATATATTAAAAGCGCTTTATGTAAGTAAGCTACTTCGTATTTATCAATCTCCAACGTTTTTGAATACAAGAAGTTAAACAAAACAAAACAATACGAATACAATAAAATTATTATATCGGTATATTGTTACAGCACTGGTAGTATTGCTTCTTCTATCATCATGTGATCAACATGACAAACGTATGCATAGCTTGTATTTACAACGATATGTGTAACATGTGCTTTATATGTTACTTAACAAGAATATATGTTGTTGTAAACTATTAAGTTACATACGATATTTGCAGCACGCGCTTAATATGTCTTAACATGGATATGTTGTTGTTAACTAGTAATTATTAAGTTATTTATGATATTTGCAGCGCGCGCTTTATATGTCTTAAGATAAATATAAGTTTTTGTAAACAAGTCAGTTATATACATGAATTAATACATGTTTTCGGAACATGCACCTTTTAAGAACAAAATTTTGTCGTGAAAGTCTGAAAAACATGCGCATGTATTGTATCTATATCTGCATAACTATATAAATCTATGTAAAACGATAACGAATCATGTATACTTCATATTTTTAAGTGCTTACCATACCTTCCTGACAGGAAAAGAATCCGTTCTTATAAAAATACAACTAATTAATAATATTCGCGTATGTGTGGCGCAAAATGAAAATACATCTGAACACGAATGTAAATATACTCCTGAAATACCCAGAATAATACGTTTATGTCTGAAATGCCAATTATGTGTTACTTATTTTCTATAATAGTATTCATTTACCATGCACTTTTATAAAACATGTTAAAGGCGATGTTTTTCTGTCACGTGGTTCAGTCGAGGAATGCATCGACGTGTGCTTGCGTGCTTTTTGTCTGCATACGGTGTTTTGCAATTTTGTGCCTGTAGTCGATTTAATTCTATTGAGCAAAACCTACAATTTGTTTGTTTGTTTGTTAGAGTTAAGAACGTAAACGTAAAGGTCATTCTATGCCTTAGACAAATAACACACGATTGACATAAATGTGACATCAGAGTCTGTTAATGAACTGTGATTTAGAAAGATCAATTAAATGTGTTATTATTAATAGGTTTATATGCATTAATGCGGATAGATACAATCAACTTTTATTTCGCACATGTTTTTTTCTAAAACTGTCAGAGTAATTGCACGGAAAATGTAAAAAAAATTGATATTTCATACTTTCTTAAACTTACTTCTTAAAAAGCGTGACTTAACTACCAATGTAAATAATAAAACAATTTTTCCCACAAAGTATGTGTTTCTTTGGCAAGCAATATTTTGTCAAGAGGACCTGATTAATATCTGTTGCCGTGGGTTGTTTTTTAACAGGAAACAAATAACACGTCCATGTTGACGCCTGCCAGACAGCCATTCACATGGAACATGCAGGTTGAGCAAAATAAACATCAGCAAATACAAATGTCTCCAAAGATGCTGATATCTAATTTGATGATATTATTCGTGGGCTGCCTCCAAAAAACTGATGTAGCGTTTATTCAAGTATACGTTAGCTTTTGCTGGATAAGACACGCGAATCTTGTGTCAGATGTATAACATTTATGTGATAGGTACAAATAATTGGCACTAGTTGTTATAAAAAAAAAAAAGAACATCTACGCCAAAATACTTATGTTTTATTTTCTAGTCATATGCCAAAAACAAACAGATCTATATAGTATACACGTACATCTAAATGGCATTATTATCAAAACAGACATTACTATCCCGACTCAGAAATGCTCAATTGTCTTTTATCGGCACCATTTTAAAACGATATACTTGGAATTTCAAAACAAATATTCTTGTACAATTATGTCTACATACAATCCATTAGGTTTATAATTTTGAACGAGTCCCGTTGCTTTGCCCACACTTTACAAATGAAATTTAATACTAAAATATAGCCATTAGTGTAAAGATGCATCGTTTAGTTCGAATACCGCTATTGAAAATATTTCATTGTGGTATAATGTAAAGCACTCTTTCCTGAAAACAATCTCGGCAAGCACACAATACGAAGTTAATGACCTTGCAATCGAATATGTTGTGTTGTCTTCGCGGTGTTGATTGTTATATACGATGAGAGATAATTTATGTGTAATGCATGTTTGGTTTATTTAATTTATATTTACGTATGCTTTTATAAAAATTAATGATTAAACACAACATTTTGTTTTATAGTTTTCTCTTTTTCGGCGTAGCTGTCTAAGATCTAGATTAACGATGAAATAAGGTTTTTAATGGACCTAGATTAACATTCTGAATGTGGCATGTCAAAGATATGATTAGTTATCTTTAGTTGTAATTATTTCTAATTTGCTATTACCCCGTATATAAATGGTGCGTGTACTTAACTTATTATTTAGTGCGGTTAGGTTAGGAACGATTTTCACGTGTCACTAATTAATTTTCAATTAAGCGCAAACAGTAAAAATTCCCAACGTATTGCATTGATTTCTCTAATCCAACTGTGTAAGTTGGAGCATCAACAATGTCTAGAAGTCTATCAAGATGAAAAGTTATCATTTAAAGGTTTAAAAGGTTATTTTTTCGTTTATCTTAAATTATAACATCTTTACTAAGGCTAGAGTGTGGAAAAGAAGTATATTTATCACATGCTATACCTTGTTTTTGGTGTAATACAGCCATCTGATTTGGGTGAAATTAGAAGGGTTTTATTTTGTTTAAAAGCATGTGATACAAAAAATCTGACACTCGTAAATTCATACCATACTTATTACACTCGTCCAGGAAATTCGTGAGTAAGCTCGCCCTTACTAACAAAATTCCTGAACTCATTTAACAAAATATTGTATGAAATGACAACTCGTGTCAGATCCTATATGTCTCATACATGTATATCCTGCGCTTAAAAATGCATTATATTCTGGACCAAATAAGTAGCAATACAAAAACTAATCTTTGCCAATGACCTCATTCAAATACTGCAATGAATCCATATGGAACGCACATTTATAAGCCGTAAAAACATTAAAATCCTTATTTCATCGTTAATCGAAATTGTTTTATTGACAATGTTTTCGTCAGATTAGTGATTTTTAGCAAAATTATGACGATAGTTTTATATAATTTTATCTACAATAAGCGATGCTGGAAACGAACTAGAAATATGGTGTTTATTCATCCATTTCTAAGAATCATTTACCGACATTAGTTTCCTGGAAATAGTTCAATTAAACGTGTTTTCCGAGTACATTCTTCACTTCATTTTTTCGGCGTAGCTGTCTAAGATCACTTTTGACCTAGATTTCTTTTGATAATTATGCAGCGGGAAAATTTAATGCCAATAGAATTGGGCAAATTTTCAAATTTTAGGGAATGCAAACTTCAAATAATGGTTTAACGTGTACCAATAACTGTTGCATACTTTTGGGGAATACAAATTTACATAATTGTTTACCTAAGCGGTTAAATTAAAGTTATAAACATATCTTCGACATACACTCTAGAAATGATCTTATGAACAATTTTACTCATTGTTTGTCATGATCAGAATGTTATATTCATTCACATAATGAAATAATTATATTGTTTAGCCTACATAATCGGCGCACTTTATAAATAGCAATAACAATGCTACAATTCACGGGGTCGACAGTCGGTCACAACGTACAATGAGGCCTGTTGAGCTCGCAAGCACAAAATATAAAGTGGTAAATTTGTGGGGGTTTCTGATAAATAAGCAAAACAAATATTAGCCAATTTGATTGAGCTTATATTTCCCATTATTTTATCATTGTATAAAAATATTATTATACGCTGTAACCGACTATAGAGTACATCTCCAGCAGGAGTATCATTCTAAAAATACCGCGCGGTAAAGCTGTGTTTATACACACGCATCAATTAGCGTCTGGAGAATCCTAAACCCGAGAATTGCAATAAATGGGGAATTCATAAACTCACTGCTCATTCATTCCCGCTATTATTTTCTGACAATGTTTATTTGTTAAATTTGCCTGACAAATTCATGTATCAATTATGTTTACGTAAATTACTAGTATTTAGCTTTATCATGTATCACTGGTTAAAACATGGGGCGGTATATGATCGGTTTATTCACTGTATAGATAGTAATAATTATTGAGTTTATCTCAAATTAATTCTGGGGGCCGATACGTTTTCTTATAGTGTCAGAAATATATAATGTCCGAGAAGTCTCCTTAGTAGTGTAATATATGGACCACGTGCATGTTTATCTCTATGCGCATGCGTGAACACTACCCGGCGCTAGCCACAGGGTCTTATCAGCAGTCTTAGAATAAACTTCGTAGAAAGAACACGCTTGTGTTATGTTGACTTGATTGTCTTCAATCTAGAATATAGTACATTTGTACAAATCACAGACACAATATAACATGATGTCAGAAAAGGGATTGGATTATTAATTTTGTGAACATTAATCTACAAAATGGAAATAAGTGGAATAACACCGCCATGTATGAACTGGTCAGACTCAAATCTACCTGAACAGTGGAACAGATTCAGGCGCCATGTAAACTTAATGTTTTCTGGTCCACTAAAAGGAAAAAGTGAAGAAGAAAAAGTGTCATATTTGTTGTTATGGACGGGCGAAAAAGGAAGAGACATTCACGCAACATGGAATGGTATAACCGAGGAACAATCGAAGAAACTGGACACCTATTACACAAGATTTCAAAATTATGTACAACCGAAGCTGAACCCGATATTCGCGCGGTATAAATTCTACAATGAAATTCAGAACCAAGACTCAATTGACACGTTTGTCACCAGACTGCGGTTGACAGCAAGAGACTGCAACTTTAATGACATGGACGACATGATACGCGACCGAATCGTATTTGGTACGAATTCTGCCAGAATTCGAGAGAAGCTCATCAACGTCGGCGCGGAACTGACAGTTGACAAAGCAATACAAATTGCGCAATCATTCGAGTACTCCCAGCAGCAGCTAAAGACGATGACAGAGCAAGATGTTCATCAAATCAAACCACAGAGACCCAGGAGCGATGCGCGGCGACCTCCAGCAGACAGTCGACCACGACCCAGAGACGCACGGACGAAACAGAACAAACATTCGTGTGACTATTGTGGAAGAATGCATGACAAGACTGCAAAGTGCCCTGCAAGGGGAATGACATGTCACATTTGTGGCAAAATGAACCATTTTGCAAAAGTGTGCCGTTCAAAAAAAGTGCACGAACTGACAGCAGACACAGACAATTGTCGGGATTATTATGATTCAATTAGTTCAAATGAATGCTATGACGGAAAATGTAACATTGATACGGTAAGAAACCTTTCTTCTCATGCTGATCGTGCATTTGTTCAAGTCAACGTTGGTCCTTCCCGCACCCCAATCCAATTTAAATTAGACACAGGCAGTGCTGTCGTAGTACTACCCTTGAAACACTTTCGCACGTTACACCTCAAAACCCCGTTGGAACCTCCCGATAGCCGATTAACCTCATATACTGGCAACACACTCCCGGTGAAAGGGATGGTCAAACTGACATTGAGATATAAAGATAAGATTACCGAATCACTGTGCTACATAGTGGACGGTAACGCTTCCCCTCTGTTGAGCCTACAAGCATCTGATGATTTAGGTCTTATCACACTGACCTATTCTTTGGAAAATACCAGGAATACCCCATTAGATAAGGAGTCAGTCTTGAGTGACTACAGTGACCTATTTCAAGGCGTCGGAACTATTCCAGGTGTTTGCAAATTGCACGTTAAGCCCGATGCAGTACCTGTAATTAACCCGCCTAGACGAGTACCGGAAGCACTTAAAGATAAGTTACAATGCGAACTTCAGCGCTTAGAGCGTGACGGCATTATTGCGAAGGTCACCGAACCTACGGACTGGGTAAACTCAATTGTGATTGTAGAGAAACCCAAAACAGGCAATTTGAGAATTTGCCTAGATCCCAAAGCATTAAACGATGCTATCCGACGACCACACTATGCAATGCCGACCTTAGACGACATAACGTCGAAACTGACTGGTGCTAAGTACTTCAGTACTCTAGACATTACACATGCATACTGGAGTATTAAGTTGGACGACGAGTCATCATTATTGACGACATTCAGTACAGTTTTCGGACGATACAAATGGCTAAGACTTCCGTTTGGAATTTCAGCGTCGTCAGACATATTTCAAAACAAAATGGATCAAGTGTTTACCGGATTTACTGGTTTGACAACGCTTGTTGACGACCTCTTGATCACAGGAACGACCAGAAAGGAACATGACATTAATTTGTTACGTTGCCTCGAGAGAGCACGTGCAAATGGCATACGCTTTAATCCGGACAAATGTACAATTGCTGCACAAGAAGTCACATTTTTTGGTCATGTAATAACCTCAGATGGACTTAAGCCTGATCCTTCTAAAATCGAAGCGATCACAAAGCTAGGTATTCCCCAGAACAGAACGGAACTGGAAACCATACTAGGCATGGTAAACTACTTGCAGAAATTTGCCCCAAACCTCGCTGAAGTAACGAGTCCCATGCGATCGTTACTTAAGAAAGATGTTGAATTTATGTGGGACCACGCACAGACGGACGCACTCAACAAAATGAAGCAGGTTATTACCCAGAGTCCCGTATTGACATTCTTTGACCCTAAAAAACTGGTTTTACTTGAATGCGATGCATCAAAATATGGTGTCGGCGCAGCCTTATTTCAAGATGGCCGCCCAGTCGCTTGTACGTCAAAGACACTGACCCAGACAGAATCTGGTTATGCGAACATAGAGCGCGAGATGTTAGCTATACTGTTCGGATGCAAACGTTTCCATCAGTACATTTATGGCAGACATGTAACCGTACACTCTGATCATAAGCCTCTATCGGCAATCATGAAAAAGCCTCTTTCAATTGCCCCACCCCGTTTGCAAAGGATGATGTTACAGTTGCAGGCATATGACCTTGACGTACAGCACGTGAGCGGGAAACAAGTTCCCATCAGTGACTTACTTTCCAGACAGCCAATCACAGGTACATTCAACCTAGAGGGCCTTGACCTACACGTACACACTGTTATGCAATCATTAAACGTAACTGACCGACGAATTCAGTTGCTTCGCGAAGCAACAAAGAATGACCCTCAGATGCAAACGTTAAAGAACACAATCTTGGACGGATGGCCAGAAACCAGGTCACAATGTAACAGGTCAATCCTAGAATTCTGGAACCACAGGGATGAACTATCCTGTGCTGATGATCTAATCTTGAGAGGTCAAACCATAATCATCCCCGAACCGGTCCGACAGGAAATGGTGCAATCGGTTCACAGCAGCCACATGGGTATTGAGAAAACAATACTCAGGGCGAAACAGGCATTGTTTTGGCCAGGTATGTCAAAACAAATTACGGACTTCGTACAGAAATGTAGTACTTGTCAGAAGTACAGAGAGTCCAATCAAAAAGAAACCATTGATCTCACATGATGTACCACAGCGACCATGGCAATATGTCTCGACTGACATATTCACACTTGACAATAAAGACTACCTGATCACGGTCGACTCATACAGTAATTATTTTGAAATTGACTATCTACCTGACATGAAAAGCTCGACAGTTGTTAGAAAACTCAAATGTCAATTTGCTAGACATGGCATTCCAGACAGACTGATGTCCGACAATGCAGGTCAATACACATCAGAACAAATGAAAAACTTTGCAAGGGAATGGAATTTTACACAAATATTTTCCAGTCCACTCCACCCACAATCGAATGGCCTAGCAGAAAACGCGGTGAAAACAGCAAAGCGCTTACTGCAAAAAGCGCGCGAAAGCGGACAAGAACCATACCTATGCATTCTTGAGTACAGGAACACCCCTCTAAAATCTGGATACACCCCTGCACAACTGCTTATGGGCAGACGCACTAGATCTGTACTACCTGTCACTCACAAATATCTGACTCCTAAGACGGTTAACACAAAACAAGTTCAAACTTACAAACATGGAGAAAAAGAGAAACAAAAGCTATATTTCGATAGGTCTACAAAACCATTGCCAAAACTGAAAGTCAATGAATATGTTCGAATGCAACATGATAAAATTTGGTTACCAGCTAAAGTCACTAAGGTTCACAATGAAAGATCCTATGAAGTGCAAACTAGGAGCGGCGGAATTTATCGTCGTAATCGTAGGCTGTTACGCAAAACCAATGAGAGCTTTCCTGAAATCACTGATTTCGAGCCGAACATCTTGGCACAGAATTCCCCATTTGTAGCCCCCTATACCACTCAACCCAGCAATGACCCAGGTCAAGTTAACAGTTCAGCATCACCTGTAAATAGCCCATATCAGACACGATCAGGTAGAGTTGTGAAGCCAAGCAAACTATACAGTGGTGATCAGTGGATATGTAAATAACTATAAATAAACACTAAAGTTAGTGATAGGCTGATAACGGACACGAGCAACATTTCGAACATTTTATCAATATTAACATTATTTTAAATAACTTCATTGTGGTATTGGAAATGTATGAAACACATTGTATTGATTGTTAATTTTACAATGTAGTATCTTTTCTTCTGAAAGAGAGGAGGATGTAATATATGGACCACGTGCATGTTTATCTCTATGCGCATGCGTGAACACTACCCGGCCCTAGCCACAGGTCTTATCAGCAGTCTTAGAATAAACTTCGTAGAAAGAACACGCTTGTGTTATGTTGACTTGATTGTCTTCAATCTAGAATATAGTACATTTGTACAAATCACAGACACAATATAACAAGTAGGGACCAAACAATCTGGGGTCCGAGAAGTCTCCTTAGTAGGGAACGAAAAATATGGGGTCCGTAAAGTCACAGCTTGGTCCTCTTGTATTATATTTAGGGCAAAACATGACATCTCAATATTAATTTCTACGCCGATTGTCTTTTTGAAAGACACTTCTTGTTTATAGTTTTCTCTTTTTAGAATTGGGCAAATTTTCTAATTTGAGGGAATGCAAACTTCAAACAATGGTTTAACGTATACCAATAACTGTTGCATACTTTTGGGGAATAAAAATTACATAATTGTTTACATAAGCGGTTAAAATGAAGTTATAAACATATCCTCGACATATACTCTAGAACTGAGGCTAATTATGAACGTATTTTCTCATTGTATGCCATAAACAGAATGCTATATTCATTCACGTAACTAAATAACTATTTTGTTTAGCCTACATTTATATAAGCGTTACGCTCTATAAATAGCAATTGTGCAATGTTCCCATGCATAAATCTCACTCACAGAGTTGCCGTTCCATGTAGCCCATTAACTCTAGCGAGTTCATCGCATTCCAGAAACAGTAGTGGCATTCTAAAAATAGCGCGCGTAGCTAGCAACGGCTCTATAGTTGTGTTACATGCATCAATAATAGCGTTCAGAGAATCATAAACCTAAACATTTCAATAAATGTGGAATTTATATTATAAACTTACTGTTAATTTGATTTAAAATTGTGGTTACGATTTATTAACGATTATTTCTAATTGCATCTTTCTATCAACTTCTCCAGTAGATGTTATTTAGTCTGTAAAAAGATGCTACATTTTCTATAGATAAAATGTTATGAAAGAAGATTCGGAATATGTCAATTTGTTGTTCGCGTAGCATGAATAGACAATTTGCAATACTAATTATACAAAGGAACCCTTGATTTATCATATTTCTACTGATATAATTTTAAATCGTCATAGTCTAATGAATGTTTATGTTTGCGTTATCAAAAATAAAGTCTTAACATTTCAAAAATTGTTGAATGTTCCCTGACTATTGCTTTTTTATTGTGATAGACAGTATACATGCTTATTTGACTTCAAATCGTTATAATATTAGATAACTAAAATGAATGGTATATTACCGGTACTATAAATAACTATATAGAATCGTCTGATACATAATAATTTTAATTCATTCCCGAAATTATTTTCTTACGTTGTTAATTTGTTAAATTGGCTTGACAAATTCAGATAACAATTATGTTAACCTAAATTATTTTGGTTATTCATATATCACTCTGGAAAAATGGAGTTGTATGATTGGTTTATTCACGGCATAGATATTAATTATAATTTTTTATTTAATTTTTAAATTTTATAAATTTATCTGAAATTAACTTTTGGGTCCGATAATTTTTCTTATAGTGTCTGAAAAATCTGGGCTCCAATAAGTCCCCTGATATTGGTGGGGACCAAAAAATCTGGGATCTGAGAAGTCACGTAACCGATCATCCTGGTCGTCAGTTTAGGTAATTTTTAAATGACATCTCAATATTAATTTCAACGCCGATTGTCTTTCTTAAAGACATTTCTTGTTTATAATCCATCGAGAATGTATACCAGCCTTCACAAATATGCACCAATAATTTAGGCAATAGAACAAAACAGTATTTAGAGAATATGTTATAAATGTTATATTAATCATATTTGAATAGGAACAAAATGAAATGAAAGTTTGATTTTGAGAAAGTTTTTAAAAATTATTAAAAAAATTTAATCGCCGTTAATGTTTGTTGAGTCATGATATATTTGTTTTAGTATTTTAAATGCATGGTACATGTCATGGAACGTAAAAGCAAATTTGTTGGTATGAAAATAAGAACCGGTTATGTCCTCTAACGCCTAGACCGCGAGATACTTTAATTATCTGTCCCATTATATCACTGCATGGTGTCTGGCAACTTACCGGAGAATTAAGCATATTTGCTCCCAATTTTTTTTTCAGATAGTTATGTCCTCTAACGCCTAGACCGCGAGATACTTTAATTATCTGTCCCATTATATGACTGGTGTCTCGCAACTTACCGGTGAATTAAGCATATTTGCTATAAAAATACTTAGTACCGGTTATGTCCTATACCTCCTAGCTGATATATGACTGGTATCTTGCAACGGAGTTGTTCAACCCTCCTCAATTTCCTGGGATTTAATTTTTTTCATATTTCTAACAATCATTCTGAATAGTAATATTCAAACACATAGCTGCCACTAATCGGAATGTTACATACTTGCATGCAAAATACCATTTACGGAGAAGAACCATATTTGATATTATCTTCCGTTCCGATCCATTTCCTGAACGTGCGAATTTGATGTAACTCTATATGTTCTGTATACTCATATGTGTTCGAGAAATAAAATATGTTTAAGCTAACTTACCGGAATATTCAGCAAATTTGCAATAGAAATACTTCAAAATATAAGAAGCGATATAAAACTATACTGTTTATTTTGAATCAACAGATGTGTTTTACACTCTTCTTATTTCGGTAATGGTAACAAACATTCAAAACTATTAAATAGAACGTGTTGCTAGTGTAACAATACGCGATGCTGGAAACGAACTAGAAATATGGTGTATATTCATCCATTTCCAAGAATCATTTACCGACATTAGTTTCCTGGAAATAGTTCAATTAAACGTGTTTTATGAGTACATTCTTCACTTCACCGATATAAAGTAAAATTGGAATGCAAACACGATCGACATGTAATTACATCCATGTTTGGCACAAAACTCGTAAACTTTTAAATAAATGTTATATATGACATCAAAACATGCATTTATATAATTATGTTATTTTATTTGCCCTGGTTTGTTCTTTTATATGTATATTTAATGGTTGTATCTTACTGGTATGTTCAAAGTTCTTTCATATGTATATTTAATGGTTGTATCTTACTGGTATGTTCAAAGTTCTTTCATATGTATATTTAATGGTTGTATCTTACTGGTATGTTCAAAGTTCTTTCATATGTATATTTGATGGTTGTATCTTACTGGTATGTTCTTTCATACGTATATTTAATGGTTGTATCTTACTGGTATGTTCTTTCATACGTATATTTAATGGTTGTATCTTACTGGTATGTTCAAAGTTCTTTCATATGTATATTTAATGGTTGAGTCTTACTGGTATATTCAAAGTTCTTTCATATGTATATTTAATGGTTGTATCTTACTGGTATGTTCTTTCATATGTATATTTAATGGTTGTATCTTACTGGTATGTTCTTTCATATGTATATTTAATGGTTGTATCTTACTGGTATGTTCTTTCATATGTATATTTAATGGTTGTATCTTACTGGTATGTTCTTTCATATGTATATTTAATGGTTGTATCTTACTGGTATGTTCAAAGTTCTTTCATATGTATATTTAATGGTTGAGTCTTACTGGTATGTTCAATTTAATGGTTGTATCTTACTGGTTTGTTCAAAGTACTTTCATATGTATATTTAATGGTTGTATCTTACTGGTATGTTCTTTCATACGTATATTTAATGGTTGTATCTTACTGGTATGTTCAAAGTACTTTCATATATATATATTTAATGGTTGTATCTTACTGGTTTGTTCAAAGTACTTTCATATATATATATTTAATGGTTGTATCTTTCTGGTATGTTCAAAGTACTTTCATATATATATATATTTAATGGTTGTATCTTACTGGTATGTTCAAAGTACTTTCATATATATATATTTAATGGTTGTATCTTACTGGTATGTTCAAAGTACTTTCATATATATATATTTAATGGTTGTATCTTACTGGTATGTTCAAAGTACTTTCATATATATATATTTAATGGTTGTATCTTACTGGTATGTTCAAAGTACTTTCATATATATATATTTAATGGTTGTATCTTACTGGTATGTTCAAAGTACTTTCATATATATATATTTAATGGTTGTATCTTACTGGTATGTTCAAAGTACTTTCATATATATATATTTAATGGTTGTATCTTACTGGTTTGTTCAAAGTACTTTCATATATATATATTTAATGGTTGTATCTTACTGGTATGTTCAAAGTACTTTCATATATATATATTTAATGGTTGTATCTTACTGGTATGTTCAAAGTACTTTCATATATATATATTTAATGGTTGTATCTTACTGGTATGTTCAAAGTACTTTCATATATATATATTTAATGGTTGTATCTTACTGGTATGTTCAAAGTACTTTCATATATATATATTTAATGGTTGTATCTTACTGGTATGTTCAAAGTACTTTCATATATATATATTTAATGGTTGTATCTTACTGGTATGTTCAAAGTACTTTCATATATATATATTTAATGGTTGTATCTTACTGGTATGTTCAAAGTACTTTCATATATATATATTTAATGGTTGTATCTTACTGGTATGTTCAAAGTACTTTCATATATATATATTTAATGGTTGTATCTTACTGGTATGTTCAAAGTACTTTCATATATATATATTTAATGGTTGTATCTTACTGGTATGTTCAAAGTACTTTCATATATATATATTTAATGGTTGTATCTTACTGGTATGTTCAAAGTACTTTCATATATATATATTTAATGGTTGTATCTTACTGGTATGTTCAAAGTACTTTCATATATATATATTTAATGGTTGTATCTTACTGGTTTGTTCAAAGTACTTTCATATATATATATTTAATGGTTGTATCTTACTGGTTTGTTCAAAGTACTTTCATATATATATATTTAATGGTTGTATCTTACTGGTATGTTCAAAGTACTTTCATATATATATATTTAATGGTTGTATCTTACTGGTATGTTCAAAGTACTTTCATATATATATATTTAATGGTTGTATCTTACTGGTATGTTCAAAGTACTTTCATATATATATATTTAATGGTTGTATCTTACTGGTATGTTCAAAGTACTTTCATATATATATATTTAATGGTTGTATCTTACTGGTATGTTCAAAGTACTTTCATATATATATATTTAATGGTTGTATCTTACTGGTATGTTCAAAGTACTTTCATATATATATGTATTTAATGGTTGTATCTTACTGGTATGTTCAAAGTACTTCCATATATATATATTTAATGGTTGTATCTTACTGGTATGTTCAAAGTACTTTCATATATATATATTTAATGGTTGTATCTTACTGGTATGTTCAAAGTACTTTCATATATATATATTTAATGGTTGTATCTTACTGGTATGTTCAAAGTACTTTCATATATATATATTTAATGGTTGTATCTTACTGGTATGTTCAATGTACTTTCATATATATATATTTAATGGTTGTATCTTACTGGTATGTTCAAAGTACTTTCATATATATATATTTAATGGTTGTATCTTACTGGTATTTTCAAAGTACTTTCATATATATATATTTAATGGTTGTATCTTACTGGTTTGTTCAATTTAATGGTTGTATCTTACTGGTTTGTTCAAAGTTCTTATTTTCTATATGTAGATCGTTGTATAGTTTTTCTCTGTTTCTTTTTTCTATTGTTGTTTTTCTGGTAGTCCTTTTAAGATGTACTTTTATGGATCTAGTTCAAGTTGATCTCTAATTGCGTTTTTGTCTATCAAATTGATCGTTGTCTTTTAACTATGGGTACAATAATTAGTGTATATGTATTTCAAATTAAATAGAAAGCAGTTCTAGAGAACTACAAGATCATTCGAAAATAATATGAGGAGTGTAAAATGTACTTTCTAAAGCAGGTAACTGGCCTACAACATTATATTAGCAATCTTTAACTGGATTAATCAATTGACTTGTTGCAAACATAAAATCCTATTTTGCCATTTTCCAAATGTAAATAGTATAAAATTGAGTGACAGTGTTTATAAACTGAGATTGCGTGCGATCAAATAAATATGCAATTGTCATGTCAAAAGGTTATTAAAACTATATTCATTATACAGTTGTATTTTGTTCTAAAAGTGTAAGCAGAATTCTCCTGTGAAATTTAAACTAATACACGTTTTGGGAAACTTTAAAGGCTGCTCATTTCAATAGGTAATATTAGGTATAAAACTTATATAATTTTACATTTGAACTCTCTTGGAAGTCTGTTTGAATTAGAACATAAAAGATGTTTAACACTTGTATTTAATCTGTGACAAAAGTGCCAATTCAACTGTACAAATACATATGTTCACTTTTCACAAAGTATGTGTTAATATGTTTTCAGCACGCACGAGTTTGGGAGGCAAGCAAATTTTACTTTTCTGTCGCTCTGTTCCGTTTCGTATCAAGGAAACAGATAACACGTTCATGTTGACACCTGCTAGACAGCCATTCACATGGAACATGCAGGTTAAGAAAAATAAAAAACAAAACATATAATACAAATGTCTCCAAAGATGTTGATATGTTAGTAGTTTTTATAAAATTAAACGTTATCTAATAAAACATGTATATGAAATATTTCTCACACTTACTGTCCAGAAAACAATAAATATGAGATGGTAATATTTATATTAACGTTGGCATGAAAAAATGTATTCTACATGCCAACAAGAAACGTGACTTTGTATGCATTAAAATCAAACTACCAGGGCCCGTGTTCACAAAGCTCCTTAGGGAAAACTTAAGTGTATTCCTTAAATTTATAAATTTCCTTAGGAAAACTTAAGTATATTCCTTAAATTTATAAAATTCCTTAGGAAAACTTAAGTATATTCCTTAAATTTATAAAATTCCTTAGGAAAACTTAAGTATATTCCTTAAATTTATAAAATTCCTTAGGAAAACTTAAGTATATTCCTTAAATTTATAAATTTCCTTAAGTCTGTGGGTAGTTCATGTAGAGATCTTTTTACATTTAAATCTTTCAAACTAGTAAATAGTACTTTGATATTTCAGATTTTACCATTTTCTCAAAGTAAATCAGTGGATTTCACACAGTAATCTTCATCTGAAATTTTCACTTAAGTACATCCTTAGTTAAGATTTTCCATAGGAGCTTTGTGAATACCGGCCCTTATTAGAACAAATTTCCAAATTTGGACTAATTCACAACAAAATACTATGTCATTAAAAAGTAATTGTGTGCCAATTTGGCATTATGCAAGTTTATATAATTTTTAACTGACATCGCATTTGTTCAAAGTTTTAGAATGAACTATTAGGTAGGAAAAATACAATTTACTTCTTAATTCTTGACTGTCGATGCAATGGTGAATTGAATAAATTATTTGATTCTTGATGAAACTATTTCATTTGGCATAAGGAAAAACACTCTTTAATGAAAACTAGAATTGCCACACGAGTGACGGATATACCCCCACAATATAGCCTTGTAACAAAACTATGGCATCCATTCGGAAGAAATGGACAGAGAGAGAATGCTTTAATTTGTGAATGGTCAACACTGTATTTGGAAAAATTAATTTCAATAGGAGCCACAACTCAACATCAACATTTAGTGGTTTGTAACCAAAGTTGAAGTTGATCTGATGTTACACCTATGTACCAAAAATAATTCAAATATGTGAAGCCTTTCATGAAATACTATCAATGTTTTTCGGGAATTTAAGCCAACAAGGGGCCATAACTGTGTCAAAATGTAGTGGTTTGTAACCAAAGTCGAACTTGACCTGTATTTTATGATGCTACACATTTGTACTAATAATTATTTAAATATGTCAAGCCATTGTTGAGTTATCGTCAGGAAGCCATGTTTTTAGGAAATTAAAGTCAAATAAAAGGCCATAACTCGATCAAAATTGAGTGGTTTGTAACCAAAGTCGAACTTGACCCGTATTTTATGATGCTACACATGGAAACCAAGAATTATTTGAATATGTCAAGGCAGTTTTTAGTTATCGTCCGGGAATCATGTTTTTAGGGAATTTGAAGTAGAAAAGGGGCCATAGCTCTGTCAAAATTTAGTGGTTTTTAACCAACATCAAACTTTACCTGTATCCTGTATTCTATGATGTTACACATGTGTACCAAACATTATTTGAATATGTCAAGCGTTTCTTGAGTCATCATCCGGAAACCCAAAACTAACAGACCGACAGACCGACAAGCTCACTCCTATAACCCCCCCTCCCCCCAAACTTTGTTTGTGGAGGTATAATAAATCATCCAGTACAACATATCAAGTTTATGAACTCGCAAATAAATACGTAGTGTTTTTGACACGAAGGTCGTATAACCACTCACAATGAAAAGATATTGCCAATATTGGATATAAATAATTATGAATGGTTATTAACAAGAGATGTTTGTAAAACATGTATGCCCTCCGACTTGCATATTTTGTTCATCACAGAAGTGTACTTTTTCAGAAAAATCTAAGCTGAGACATGTTAACCTTTACCTTGATAGGAGTTGTTTTCTCTGCAAGAGCATTCTTCCTATCAAATTTGACGACTTGATCCCATTATTCAGTTATTATCACTATGTAATAGGTAATTACTCAAACTGACGATTGTACCTATATAGTTTTTTACAAGCCCCTGTGACATTGACCTTGATCTCTTGATCTCAAAATTGATAGGGGTCTTCCTTCCCTCAAGACTAACCGGCATACTAATTTATATAATCCTAGGTTTCAGCGTTCTCTAGATATTGTGTGGAAATGGTGTTCAAGTTACATGCCCCTGTGACCTTGACCTCTGACTGGTTGAAATCAAAATCAATAGGCTTCTTCCTTTCCTCCCGAGTAACCAGCATACTAACTTGGATGATCGTAGGTCAAAACGTTCTCTAGACATCCTGCGGAAACAAAATGGTCTATGGAGAAAACAGTTTTCATGTTACAAGCCCCTGTGACCTTGACCTTTGACCTCAAAATTGATAAGCGTCTCCTTTCCTCCAGAGTAACCATCATAACAACTTGGATGATCGTATGTCAAAGCGTATTCTACATATCATGCGGAAATGAAATGGTCTACAGAGGAATCAGTTTTCATGTTACAAGCCTCTGTCACCTTGACCTTTGACCTCAAAATTGATAGGCGTCTTCCTTTCCTCCCGAGTTACTAGCATACCAACTTAAATGATCGTAGGTCAAAGCGTTCTCAAGATATCTTGCGGAAACGAATTTCATGTTACAAGCCCCTGTGAGCTTGACCTGTTGACCTCAAAATAAATAGGCGTCTTCCTTTCCTCCCGAGTAACCAGCATACCAACTTAAATGATCGCAGGTCAAAGCGTTCTCTAGATATCGTGCGGAAACAAAATGGTCTACGGACAGACAGACCATCTGACCGACCGACAGGTGCAAAGCAATATACCCCCACTTCTTCGAACGGGGGCATAATTTGTTACAAAATGTATGTCGCGACATATGGACTCATTGTAGTCTAACTAACCAACACGGTCGGACAATAAGTAAAGTGTTACTGCTTTGCATTAATTCTCTTTGTCAGAATACATAAAGTTAAACAACGGTTATCTTCCTACTGTTTTCACTATGATAGTCATTGATATTTCAAATGTCAAATTACTTTGTCAAGCCATCGGTGACAATAAAAACGAAACAGACACAAAGAAATAATAAGCATTTTGGTTTAATGGTTTTATTCGTTGAATCAAGTTAGTTCGTCAAAACAGATAGGCATAATTGTAAAAATGTTCTTTGGGTCTGTACAACACTTATTTTAACGTTTCTAAACAAAATACAATGTAAATCAATAACACAAACTTGAATGATGCCTTACATTTATGGTCTCCTACAAATGCATCATTACTAAAACATGTTAAAAGTTGTTTTCATTTGATCGTAAATGTTTCTCATTTGAGCAACGCCAAATCGTGCATCAAACATATCTTGCATTGTTAATTATTGCACATAATTATGTAATTCTTTAATTATCATTTTAATTGGCGTTCTTGCGACGCATTCTTGTCAGGTTATGCATAACATCGTGAATTCCTGTATGCAATAAAGATGTAGTCCAATGCAGGAATTAAAATCTTACAAAATGAAATCTTCACATAGACAAATATTGGCAGTGTTTACTTTTAAACATATATATAACTTAAAGGTACTTGTTCACAGGTTTTTGTATTGTTGTTTGAAGTATGCCATAATATGTCTTAAAGGGACTATATCATCAAAAAGGGCCTCAAGGGGGCTATTTATATATTTTTTTAAATCTGAAATTTAGATATTAACACTTGCATATAATAATGGTTAAAACAGGGTATATATTATGGGAAGCGTGTACGCTTTCTGAGATAAAAATCAATTTATAGTATGAGTTGTTTTTGTTTGGCCCTTTTCCTTTTTACATTTTGATGTCAGAATTGCGCGCATTTTGTATGTGGTATTTACACTTATATTTCTTTGACCGTAGTGTTATTTCGCTTCTTTATATACAATATTGTTTTATTGAATATGTGACAAAAAGTTTGAAAATTGTCAATTCATCAATCTGTGAACAGGTCTCTTTAACAAAATTCATAGAAGTCAATTAAATTTACCCATTCTGCTGTTCGTATTACTACAATTAAATATCACTTCATGCCAGTATTGTTACAAACGTAAATGAAATTTTCTGAAAGCAGAATATTCCGGTAAACATCTGAACTGAAAACGTACAGCGTCATCAAGAACAGTTTTATAAGTAAATAACACTCTAACAAAATGTATAAATAGTTCAGAAAAAAGTAAAGCAACTAACAAACATATAAATAATCACAGACAAGAAGCACTTTACACCAATAGCATAAAATGAAAATATATGAAAAAAAGAGATCTTTTTGAGCAGGAATGTATACATCGAATTCCTCATTACGACACACTTAACTTATATAATAATTTCAAATGCTAAAAGCCAAAAGAAAATATACAATCGGGATTGAAACAAAAACAGCATGTCTGTCAAATGCCTATGAAGTACAGTATTCACACGTAAATGATAAGCTATTTGAGAAAGTTAAACTAGAATATACAGACAGGGTTTCTAAAGGCACTTTGTTAATTTGTAATATTATACATACTACATGTATAAATATTTACTATCTGTTTATTTGTATAGCCTAATATGGCGCTTTTTTAATTTAATACAATATACGATTTTGATTGGCTGTCTTTTCACACTGACTTATGGGCAATGGATTTAGTAGGTACATGTACCTACTAAATAACATCTATACCAAGATAAGAATTCCATTAATACCATGGCAACAGAGAGGCTCGAAAGTCAATAAGTAGTAGGTACCTACTATTTATTTAGATGGAACCTCGAACAATAAGTAGGAAACTAGTAAATAATTAGTAGTTACCTTCAAATTATTTTGTATGTATCTTCTTAATAAGTTTTAATCCAGACCATGCCCTATACTCGGACACATTAATCCGACACTCATGACCTCTATTAGCGTAACCACTCGAAATATTTTCAAAAATTTTATATTCGGTGTTGTTTGTGCATGCGTTTCACGTGTTTATAAATCCCATAAACGTATTTTCTATCGGCTTCTCTTACCTCGATTTAACTCGATTCCATTTCGGAAAATAATGATTAATTTTAACTAATTTGGAATATATTCACGAATGAAGAGCAGTGTCAGGTGAATTTGTACGAGCTATATACAACAATTGTTAATGAGCTTGGTATGTAAGGTGATATTGGTCTTGCTAACATTTTGATCAAATATTTTAAACATGAGTTATCTCCGTACCAGTTATTACATGTCTTTTATATTTGCAAATATGAAATGCGTACGTACATGGTAGTTACATCTATGAACATGATGATACATAGTTTGTCTTGGAAATGATTTAACATTGTAACGAGATACACAACTAATGAGAATGAATAGGATGTTGAAAGGATAAACCCCGTTGCTACTACGTACAATAATCACTGTTACAATTTGAGAAAGCTAAAAAAAACGCTTCCACGAGTTAAAATGGTAGCCAAATAGCAATAACATACAACATAATCTATTTCTACCACATGCACTGCTTGGCATGTTATCATGCAAAATAAAGTTGCAACTGATCCGGATGTATGTCTAGTAAAGCTATTATTTGACAGTTTTGATGTTTTTGCTGGATACTGCTCAAAAGCGACAAGTTACCGGACCTTCTCTTTATACTGTTTTTCATGCTGCAAAAAAACAGTAAGAGTTCCTACTACAGTATATTTAGATAGATATCTATTATTCTCCCAACACTGGAGAGCATAACATATTTACATAGGAAAATACAGGCAATAACAACAGCAACATGTTATATAACCATGCATAGTTAGTACACGTCATTTCATACAAAAAAATCAATAAGATTAATTACATTCATAGTTATTATAAAACATACAAATGTGTAATTACATCAGTATTTATATCAATACACTGAACTTTATAGGGCTTGGCAGACATAAGTATGAAAGCTCGTCGCTAGGTGCCTTGGACGAAAGCGAAATGACAAGGCGTTTAAGCGGACAAGCTAGAAACATTCAAGCTGTTATTTATCACACGAGATGAGAGACAGCTAACGCAACGTTCAGATAATGCAATGTGTCCCCGTCGCTCTCTGCTTCTAAGGCAAGAAGAAATTCACACTGCCTTGTACTGTTAAGTGCCATCATAAACAGGAAACCGTATGAAGAATGTAATGAACCTCTTTAAAAGTAAAAAATAATGTTGCCCATAATACAACATATAAAAAATTATTAAAATAAATATCAGGATAAACGGAATGAAAATAGAAAACAAAAAGCTCAAACTATATCTTAAACTAGTACATACATTTCTTGGTAGCATTTGTTTTCAGTACTGCTATTTCCCATTGCAGCTTTTTAATGACATCCTCATAATGGTCCCTCATCTAAAACAAGTAAATTCATGATTGAAATATACAAATCAGGCGTATCGTGTGAAAACCGAGTTTAATGCATGTGCATAAAGTGTCTCCTTGAAACAGAAACTACCATTAGGCGGAAAGTGTCGTCCTGGATCAGCCTGTGCAGACTTCACAGGCTGATCCGGGACAACTCTTTAAGCACATGCATTATGCCTGGGTTTCCCACAACATGCCTCAAATGTTAAATAAAGCAACAACATATAATACATATATCTTGCATGTCAACAGTTGTAGCATTTAATTGAAAATTTAAATAAAAGAGGGTGAACTTTATGAATCAATCATTTAATTATTACTTGTGTATCTATATACACTTCATTCTTTATCAACTGAACGTTGCAGTTCATTAAAACTATAACAAAAGAAAATGTGATACCATAAAGTCAAACATGGACTTCTTATTGCATCCTCCATGTAAACAATTTGTTTATCGAATTTGTTTCTATCACAAACTTGTTACAGATTACAGCATATCCATTTGCACAGCTACAAGTATTTAAAAAAATATTAAAACTAGAAATGTGTCCACAGACACGGATGCCCCCCACCTATGCAGCCTGTTCAACATGGCCCCGTTTTGTCTATATGCATGCAAAATATTTTGCAAAAGGAGAATTGTCCTTTTATATTGTACTTTCTGCTAATGTATTCTGAGACTTATTCTGTGAAGTAAGGTAACGTGTCACAAATGTCCAATCAATAGTTTTAGTCCTGACAAAAAATCTTTATAAACCTTAACATTTATACTTGACCTTTGACCTTTAAGTGTGACCTTTACCTTGGACCAAGGCACCGGGTTCTTGCACGCGACACGCCAACTCATAGTGCTTATCACTTGTGCCAAGTTATTTGAAATTCCTTCCATGCTGGACAAAATTATGCTTCTGTCTATGGCTTAAATTCTTATATTTGACAATTGACCTTTAAGTGTGACCTTGAACTTGGACCTATGGACATGATTCTTGCGCACGATACCCCATCTCAACATGCTTAGCACTTCTGCCAAGTTATTTGAAATTCCGTCCACATTAGACAAAATTATGCTCCGGACAGGGTCTATGGCTTAAATTCTTATATTTGACCTTTGACCTTTCAGTCTGACCTTGACCTTGGACCTAGGCACTTGGTTCTTACGCGCAACACACCGTTCAATATGCCTTACACTAATGCCAAGTCATTTGAAAACGCTGGACAAATTTATGTTCCAGACAGGGGGTATGGCTTAAATTCCTATATTTGACCTTTGACCTTTAAGTGTTACCTTGACCTTGGACCTATGGACCTGTTATTTGCATGTGACACATCGTCTCACCATGCTGAACAGTTGTGCCAAGTTATTTGAAATTCCTTCTATGCTGGCAAAAATAATGTTCAGGACAGGGTCTATGGCTTAAATTCTTATATTTGTCCTGTAAGTGTGACCTTGACCTTGAACCTAGGAACCTGGTTCTTGCGCACAACACACCGTCTCATTATTCTTAACCTTTCTGCCAAGTTATTTGAAAATCCTCCAATGTTGGACAAAGTAATTGTACGGACAAGAATCCGAACATACGTTACTAAGTACATAATATTGGGACAAAAAAATAAAGCATACACAAGGTCACATTACCTTCATGTTTGCAATTTCCAAGTCTTTTACTTTTGCTGCTAACTGGTTTATTATTAAGTCCTTTCTCTGAAAGAAAAATCAATTCATGAACATTTTTGCTGAATCAATTATAGTGTACATGTAATGAACAAAGTTTACTTGTTCACATGTAATTTTATAACAGATGTTTCCACAAATCATACACAAATTTAACTCGTGTTTTGTCCAAACATTAAACTTAGATATCACATGTTTACTGGTAAACATATTCTACTCAATAGAACACATGATAAGCCAAAACTGGAAAAGCCTATAGTGGATCCAGTATAAATCTTCCCAAACTGTGTTTGTTTGCATTTTTTTATAATCTAGTAATGATTTAAGGAAAGAATGAAAAAAGAAGCACCTACTTCGATAGTTTGTTCCAAAGACTTCTGTTCTGGACTAGATGACATGGCATTCTTTGCTGTAGAGGGATGGTCCTTGGCAAACTGGCTTTGAACACTGCTTGTTTTGCTAGAGCTGATAAAAGGACTATTCTGAATGGATGTGCTCGATTCACTGGATGAATTTGACGAGGATGCACTAGAAGCTGTAAATGAACTTCTAGATGAGTTTGAAGAAGAGACTGAGAGACTTGATGAATTGGAAGGCGAACTAAACTGGCCAAAGACTTGAGCTGAGTTGTTCTGCAATTGGGAAAAACTGAGTACTGGCTTTTTGGTAGTTTGCCTTGGGAAACCAACATGTCCATTGTTGGAATTTATATCTGGAGAATCCAAACCGGGGAACTGAATCACAAAACCTGAAGGAATTGGTATAACCTCGTCTTCTAATTCCTGCAAAGTAAGTATATGTTTATTAATTCATTTTCTGTCATTTACCTTATACAAATTACATGTGATGCTCTCAATACTCATAGAGACACAATTTTCACATGAACATAAAACATATAGTTCATTTCCATTCATTTTATTATCATTAATTTATTTATTTATTTATTTATTTCACGGTAAATACATTAATGAGAACAAAGATAAACGCAACAAATTTTGGCAATAATGCTTGGTTAATGGACAGTTGTACAATTTTTGTCATAGAATTATATTCACAAATGATAGCAAAAAACTATTATACAATCCTACATTTAATCTGATGTAAAAAGAATGACTTACAGCTGCAAGCCATGGAGGCAGGTCTGATTCTGTATTTGGGGCAGACGATATGCCTGCTGGCTGGTCCCCTGAAGGGTTATGGTCCATAGTGAAAGGCAGGGAACCTTCCAGTGAAATGGGTTTCCCAGAATCCCCGGAGAGAATTAAGGAAGTGACATCACTTCCTGTCTGATCGGCAGATACATCAGAAAATGCACTGTCATTCTGGATACCAGACAAGTTAACTGAAAATACAGGATTGTTCTTAAAAAGAAGCTGTTAATATAAAGTATCAGCTGTTTAAACTGTTACCATTAATGATGATGGGAACATGTTTGATGGCATGATGAATATAAATAGCAATAGCATTACAGTCCATTAAGATACAGGTATGGACTACCATATATGTTTAATATTTACATATAAATTTTATTATGTTAAATTACTAGATATACTTTATTTCACAGTACATATGTTTGCTTATATACAAAAATATAGCAAATGGTCTGTACAAGTAAAGCTCTTAGTATCAAACAAAGATAACCAAAGAAACACCATTTAAATATGATAAACGGCCAGACATCACACAACTATTTATGCGTAAGCTACAAAGCATACCCAGTACCAAACAATTAAATGCCAGCAGAAAATTAAGTCAACAAACCAGTAAAACCATACTAAAACAGTCCACTCAGTCGTATATGCCGATGTATGTTTCATAATAAATATTTGGCCAAGTGTTGTAATTTTTCATATTCAAGGTAAATGCTAGGAAAAGTCATTCCTTAACCATTGCTCCCAGAATGATTCAACATGGATGAAACAGGGGAACCATCGTGACAGTATTATACATAATGTTACAGTAGTTATATTTAATTTCAACAGTTGGTCAAACCAATGGTAACCTGTTCTTCAGCTACAACTGTTATTTAAATGAAATTATGAAGTTGTCTTTAGGTATTAGTCTATTTGCTGGACACTATTAAGAATTCAAATATATCTAACAAAAGAAATAACAAAGAAATAAATAGATGCACAAATCAATACAAATAATATTATGGGATTTTCTACTTGAAAGGGTTTCATTTTTTGAAGGTAAATTGTAAGCTTTCTATCATGACTGCCAATAAATCATAATATTTATAACACAAAAAATACTTTTAACATATTCAACAATATGGAAGATAACATGATAGATTAAAATGTAAAATATGTGGCTAGTTTACCACCCAACTCTGTTGTATTGTCCTGCAGATTTTATGCAATCATTTTATGCAAGCAGTCAATTAGCATGCATGGAATAAGCAATAAACAGTTTCTGAATACAACATGCAAAAATTAGTATTTTGCTAGCTTCTTTCTTGCAATACAGTTGTAATATATTTTATCAATTAATGTAGGTAAATATAAAACAATTAAGTTTACATAAATGGCCAAAATCAGTCCATGTTAAATACACGTAGTTCGATAAAATTAAATGTCAATAACAACCAATTAAATGTCATAAAAGCATATTTTATAGTGGATTTAAATCAAAACAACAACAAAGACAAAAGCCCATTTAATTTGAATCCTTATTCAAACACCCATATTCAATTATATATTTTTAAAAGCACTTTATACATTCAAAACAATGTCTTTTTACTGCAATTTTGCATTTCAGCCAAATGGGTATCAGGCAAATTTCATAGTATGCCATGCGTAACAAAACATGGAAACAACAGTCCTAAAAAATAAATGTTCATGCAAACATAGTTACCTGTTTGTTCTGCGGCCTCCCTTTTTACAGGCTTCGCTAAAACATGTTTCGTACAAAAAAAAATTGCAGTTTGTTGTTTTTATTTATTAAAAAAAAATGTTGTTTGTTGTTTTTATTTTTAAACTTAAAATCGTATACGATTCTTACTTTCATATCGTTTTCTAAAACGTACTTAATGTTCACAGATGTTCATATTTTTGAAAATGTCCTTTAATGTCTTAACTGCAAAATATAAAGCAGTTGGACTAACCAAAAACGAAAATTATATAAAGAAAACCATATATTAAAAAGATTTGCCATCGCCAGGACGCGAACTTTGGACCACCGTGATCAAAAATATGTTGCACTTACAACTCGGTCATTCTGAATTACAATCATTCTTAAAAACTGTTAATGCAATACACGTTTTCCACAATACTGATGAAAAGCGTTACAATGCTTTTCAAATTTATCCATTTTAATTGATGATTGTTCCTCAACAACACTATATTTCCAATATATTCTTTGTAAGTTGTGTTATTGCACTTGTTTGTATTATAATTTATTTATCTTTTTGGGATCTATAACAAAATATTTGAAAATTGTCAAAACCCTGGGCTTAATGCATGTGCGTAAAGTGTCGTCCTGGATCAGCCTATGCAGTCCGCACAGGCTAATCCAGGACGGCACATTCCGCTTTTATGGTATTTTCTGTTTCAAGGAAGGCTCTTCTGAACATAGATCCACTGTTGGCAGAAAGTGTCATCCCGGATTAGCCTATGTGGACTGCACAGGCTGATCCGGGACAACACTTTACGCACATGCATTAAGCTTGGTTTTCCCACGACACGCCTCAGATTAATATGTTTTAAGTCAAAAGCTAAGCAAATAAATATAGGGCAGTCAGATATGTTCATGTCATTTTCATATTCGTGATAATTGGAAGGATTTCAGGGAATATTTTGTGAACAACCAAAATAAAAACTTGTGCAAACACATTCATGTTTAAAGTTTCCATGTTATGTGATTGTTTAATAAAAACAATTATATGCACTATTGCGAAACTATCGTGATACAATCTGACAAAACAGCTTTTTTTAATATGATCAGTAACGTAAAAAACATCGGGTAATTTATAAATAAAATGTAATTAGTAATGCAAAAAATTTAAAAAAAAATCGATACATTTTTAAAATCAAATTAAAATCAAAATATGGAGAATGTATATTGAAAGTTATGTCTCTCATACAATGAAAACAAGTGAAACAGACAGCTCTGCAAATTGTTTAATTGTTAATGGATAAAAGGCACACTTATACCTGAAGGTAGTTTCACTAAAAATTGAAACAGTAAAGTCAAAACTAAACCACAGATCAAAAAACTGATTAAAAAAATTAAAGGTATTATACCACTGAGAAAAATCAGTTGGCAAATTCCAAATAAGAAAGCCATTGGCACAAAAGACGTCTTTAGAAAGAGGCTTTGAAAAAGGTTATACATGCATGTCTAGTTGTCATAAAAATAAGATAATATTTAATGAAAATCAAAGCCAATTGACATTTCCTGACCAAAACTAGTAAATATAAGGTTAACATGCTGAAGTGAAGTGCAAAATATATAATGGAAGAATTCATGTGTAAACTACACCATATTTTATTAGAATTCCAATCTTTACCATGATTATGGTATCGAAAATGTTCAATGGCATTTTCTTCATAAAATTATGCGTAGTTAATGACTACTGAAAATTACTGTTTCAACACCGCACAGGCACAGTGTTCTACATATTTATTAGATGAAAATGGCAAAATGTTAGATGAAATTAATTATAGCAGCAGTAAACTAGTTCCAAGTTAATTTACATATTCAGTTGGTTAAATACATGAGGCATGTCGTGGGAAAACTGTGCTTAATGCAAGTGCGTGAAGTGTCATCCCAGATCAGCTTGAGATCTCTCTGCCTACAGTGGATTTATGTTAAAACGAGACTTTTTTGAAACAGAAAATACCATAAAAGCGGAAAGTGCTGTCCCGAATCAGCCTGCACACGCTGATCCGGGACAACACTGAAGGCAAAAGCATTAAGCCCGGTTTTCCCATTACATGCCCCATATATATTTAAATGTAAGTCTATGTGGTGTATTTATAATGCTTCACTGTAATTGCAAAATAGGTAAAGTAATAAACAATCTACAATGTTAAAATTGCAAGATAATTAAATATATGACATAATGTGTAAGGTTAAGGAAGAAAAAAATATTGCATGCATATCTGCCAAAAGATAGAATAAACGATGTAGCAATGGTAAAGCAATTTGCTGAAATTACCATCTAGATATATAATATCCATACATTTATCATGTTTCAAGGAAACTATTTGCTACTTACTTCCAGGTAAAGAACATCTGGATTTCAGGGTCTTTTGGTTCAACACTTTCTCTGCAACACACAAAAAATTGATGCCCAATTAATATGATAACAAATTCATTATAAAAATCCCCTACCTTAGTTTGAATTATCCATGAGCATTTTTCACAGAAAACAAGTTATACAAGTCTTCAGTTTTTTTTATACACATTCAATGCCATGATTCAAATTCCATATTAATTAACAAGAGCTATCACTTGCATGTCTATGGTAATTATTACCACAACATACTGCTTGGGCACAAATATTTACTTTTGACCTTGAATTGTGACCTTAACCTTGACAGACAAGCATGGGTAATGTGCATAACACACCATCTGGTCATGGGGAATAATAATCAGAAGAAATATGAAAATCCATCCAGGCACTTAGAAATGGAGTGGAAATATGAATGGACACAAGGACGAACCAACAAGGGTGAATCCTATATAGTGCCCACTGTGTCACAAATTGGGGGTATAAAGATGTAGGATTAAAAGGCTCACCAGCTATCAGGATGGTGTGCCAGTGCCTTGCCGAAAGGTTAGGTATGATGTGCAAGGCTCCGAATATCGGTCTGGGTATCGAAACAGCTTTTGTTTTGGAGCCTACCCCAGGATCAACGTGGCCAAAGCCTAGTCGTCCGTTCTCACCATTGCCCCAGGCATACACATAGTTGTCTGAAATTTGATAACACCATTGACAAGTTATAAAATTTGTATCTGGGACTTGAATATCTAATTTCATACCACAGATAGTAAAATTTAATCAAAAAATTATTATCAACCTTCGAATTACTTCTACGAAGGTACGAATAGGTTAATCATTCAATTTTATAAAATAATATCAATTAAATTTCAAATTCCAATATCTTGAAATGCATTTTCATTAAAAAAAAAACACAGAATGTGAAAATAAAATTTGCTAAAGATTCTTCCATAGAAAGTATAGAAATCTGTATGCTATAGCTGGTGATGCCTCTGGAGTAAATCAGCATGTACAATGAGTGTATATTCCGTTCGTACCAAGCACTTTTGAACATAGACATTATAAAATACCTTTCGTAAATAAGAAACAGTTCATTAGAACTAATGCGAATTAAGATATTTTGAATTATATTCTATGGATTGCAGCTTTAAACAGTAGTTTTATTTGCAATCTGTTATGAATTTCTCGACTATAATAAGTCAAACAGCACATTCATTTGTACATTAGAAGCATCTTCCCACATGGGTCTGTACCCATTATGCATACAATCTGTGATCTGACAAATGCATTTTACTTAAACACCAATGGTTCAAGAGCAGTCAGAGGAAATGTTAAAATATGGTATATTGACTGATCTTGTATGGTATATATCCTATACTTCTAGAATTGTTGTAAACTGTAAAACATTGAAAACATAAATAATGATATCAGCACAATTCTTTAACAATAGCAAATTATTAAAAGTATGCAAAGACAAGTTTAAATCTGACACTGTTAACAATACTTATATAGAGCTATATTGTATCAAAAAAATATTTTTTTCAAAGTGATTGAAAATGTTATTTTATGACATTCTGATGATATTTAATTACTGTTTCACTAATTTATTGTATATTTCTTGCAGAGGGGTAGTAGTTGGGGGAAGAAGTAGGGGTGGAAGTAGGGGTGGAAGTAGAAACCTTTACCACGCTCCCAACACCTGTGGCGAATACTATATCACTAACCGCTGGTTGACGCTACCGTGAACCCATCACCGCATGTGACCTTCTCCACCCGGTGGTTGACGAGGACGTGTGATACCCGACATATCCCAGAGTGCACCTTGAAATCTCCGACTCCAAGTTGACCGTACTTGTTGCACCCAAACGTGTATAAATGTCCACATACTAGAATTTAAAGCAGAAAGTGCTGTTAACTCTTATATTGTCCCTTAACAGCCAGAGGGTGTCATCAGCATATGTACAAAGGGGCCTTTCAAAGAACGACATCATAAAAAGGATTTGTTGAAATTCATTAACAACAAAATGCATTTTATACATGTTTTTCACTTTATACTGACTATAACATAACAAAGAAAGCAATTTTGTATGAATTCACTATGTCTACGACAATGTATTTTTATGCTTGTTATTGTTATAAACAAAAGAGGTTGTAAACTGAAATAACCTCCCAATACATTTTAATCACATTAATAGCATTGTATTGTATAATCGCTATTTTTTGACACTTTATAACTGAACTACATAAAATGTATATGTACGACCTTACAACAAGCACAGTAGCATAAATTAAAACAACCCGATAAAGTAAATTGCCAAATACTTTGAATACAAATTTAAATAAAAGTTAAGATGAACCATTGTTGTTAAACACATAATTGGCTTTTTTCAAAATAGTTTTCAACTATACAGCTGAAAACTCCAATGCATGTATATGCGCTTACCCGAAAGTTGTTTTAGGTTACACAACACTAATAAACAAAGCAAACATTGACAAGCATTAATGTTTATTCCTTTAACATCCCAGTGTTTACTTCACAATTTTTAAGATTTCAAGTTATCAAATTAATAAAATATATCTGCTTCTTTTGAAAATGATTTATATTAAATATCATACAAATACACTTTAAATTAGATCTAGTCAGGTATAAGCGGAGAGGTGTGTGAACCCACCGTCAATGACAGCAGAATGGTTGGTCCCAGTTGCTATGGTTACCACATGTAGCCTCACTAGAGGTCGTACCAGGGTGAACACTAGTTTACATGGAATATCATATACCTTAAATAAAGACACAAATAGTTTAAAGGAAAATAATGTACCAGGGTTATTTTAAGCAATACAGATAATCAAATTAAAACATATTTTTTTGCTAACCAATAATTATATTTTAAATGTGTTTAAAGCACACTCTATAATTTATAAAAAAAAAATATTGACAAAATTTAACGAACCAGCATACAAAATCTGGTTATTACAATCATATATGTGATTCTTAGCAATCCTAACATTTATTTTTATTTTCTAAAATATGTGGTAACACTTTATTTTTATTCCATCATAATGACAAAATCACACTCCATGGGATAAACTTAGCTGTATTCCACCTTGTTGAATACAGCAAACTCGCGCATTATAATGACGTAGTTTTGTTTATTTTGTGACGTCATTTGATGTTTTTCATGTTATTTAGTGATTTTCTTGCGTTTAGTTTCGAAATAAAGACAGAAAATGATGGGATAAATAGAATACTAGGTTAGTGTTAAATACAGATACGTTTATTTGCTCAGCCAAGGCTCGTGGTTTAGGTTTTCTTAGCATCACTAGCTAAACTTATCTGTATTCAACACGAACCTAGTATTCTCTATATAACATATAATATATTGGAAAAAAACTATAAACAACTTACCTTTGGTTTGTGCTTCTTGATACCAGAAGTGAGCGAGTTGAAACCGAGTTTGTTGTGTTCGTTACTTCCCGCCGCCAGTACGCGTCCGGAGTGAGTCAGCAGTAATGTTCCATTAGCTCCGGCAAACACTTGACGTACAATGTGCTTCTTTTGCAATTCAACCTTGTGTCCAACAACACAGTGACACGCAAAATTATTATTTTGGCTAATAATTTAAAGGATGTCCGAAATTTAGTTTCCGACAGAGGCCCGGATAAGGCACATACAAACATAAATTATGCACCAGTAATTGGAAGATACGCAGTGACAATAAAAATGTATGTGTACATTTAAGCACAATTTTTTCAGATGTTTGCGTACATAGGTGACTGGAAGACATAAACAGAAGTTTTGACAAACCTGCCTATCTGAATGTGCAGTTTATATATTCAGTAGTTAGCGATAAAGTCTTAAAATGTTCAGAATTCTTTCTTGTAACATTATGGTATTCAAATGACTGCATTAAAAAGGATTATTATTACAGTGTATAATACTCTGGTCTTCTGCTCATATCGTGATGTATTGTTGGATGTAAATTTACCCCACTAATCCAACATAGTGTACATTTACCCCCACAAATTCTGAAGCAAGTGTACATTAACCCCCACAAATGTAAATGTACATTTACTGCCAAATTTTCTGAAGTAAGCATACTTTTACGCCCAGTTTAAATATTTATCTGGAGCACTGGTGTCCGGACACATAAATTAAACACGGTAAGTCTGTGTACCTTCTCAGGACTGATGCAGTCATCTTCAGACCCCTGGCCAAGTCGACCTGTAAACAGCAAACATATATGATGAACTAGTTTAACACAATTTTAATTACAGGTATTTACACACAAAACGCACATTATTTGTTTTTTATTATAGTTTAGCAAAGGACAATCAAGTCACAACAGATGGAATAATAATGAACAAGAACTGTTTGTTAAACAGGTATGCCTCCTCTAGGTCAAAGGAAATCTATAAAATATCAAGTTTGGTGAAGATCGGATGAAAACTGTTGGACATGAAGAGCGGAAATGGCTAAAAAGGCCAATTTTAGATAACTTAAGGGCCATAACTCTGCAATTCCTGGGGCTATGTGGTTTATCATCAAATTTGGCTAAGATATTATAACTGCAAACATTTTCATCAAGTTTGGTAAAGATCCGATGAAAACTGTTGGAATTAGAGTACATCAATGGCTAAAATGGCTAATTTTTCGATAATTCAAGGGCATTAACTCCACAGTTCCTATGGGGATTTGGTTGATTATCAAACTTAAAAGAGATATTATGCCCACACAGATTTTCACGAAGAAAATCGGATAAAAACTGTTGGACTAAGAGAGCGAAAATGGCTAAACAGGCCAATTTGAGATAGTTCAAGGGCCATAACTCCGCAATTCCTAGGGTGTTTTGGCTGATTATCAAACTTGACTGAATTATTATGCTCACAAACATTTTCATGAAAATTGTTGAAGATGAAAACTGTTGGACTTAGACAGCGGAAACTAAAGTGGTCTACCGACTAACCAACATAAGCAAACCTATATACCCCGCCATCTTTGATGGAGAGCATACTAATAAAGTTATACACCAGATAAATTTCAATAATCATGAATAACAAGTGAGTAACAATAATGATTCGCAAAACACCATTTATATAAACATGTCTACAGGTTATGCTACTTTACTTTTCACAAAAACCTCGCTGCCACTTGAATGTAACAAACTACTGCCAACAATAAGATGCATAAACTGCCCTAGAGCCTGAACAATCCAAAAAATGAACATACTTTATTTTAGAAACAGAAATTGGATCAAAATAGCTACTGGGGCGGTATTCACAAAGCATCTCAAGTAATTTCTTAAATATTTTAACTAAAGTGCCAAATTTTGATTCACTGTACTGTAAGACCACTATTATTTGTGGGGTAGGAATTTTCGCGAATTGTGAGGGTAGACCAAACCACGAATTCAAGTCCCAAACGAAATTTCATACATTCAGATGTTACCATCATCCAAACATGTTTATTACTAAATATAATTTGTAGCATGAACAATCATGAAGATCATGGAGAACAAGCATTGAATTAAATCGCTATAAATAAATACATGTTTTAAAGAAATCACAATATTGAAGTACTTAATAAACTTTTATTTCTTGATTGGAGCCACCACAGTTATCATGCTAACAGTTTGCAGATTTATCACCAGTGCAAATTTATGTCAATAACGTTGAGATGCAAATAATGGACAGCATAACATCTTCACACCTCAGTGTTAAATGCCCTTATTACACATTGCCATCTTTTGATTGGGACCACAAGAGTAACACTTTTCAAATATTGTTATAACAACACACATGTCAATTAAATGGCAATTTATGGTTGGGGGTAAATTCTGGACACAGTTTAATTGCTCTGATCGAACAATTATCGGCTACATAGACATACTATAGTGCCTCTATACACATGTGACTAATAGACGCGTAGGTCTTCAGCGGAGACTGCGAATTACTACATGTTAAATTGTGTATATCTAATTGAGGAAAAGTACTTTAAGTGTTTGCATGTTTTTCTTCAAATTTTGAAATCCAAAAAAAATCAAGTACCAACAAAATTGTCATTTTAAAATCTCATACAATGAATTTCTATATGTTTACAGTATATGTTTTATTATTTAACACATGGCCATGCTGTTTTGGGACATTTTCTAATAATCTGGTAAATTCTGTTTGAAGGTTTTTAAGCATGGTCATTTCACTGGTCACTTAGCATTGACAACAATGTATTTAATTTGAAAAGATATTTAACATTTCTGTTATGAAAACCCCAGGAGGCAGCTGAGACAAACCCAAAAAGGAGCAGGATTGCAGCACTCTGCTATTTTGCTTTGGATCTTTCCCTATATGTCTTACCAAACTCCCCACATCCCCATGTGTACACATCGCCATCTTTTGTCAAGGCCACCACGTGGTTATCGCCGCAGGACAGCTGCTGAACCAAGAGCCGTGCAAATGTCGGCACACACACAGGGGAGACAACCTCTTCCTCCTCACTCTCACAACCCAGGCAGCCGTAGAAGTTGGAGCCACACGAGTACACCTGACCTTCATCTGAATGTCAAATTAAGGGAAACAAGAGGTACACATGATGGCCCAAAGCGCTCACCTGAGAACTGGTACAGATGAAGACCATGCTGTTGTGGCAGGTTTGAAAATTAAGGTATCTGAACAATACACAGTGGGGTTAGGATCAATTTTGATTTGTTTTGATTTGTTTTGTTTGTTTGGATTTTTTCACCGTATTCAACAGTATTTCAGTCATATAACGGCGGTCAGTTAACCTACTCACACTTTTCCTGGGTAAGCTGGTTTACCAGTACTGAGTGCACATATGCCAGTAACTGACAACTGCCCTACTTGAATCAGAGGTAGGTGAAGAATGGCCGTATAAATAAAATTACATGACCAATCCCCACACAAGTTATGAGGCCGGGCTGGGAATCGAACCCGCGATACTCAGATTTGTAGCCCAGCGCTCTACCAACTGAGCTAGCCGGCCCAGTTAATTTTGATTTAAAACATCCGTAATCGGTAAAACAATGGGCTAACTAAAGTATGAGTTGGGTTGTGGATGTGCGTTTTTTTGCTTATGGTTCTCTCATGTTTCTCGATATTCTCACTTGAACCTTTTTCATTAAGTCATTGACAATTCTGGAATATGCACAAACAGTAGATTTTGATGTCTTTTTCGCAAACAGTTTTGGAAAACTAGTTGCAATGCGATAATTGCGATGGCTGTGCTTTAAGGTAAAGTGTTGCTTATTCTTTGATAATTTTCTTTCCAATGATGATAAATGATGTTAATGCAGGCTCTGAAGACATCAATGTTGCATGTACAAATAACTGCATGCAAGTTTTGCAACTGTTGGAAATCAAATTTTATCAATCAATTTTTATGGTCATGCACAAACTGTGTAAGTTTGGTCAACATTAAATCAAAAATCATGTGTGCAATCATTAATAACTTGTTGATGTTTTTTTCCAAACACAAGGGGCAGTAACTCTGGTGTTTCCAGCCCGATCATGCTTATATTCTACTTCACCTGTAGTCTTACGTTCATAGACAAACTGTATACGATTGGTGAAGATTGGATGAAAAATGAAGTCTCTATCCTGAATAATGTCCATTTTTGCATATTTTTTTCACAAACAAAGGGCAAAAACTCTGGTATTTCTGGTCCAATGTTGCTTATATTCGACTTCATCTTTAATCTTATGGTCATAGACAAACTGTGCAAGATTGGTAAAGATTGGATGAAAAATGAAGTCTCTATCCTGTATAATGTCCATTTTTGTATATTTTTTTCACAGACAAAGGGCAATAACTCTGGAGTTTCTGGTCCGATCTTGCTTATATTCGCCTTCAACTGTAATCTCATGATAATAGACAAAATGTGCAAGATTGGTGAAGATTGGATGAAAAATGTCTCTCTCTATTCTGACTAATGCCCATTTTTGTATATTTTTTTAATAAACAAAGGGCAATAACTCTGGTGTTTGAAATACGATCTGGCCCATTTTTGACGTCTGCTGAGATCTAATGGTCATACACAAACTGTGAAAGTTTGGTTAAGATTGGATGGAAAATAAAGTCTATACGTTGGAAAAGGGCACTTTTGCACTTTTTTTGCATGAGAAAGGGGCAATGACTGTTACTGGTGTGATCTGACACAATAACAATCCCATCCGAGATTGTATGGTCTTACACAAGCTGTGCAAGTAAGGTTAATGTTGAATAAAAAATGTAGTCTTTATCGCGATAACGGTTCAAATTGTTGACGGCACATTGACGACGGACGACGCCGGAGAGGTCCCCTATACCAATAGGATATACTAAAAAGTTATTTCCAAAATTCCACAGTAATGTTTTTGTTTACTTGACATTCATCTTAAGGTCAAATTAAGGGAAAAAAGTTATTTCCAAAATTCCACAGTCATGTTTTTGTTTACTTGACATTCATCTAAAGATCAAATTAAGGGAAAAAGTTATTTCCGAAATTCCACAGTAATGTTTTGTTTACTTGACATTCATCTAAAGGTCAAATTAAGGGAAAAAGTTATTTCCGAAATTCCACAGTGATGTTGTTTTTCACTTTACCTTCATCTGAAGGTCAAATTAAGGGAAAAAGTTATTTTCAAAATTTCACAGTTATGTTGTTGTTTACTTGACCATCATCTTAAGGTCAAATGAAGGGGAAAAGTTATTTCCAAAATGCCATAGTTAGGTTGTTGTTTTTATTTGCAGAATTTTAATAGCTGATGTGCACCGATATGTACTTTTAAATTACATCTTTCAGTTATACATTAATATGCAATCATGAATCTAAAAAAAAATTCATATGTTGTTCATTAGACAAATAGCAAATGCTAATTGGCCATTTAAGAAATGCTATCCGTGCAATAAAAAAACATACCTGTCAGAAAGATGGTGAAGTCCTCCCCACACTCTGCCTGTATGATTCCTGTGCCTTCAAACGCTTCCACTTTCTTTGGGTTTTTATACGAGGCAGTGTTTCCGTGACCAAGCTGACCTACGATCTTGCCATCACCTTGGAGATTCTGCAGGAAGGAATTAACACAAAGTATGACATGTTTTCCTCTGCAAGATGTTATGTAAAACCTTATGTTGAGTTGAAAAATTAATTTAATAATAGATCTACTTTACTTTATTTGAATTTTATTTACAAAGAACAAAATAAAAACATCAAAATCATATAAAAATAAGAGTAAAACAATTTTATTGATTCTATAAATTTAATAATCATAATTTGAACAAGACAACAATTTATTTCATTTTATTTCACCCACAGAGATTAGGGTTATCATTTACTGGTATTCTCCACTCTTTGCGTACATGAATTATGAAATTAAAATTTGCCACCAACAATTAAGATAAAATTAAATTATATATCGCATACCGCCCACGTGTACACCTCCTTCTCCATGGTAACCACTGCAAAGTGACTGTGTCCAGCAGAAACGTACGCAGGGCTGTGTCCCTTCACGAATATATCCTGCCGCTGTGGGGTCACCTTTCCCCCTCCCCACTGGTACACCTTAAACAAACCATGTACAAGAGAAACCGCATTAAAGCCAGATTTTTTAATTTTGCCGATGGTGAAATCTGAAATATCTTGCATGCATATGCGTAACAGCTTTTTTTTCTTGACCAAGAACTTTTGAAATATGAGGGGAATACAAATTTTCTACACAAATTCTATTTATAGCTCTAGAGGCCATTTGTGCAGTGGAGTGGAACCATTTAAATAATTTTGGTAGAGGACCACCAAATGAACATTTGTGTGAAATTATTAGAAAAACTAGCCATAGGTTTAGAAGAAAATGGTGTTTATTCATATTTCTAAACTTAGTCATATTTCTAAACTGGCGTTTAGATATATTTACGTTTTTAGCTCTGGTGGCCATCTTGTGCAGTGAGGCGGAACCATTTGAATAAGTTTGGTAGAGGACCACAAAACGAACATTGGTGTGAAATTATTTAAAAATCTAGAAATAGGTTTAGAAGAAATTGGCGTTTAGACATATTTCTATTTTTAGCTCTGGAGCCATCTAGTCCAGTGAAGCGGAACCATTTTCACAGGTTTGGTAGAGGACCATCCAAAGGAACATGTGTGTTAAGTTTCATCAAGATTGATCAACAACTTTAGAAAATATGACAGGAATAAAAAACTTTAACGCAAATTATATTTTTAGCTCTAATGGCAATTTTGTGCAGTGAGGCGGAACCAATTGAATAAGTTTGGTAGAGGAACATTAAAAAAACATTTGTGTAAAATTATTTGAAAATTTATCCATAGGTTAAGAAGAAAATGGCGTTTAGACATATTTCTATTTTTAGCTCTAGTGGCTATTTTGTGCAGTGAAGCGGAACCGTTTTCACAGGTTTGGTAGAGGACCACACAAGGAACATTTCTGTAAAGTTTCATGAAGATTGACCAAGAACTTTTGAAAATATGACGGAATACAAAACTTTAACGCAAATTCTATTTTTAGCTCTGGTGGCCATTTTGTGCAGTGAGGCGAAACCATTTAAATAAGTTTGGTAGAGGAACACCAAACGAACATTTGTGCAAAATTATTTGAAAATCTAGCCATAGATTTAGAAGAAATTGGCGTTTAAACATAATTATATTTTTAGATTTGGTGGCCATCTTGTGCAGTGAAGTGGAACCATTTTCACAGGTTTGGTAGAGGACCATCCAAGGAACATTTCTGTAAAGTTTCATTAAGATTGACCTAGAACTTTTGAAAATATGACAGGAATACAAAACTTTAACGCAAATTGTTAACGACATCGCAACGTCCGCCCGCCCACCCGCCCAACCGACCGGTTTTTGCTCATCTATAAGCCGAGATTTTTCGTTCAAAAATCCGGCTAAAAATGCATGTAATGTAAATGCAAGAAAAATTCTGGGCCCATATCAATTGTTTCAGTGTGTTTCAATGTGGTGACAGCTCATGAACATGCTTCTTTTAGCCAATATAAAATATTAATTATATTAAGAAATATTTAAATTGTTCCCTTAGACACTGGTATGACATAATTTAAGATTTTCTTAGGATTTATGTGCAGTTTCTACTCATTATTAAGTATGGTATTTTTTATATGCTTTTTGTATGAGACAATAATAATATTTTAAATGTTATTTGCTATAAATATACTACTGCCATTTTCTGTTTGTATGCTTACTGTGTTTACGGCTGGATATACAATGTTTTGGCAAGTTATAATTAGTTGATTACCAGACCTTATGTCTTGAGGACATTCGCAGACCTGTTATAGCATAAAGTCATATATACTGTAACAACAACTTCAGAACTCTCCAAAAATTGGCAAAATTTCTTTTGGGTGTATATGTTGTCTTTAAATAAATGTGTCCTTTTAGTTACAGTTCTTACCTCAGTCACTTGGGACTTCACTACAGGCACGATGGTCTGCTCAGAGACTGACACAGATATCTGGTTCCTGGCCCTACGAGCACTGGTGTTCAGTTCATAGACACGACGCTCAAAGACACTGAAATTCATTAAAATAAATGTAATTGTATATGTATGTTTGCAATAAATCACTAAAATTCTCTCAAATATTTAACAAGGGTCCCAGAAATGTTATTTTAAGTTATTTATATATGATGTACCGGTAGTTTCTATGACTTTACATTCAGTTTGTGCCTATACGAGATCGATGTTCAGATGTACTCTCTAGATCTCGCACCATAAGACTTTGCCTACTGCCTGCTGTTGAAGAAAGCCCTTCGTGGAAAGCGAATTGAATCCAGTGAAGAACTAACGTCGACAACCCTGGCATTTTGGTAGAAACTGGTTTGAAAATATGTTTAATGCATGGGTGCGTCGCCACCGCCAATTCATTGAGTTCCGCAGAGAATATTTCGAAAGGGGCACATGAGAATTTGACGTTGATGTCGCCAACAACGTTCGCAGTGCACCACACATTTGATAGTAAGTCTGTTATATTTTACTGTAGAGTTATCTGTTATTGTATTTGAATGAAGTTTTTTTGTAAATATACAAGACATATCAATGTCCACATCAATGACATTTTGTTTCATTCCATCATGTTACATGTATGTGCTATTAGTTACAGAGATGTGGGACAACCTTCGTACATTTTCATCCCTTGCTTTTCCCAAAGTACACTTAATTGCAAACTGCAATAACTGTGAGTCACAAACTCCAAAACGAATACTTCGTATACCCTTTCAATATGCAGTGCACTATAAAATTCAGCGCACATAGATAATCATCAACAATTTACTTCTCAAACATATTAAATACTAGAGTCCTGAAAAAGTACCACTTTTCTGTCATGTTTAATGCATATTTCATCCTTCAACCACCAATTACACAACGAGAACTGCACTTACTCTCTTTCCTATAGCACATGCCTTAAAGTGGCAGTACAATGTCATACTGATTACGTCATACATATTTTATTCCCTCAAATATTTTCATTAAATTCTTGACAACACCCAACTTTCTCTGGTTCCTTCAGCACATGCCTTAAAGTGGCGATACAATGTCATAACGTTTACGTAACACATCTAATATCCCTTAAATATTGTCATTACATTCTCGATTCCATAGTATCCCCTTACTCTCGTTCTTTCAGTACAAGCCCACCAATCACCTCCTGTGCTGACGGTCTTTTAGCCGGCTCTTTTTGAAGCAGCTGGTCCACAAGAGCCCTGATTTCTGCAGAGTACCTGATGTCTATCTCACTGTGTTCCCCGCACACGATCTCGTAGGCAAGCTTCAGTTGATTCTGGTATTAGCAAAGAACTATACCTTAACACAGGAGTGATTTCATAAATTCTTCAAAGGTGGAAAATACCTACCATTAGTCACACATTTTTTAAATTGATTCAGCTTATTTAAGCATGATTTACATGTATATACAAAATATAACATTAAAACGAGGAAATCACCTGACAGGAGGAATAACCAGGACGCTGCTGTCAAAGTATGGATATGCCTTTAAGAAGTCGAAACCTAGCCTCTTTTCCTGTTTATTCATCCACTTAAGAGTTAAGCTGCTTTTATATCCTAAATGAACACAATTTCAACACCACTGAGACTTTTTATCTATAAATTTAAGGTCTCTCCTACTAAATAAAGGCCAGATAATGTAGAGATCAGCCATTCACTTAGTTACTGACCAATTCTAGGAAGGGACCCTAGCAATCATGAATTTGTCAGATGTTTCATATCATTTGATTCAGTCTTCATTTTGATAAGAAAACACTAAAAGTTTGTTAAAATTTTAATATAGTTCATCAGAAGCATTGTTTATTAGACTAACACACAGACTAGCAAGCATACTGTTTGAAAATGAATGTTTACAAAATTCTTGGCTTATGCACAAACTGCGTAGCAATTTTGGGGCATTTCTTTTAAAAATCATAATTTTCTCAGACAAAATCTAAAACGCGCAATTTTTTAAAATCAAAAATATGTATGTGATAGAATTGTCTCAATACAGATAACTAACACAAGTTTTATCAGAAATAATAGTTAATTTCCACTATCTGGGAATGGCTGAAACTATAGAAAAGAAGGATATATAAGAAGTCTAGTGCTATATAGCGAATTCTAGGATAGTGTTGAATAAAGGTAACTTTATTTACTGATGCTTAGAAAACGTGAACCACAAGCCTTAGTGAGTGGTTCATGTTTGTGTGCCTAGCAAATAAACTTAAATTTCTTCAACACTTACCTTGTATTCTACTTATCCCCTCAGTTTCTATCCTTATTTTGAAAATAAGCGAAAGAAAACACACTAAATATTACGAAAAACATCAAGTAACTTCACAAAAAATCGACCTGATGACGTCATTAGAATGCGCGTTTGCTGTATTCCATGGGGTGTTATTTCGTCCATGTCCGCATGATGATGGGATAAAATGTTGCATTGGTCAAATATTATGTCAGCAAATAATGGTGAAATGCATAATTGCCTGCACCATGCATTTAATATGAATAATTAAGGCAATGGTTTGAAAGGGAATATTGGTTTTTGGTGGGGACGAGTAGATGTAGTACAGGAAGGTCAAGAATTCATTTGTATTTGTAAGATTTCAATATTACTTGTTAGATTTCACATACATTTTTATAATGAAATTTTCAATACCAGTATAGGACATTAGTTCAAAGAGCATACCAAAAATCAGATCACTAAAGCGTCTAGGGAAACGTTCTACATTTCAACAAAAATATTGATATGCTCGATGTCTATTTATAGACATTTTACTTTCATGTTCAATTTAAGTAAATCAACTGAAAATTGCTTATTCAATTGTTTTCTTGTTATAAAAACAGAAAATATGTAAGCATATAACTATTTTCTTACATTTAGTACACATTATTATAACATAAGGCTATCCTTAAAAAATCGTTTGTTTGCGGTAACGTGACCCAGAATTTTCAAGGTGGGTAGGTAGGTCGATTTTTATTTTTAAAAAATTGGGGGGGGGGAAGCAAATGTAGACGACTTTTAGACTCGGACCAAATTGTCCTAACACAAAATACAAGAGCAAATCACATTGCTTCGTGTATACCAGTGGCATATTGTTTGTTTAAATTGGAAATATTATTGCAAGGTTATTAGAATGAAGTGTTTAGTTGTTATAAAAACATTATGAATTAATTACAAAAAAAATATGATGAATATAACATTTTCGAATAGAAACAAAATTTGCTTCACGGAAGCCAATAAAAACTTGTGAGTCGGGCCCAAAATCGTGAGTCGGTCGCGTTACCGCAAGCAAACAATTTTTTAAGGATGGCCTAATGGGTCTGTAACATATATGACATTCCACGCCATGTTTTGGTTTATTAAAAGTAAGGTGTCTCAACAAAATTATGTTTCTGTGGCAATTTTATTAAAAGTAAAGAACATGTATAAGTCTCACCGTTCCCTGGAATGTCCTTGCTAGCGTCAACAGCTCTGTGAGAACACATCCCATAGCCCAGATGTCTGTCTTGTTATTATACCTATGTACAGGAAATTTGCAAACCTGATGTTCAATTTATTACTTAATTGTTAATTAATACTAAATTGTTTACCTAAGTATCATCAAATATCATTTAACACATTAGCATTCTTTTTTTAATCAATAATTTTTCTCAAACACTTAAAATGCAGGTTCTAAAAATGGTATTTGAATCAAAAGCGTCTCAATATGCCACAGCTTTTAACAAACTCAAGCTAAAGTAAACATGTATCCCCAGCCAACTAAATTAAGACCATTGCGAAAACCTTGGTATTTTCTTCTTCATACTAATTTGATAGTTTAAAGCAACTGTTGGGAGTTTTTTCTTGGTTTAATGTTTGGTTCTGTTAAGTAAAACAATAAGGCATTGATGCTGCATGTATACTGCATGACTTACTTCCATTTATTTATTCACATTCATTGATTCCAACAAATGTTATATCTTGCCTCGTAATAGCTGTTCCTCTAGCATATTCAATTGTAGTTGAGTTAATTCAAGTGTTATTGCTTTCGATAGTTTAAAGAATCACACATTAGTCATACCATTGTTTTTATAACTGAACGTGTCATGTGTTGTAAACTTGTGTGTTTTGACCTGAATAAATCTATCTATATACCAGTATGAAAAAAATAATGACTACAACATACTTGTCTCCCTTCATCAATTCTGGTGACATGTACAAAGGTGTCCCAGCAATCTGCAAAATAAACATGAGATGTATTGTTTTGCAAATGTATATAACCAAGACCCATGCATATTCATCTTAAAGGGACCTATAGTCACAGATTGGCAAATCGACAATTTCCAAAAGTTGTGTCACCGGTTACAAAAAGAAAGCTAGACGTGTCACAGTCACAGATGCCTACATGACACATGGTTGGAAACAGACAAAGGGTGTGTCGCCAACACTAATTTTTGCTCTCACAAATGTATTGTATAAAGTGTATATAGTGGAAAAAATTTCAAATGGCCATAATTCTGCCAAAATTGGATGCAGCCAAAATTCCTTCCTTTACGATTACCTACACATTAAGGTTCTTAAGCTGTGAAGATTTGAGCGAAATCTGCCCAGCCATTAAAAAGGAGTTGAGTCCAGAAAATTTCATTAAGTATAGATAGTTAACAAAATTTCAAAGGGCCATAATTCTGCCAAAATTGGTCGCAGCCAAAATTCCTTCCTTTACGATCACCTACACATTCACCTAACGCCCAGCAGTTAAAAAGGAGTTGAGTCCACAAGTACATGTATGTACGCACGGACAAAGGTACGTACGTATGTACGGAGAGACGGACGGAAAAATGCAATCCTTAATGCTTCCCACTTTGTGGGGGCATAACTACACCATATAAAAAGGAGTTAAAATATAAAAATATTATATTAAGGTAAACTATATTTGATGTATTATATGTTTATTCCATAACTGTACCATATTTTGAATAAAGCCACCTTAATAAGTTAATACCATAAATCAAGTGTTTCTAACATACTGTCTCGGCAAGCTGTGATGAATGCTCCAGCACTTTAGAAATACCGAAATCTCCCAGTTTCAGTAGATCCGTCTTCGTCATGAATATGTTGAGACATTTTACGTCCCTAAAACATTCAAACAACAACTCAATTAGCATCATTTTGGTTAGCAGTGAATATCAAATGGATTTTCTTATGAGGTCTCCTGCCCAAATAAATATGGGTCGGTAGGTAGGGAATTTTTTTATTTTTTTATTTTTTTTTTATGATGGGAGAATGTTGTGTGTGTTCCATCTATGTTTCTATTCAGATGAGTACAGGGTACATGTATTATGGCACTCCATGTATTACGCGCAAATTTTACCCTAAAATTCGGCTATGAAAATTCGGTGCGCGTTGTACACGCTATCAGTCTTTTTCAGCCAGGTTTTTTTTTTTTTAATTTTAGGGATATTTCATTTTTTATTTAATTCATAATATTTTATTAACGAAACATTGCATCCTAATTACCTTGCAATCATATTTCTAATTTGAACAAACAATATAATCCGTTAAAAACACAGTCATTGATAATAACACCTGTTACAACTGAGAAGAGTGAAAGCGCAATGTCATCAATTAGCCAGGTCTTTAAAATCTGCAAACCGTTAGCAACAACCATAGCAACGGTGTCGGTTTGACTTCTTAAAGTCTTTGATGTGACTGCTGAGCTGGGGCCATTGTCAAGCAGTTTGGAGCACTAAGCGTGTAACACGATTAACAAGACGTGGTCAGTGAAAATAGCATCAATTAAAACTATTCTACCTGAACAATGCAAGCAGTGTCAATAGGGCATTAATGAATTAGTGTTCAAGAGGAAATGTAAAGGGTGTGAAAAAAAAAATAGACAGTTGTTTTTTTCCATCGGAAGAATTGTAGATTTAAATGGGAGTGACGAAATATGTATTGGAATTAACACAGAGATTGTGTTACGGCATAAAACTTATTGAATAGTAACATGAATATTTGCATTCAATTTGGGTTAATATGTGTTTCGCGCACAAGGTAATTATGTATGCGTATCTGAATACACATTGATAACGCTTTTTATGAAAGTAAATTTTGTTCAATATTCAACAAAATAACAATAAAGAACATGGACAAAATTTGGTAAAATACGTGCAGCAAAAGTAAAAGGTCTGTCGGGAGACCAGAAACGGGGGGGGGGGGGGGCCTGAGTGTAAAGCCCTTTAATGAACAGTACCGTAATTCTTCTGTGAGTCTCAGAGATGAAGATGTGTTATATGTGGTTTGTTTCATACAAAAAAACATGTATCAACAAATAAGGTTATTTGTTTTCTATAATTGTTTCATGGTGGTAAATTGTTTGTAAGGTAACACCTGTTCTTGCTTTTTGGCCGAAAAAAAAACTAATATAATCTCGTTTCACGTCTCACGTGCGCATATCCCGAAAGCATCTCAGTAGAAGTATTGACTACCATACCTGTGAATGATTCCATTTTCATGGCAGTGCGCCAGAGCAGAGGCCAGCTGAAACAAGTACCACTTGACAACCTGCAACAAACACACAGTCACTATGAGAATTTGCAGTCCTGAAATCCACCGTTCATTATTATGGTAATATCATTGAAAAATCATTTGTAGTAAAGTAACAGAATATATCATGGTTTCCAAAACAAGTTTATAAAATGTGATAGAACTCTTACATCTTCTTCGAATGGCTCTTCCTGATTAGAGATCTTCTGTGCAAGACTTCCTCCTGCAAAATAAGTGTTGTAAGTGTTTAATGGCTACTTACAGTAATTAGGGTCCTAAACAAGGATACATTCCCTCTTATGTCGCGTATTATGATCAGGAGTGAGGACAATTCGACATGAACATAATCACCTACGTAACCGTATTTGCCATTTCAAAATGAGAGACACAGATTCATAGTTAATTTAAATAAAAGGAGAATGAAGTTATTTGAAATAAATCTAAAGAAAATTGTGATTATTGTAAAATGTTTATTTTCATTTTCCCTATTGCATTAAGACAAGAAGTTTATTAGTATCCTTTTTCATATGCCTCAATGTATGATTAGGTCGCGGTGGCGTAGTGGATATGGTGTCCGCCTAGCGATCGGGAGGTCCCGGGTTCGAACCTTACTGGGAGCGTTCTCAAGATCTCCCCCAAAGACACCAAGTACTGGTTCTACCCAGGAAACGGACTCGAGAGTGTCTCTATAAGCCTTCGGCTTTCGATGCAATCGAGCTAAAATAAATAGGTTTAAACTAAACTAATGTATGATCAAAAGGAAGAATGTAATGCCTGTTTACCATTGGCATACTCGAGTTCAATCAGTAATGTGTCCTCATCCATAAAGTGGTTGTAGTAGGTGATGACGTTGGCGTGATTGAGAAGGAAAAGTATTTCAATCTCATTGCATGCATCCCTACGTTCTTTCTCACTCAGTCTGGCCATCTTTATCTCTTTCCAGACTACCAGGCTGTTATCCTATTCAATGTTACACTTTCAATGAATTTATTAACCAATTACAGTCGAATTTTTAACTACATGCACAATGCTACAAGATGTTAAGAAAACTAAAATTAGTTACTAAGTTTTGTTTAATATAATTTAACAATTATATAAAACCATGTTTTACTTACACAAGTCACTGCTCTTGAAAATGGTTTAGTAAAGATTTTTCAACAATTATGCCATGAAAAAACATTTCAATGCTTCTTTTACTAGCTTATGGGTGAATAAATCAAGAACATAGTAACTTCTGCCAAGACTACTATCTGTATATATTATCGAACACATAAAAATATTGATTTTTTTTCAGTGTCCGAATATTAAGTCACAACAAATAATTGAATGACAACTAACATAGCATCTGTTAAATTATTGTAAAAATCACAAATAAGCAGTGTTTTTTTTCAGTGATTTGTGAATATGCCCTCTTCTGTAAAATTGTGAAAAATGCTTTGCAAACCCCAAAATTGTGAAAATATGTGCTATCATTAAAAATAAATATATTAAAGTAGCATCAAAATTAAAATAATAACTAGTGTTATTCTTGTATTTAATCAAACATAAAATACAAACACATGATAAATGTAATTTAAACACACATGCAACCATTAAAATTTTCAAAGATTTCATATTTTTTATCCACTTTTCCATTTATAATACAAACACATGATAAATGTTATTTAAACACTCTTGCAACCATTAAGATTTTCAAAGATTTCTTAATTTTTTATCCACTTTTCAACTTGTGAATTAAAGCCAACAAATTGTGAAAAAAAGTATACTTTTTTGGCTTTTGTGAATGGTACCGATTATCGGCATGAAACTAAGGCCAAAAAGCGCTGATAAGGGTCACAGTCGTTAGTATGGCTATCTCATGATCAGCAATTATAGTTTACGTTTAATGCTGGAGATGTTCATTTATGACATGATACTGTATAATTATTATATTAAACATAAGTAAAAAGGAAGAACCCTGAAAAACCTGCGTCGCTCCCTGTGAAAACCACTATAGCTCTGTGTGAAACTTTTCAAAATCAGAGCTCCAGATATTTTTTCAGTTGAGGGATATTTCACTCATAAAATTCTTAGTTGATGAGTAAAATTCAAACATTTTTCTGAAGTATTTTATATCACCCTCATCATAACAAATGCATATTTGAGTCTAATGCATCACTCTTGCTGTAAATACTAAGCCATGGAAAACTGATTTTCCAGCTGGACATCCTTTTAAGCAACTTTGTTACCATCATGTTTCTTTTTCTCGACACATTTTATAACGTCAGTTATATGATTATCAATAATGGGACTAACAATCTTTTCTGAACTAATTGCCAACGATATTGACAGAAATCGAGCACGTTCATTTAGCTCGCCATGATCTGTCAATCTTGTCAGACACAACAAGCAGACGCTCATCAAAAGAAGGCAGTGTCTCTGTGACTGAGACTGTAATTTTGGACAGCTCCGACTAAATCTGACAATGTGTGAACGAAAAACATGAACCAGTCGTGTTTACATGGAAGTGCAATTATAAAACAGCTGATAGAAAAATACGAAGTAGGCAATGGAAGTATGCCTGATAGCAGCACACAATGCATATGGTGGATTTTACCATGAGTTTTTTTACTCACTGAAATTTTAATTCATTCGTATTTAGAAACTTTTCATGCGTATTTTACGCCGATATGCATCTAATCTGGACTTCCGCATAATGGGTATTAAGTGGCCAATTAGTATTTGTCCAAAAACAAGATCCCAATTGAATTCCTTTTCTGAAAAATTCCAAAATATAGCGACATGAAAAATTAATATTAATATACTGAGGGTATCTGAAAAATAGATTAAATATGGTAATTCTTTTCGGTCCAGAAACAAATTATCTTTGACACCAAAAGATATTTTAGTTCCAATCAACTGTGATCTTTTTAAATACCGTTAAAATGGTTACTACTGTGTTTTTGATAATGCATTTAGCTACAATGTGAGATACATGGATGCCAGATGAAGCGTACCATTACACAAGCGTACCAGGATTAAGCGTACCACTAACCAGAATGAAGCCTAGCGGTACAATGGAGAATACATGAATTGAAGAAATAAAATATAGTTTGCAATGTTTAAAATCATGTTTTCAAAAAATATATGATGATTAAAAGTACTATTCACCAAGTGTCAGTTGCAGTTTATCACACCTTATCAGTAGGCCACTAGAGTGCTATCAATTTATTGTAAAAACACCTATATATAGTGGGTGGTATGCTTCATCCGAAACTGGTACGCTTTAGAACTGGTACGCTCCGGGAATGGTACGCTTCATCCTGCACCCGAGATACATAGTGTTGGTGCACTAGACCTAAACACTGAAACAGTTGTCGCTGCCGCATATGAATTATGATTATTTGATATGACATAAATTCTTCATAACACAAATAATTTAACCTCAATTTTCCTGTATAAGTTTGCTTCCGCAAACGCTCCAGATCCCAGGTTTCTGACATATATGTAAGACGTCTCCTGTCCGCCTTCAATATTATAAGACGGAGAATCGCCGTCGTCAAAATTTACTTCGGTCGCCATTTGTAAACAAATGTCACTGGTTCTCTCAAATCTTTACGTCACGCATAATGACGGTCTAAAAACGAGAACCAATATGGGTAACGAACACTAATATTGCGTATCTACAAAGGTAGAAACCAATAACAACAATCAACTACTAGTAACCACTCGATAATTAATGCCACAATTTCAACTGTATTGTTATATATAAAACACTTAACTCTTATACGTTTTTACTAATTTCATTATTTTAACTATCCATTGGTATATATCTTTCAAATAGTGAAAACACTGAAAACAACTAACTGTAAAATTAACGAAATAATAAATATTATAATTTAAATAGGATAAGAAATATAATTAAACTACAGCAAAAAATCGATCGAGCAAATACAAAATGTTATACTTTAGACACGGGATATGTCATAAATGTGCAAGTTCTTCTATGGTGGGATAGAAGTGCTCACCGTAGCGAATAATTGAATGCTTGCTCATTGTGTGTATTTTAAAATATTTTTAAGAAATTGTTATAACAATTATATTTATATAAACAACGAAAAAGCTGTAATTAAAGTGTTAAGATATTTTGCCATTTGCTAAATTTGCAATGTCAGCCATTGGTCAGAAAACGTGCTTTGTAAGTGCTGTTCAATAGTATAAAGTAGGAACCAGAAAATTCCCTTGCAATTTATAATAAATATGATAGTGATTTGTGCTTTCTAAATAATATTCGACATAATATCAAATTCTCAATGCATATGCGTAGTCAATGGAGCGAAATTATATTTCGGCGTATTTTCATCCTATTATGTACTCGCAGCTCCAATATGCCACGTCACCTCGAGCGTCTACATACAATTTTGACCACACTGAAGATTGGTATCGATATGCTCAATAAAAAGCGGGAGAAAACACGTTCACAGTTTAAGGGATTGACAACTACGGATAGCCACTGGGCGTATATTGCACTCTATGGGCATTGTCTTTTTTATTCATAATGGAGCCAGGGTAATTATGGACGCTTGTATCTAGTGTATACGTATTCTCTGCCTTCAAAGCTATAATTAATGACCCGCGTTCCCAACGTTTTCAACGTAAGCAAGCATATTCCATTGATCTTTCATTCATAATTCATGAATTATTGCGTACGATCAGTTATGAATATCCCAGACTAAGTTAAGAAATGTGTATTTCCAATGCGTTCTTTTGGAGGTTTAAAATCGGAACATCGAGCATTTCATTCTACTTGGTTTGATGACTTTATATGGCTTTCATTAAAATAAGATATTAAATTTAAAAGCAACCTAGATCAGAAAAAACAACAATTAAATTGTACCCCTTATAGCCGATTGACGTTATAAACTTCGCCAGTCCTTGTACAATGAAAACCACATCTAGAGTTTAACCTTTATAACTACCAGTAATTTTATTATTATATTTAAAATATAAATTTTCCCGCCGCACTAATTAAAAAAATATCCGCTACCTTGCTGAATGATGTTTTTTTTTATTTCCGTGCATGTCCATATTAACAATTAAACGTTAAATTTCAAAGTCATTCAGCATTCATGTGTGAGACAGTATATGCGGGAGAGTGGGCGGTGGCAAGGAAACAGGGTGCAGAACTATGTCCAACAATCGCATAATGCACCTATGAATATTTTCCCCCAGGAGGGGCGGGGGGGGGGGGGGAGGGGTCGGCGGGCTGACCCAGGGAAATTTTACTTATTTTATTTCTTGGGGTCTAATTCCCCACCCTATAGCCAAGATATGTGTTTAATTCCCCTCAGTGGGAGCTGAATTTGTGTATCAAATGGCCCTTGGGGCCACTATCACCGGGATCTAAAATGTGACCAAAGTCTATTTCCCGGGACATAGTATCATTCGGCGTGTCGAATTCCCGCCTGTCGGGAAACGGTCACAGTCTAAGGTCCCGTATATGCCCGTCGCTCTCCACCTGGGTGGAATATTGATAGGTGCATGATTTGTATAGAGAAGGGACAAGTGTGGCAAGGTGCATATATATCTATATATTTTAATTAAGAAGTAATTTTCGATTTATCGTTGTTTATCGGCCAATAAACAACGATTGTTGGTTCTGATGCGTAGGAATTAAACCACGAGGGCGTTGTGACTAAAATAAATTAACTATGTTTGAAGTTTGACTTCTTCAAGAAATATTCAATAATTAATTCTAATAATTTCGAATCTAACATGATTAAAAAATATCGATTCTAACATGATTTAAAAATATTTTTGCCATTGTAATAAGACCTATATTTTATAATGCTCCTCTCAGAATCGGGACTTCTTTTTGTCTTGTCTGTAAGGTAGTTTAACAACGAAAATTTTGTTCTCGGTAGTTTCGCGCCCAAGTAGTCCTCCCTGGTCGTTTCCACCCTCGTCGTTTACTTTGTTATAAACTAGAGTACCGCGCGAGGTTATGATTTTCCAGCATGTAACGTACTGGGCTAGGCAGAAATGGTCTATGTACCGACTTGGCTTTTGTTGAATAGTGCTGTGTAACCTTTGTTTGACAGACACGTCGTCGTGAGTGAAGGGTAAGTTTTTGTAATAAAAAAGCTATGAAATGATGATTGAGATACTTGCGGAACATGATTTTGTTTAACGGTATTTTTATTGCATACTATTCAATAACTATAGGTATATATTTGACGGTATATAATTTTTATTGGATTGGTCAACAATCGTATGTTTATTCGGACAACTGTTTCGGATGTTTAAACAAAAAAGTTTATGGAAGGTTCTTAGATTTAAGATAACAATGCCCTTAACCAATTCATTTTATTTTATTAATCGTTGAAATGTGTTTGTAACTAGTACGTATTCTGTATATGAATTCATATAGTATGCTAGTTGTCAAATTATATTAAACTGTCGACACTGTTTTAATGTCCATGAATGACTCAATGCAGACTGTGAGACATATTAAAATTGACCAGTACTTGTCAATCAAGGATTGAATTGACCCATTATGGGTTTGTATTTCAGTGGTAAATAATAGCACATGGTTGCATAATCCAATAAATTTACTTCAAATCCTTGGACAAACAACCTTAGACAACAGAAAGGCAGAGCGTTCTATGTTTTTTGTACTGGTTAACTGGAATCATTTGTTTGTTTTAGGCCATGAAGCAGATAAAGCTTTCTTGCACCTCCATTTGATTTCTTGAAAATGATGCTCAGTCCTGGAACGTCACCGGGCAATATACAACGCCAGGGGAAGGATACTGGGAGTTATGGCAATCATGGTGCTATTTGTGTTCTTTTTGACACAGTTCTATAGCATGGATAGATACTCAACAGTGGATTTCTCATTGCCTTCACTCTTTAAGGACACATTTGTAATAGAAGGGACTACTGTGCCAGCAAGTTCAGTGGCCAAGAAGACCTCTCCTGGAGATTATGTTTATGCAATAGTTTTCGATGCTGGGAGCACAGGGTCCAGGGTTCATATATTCAAATTCCTGTCTAGTCCAGGTATTACTGAGCTGCTTTCGTAAAGAGATTAATAATTCTTATAGGTTTGGATAAACTTTGAGCATTATTTTACACCGATTTTTCCACTGCTCCTGGAATGGGTCTGGTACCCATCAAATTAGGAATTTCGCGACGTGAAAACTTACAATTGGGGAAAATGTGAGAAAGAAATTTAATTAATAAACAACTTAAACTGGTGTTTTATTTGTTGATTTTGGTATTTTAATGGTGTTTATCTATATACATACAAGTAAGTTCATGATTTACAGCTTAGAATCACATTTCCTAAGTTTTTAGCATATTATTACTTCTGATTTGGGATAGTTTTTCTTCCAATTGGGAAAAATAAGCCATATTTGGCATTGGGAATGGGTCCATTTACTGGACCCTGTTATATGAGGATAAAAATAACTGTTTTATCATTTCCTGCATTATAATAATTTATGCCCAGAAAAAATCCATTAATTAAAAAAATTCATTTACCTATTTTGAGTATGTGCTGTTCCAAAATAATCTGTCTGTATTGCAAAGCTTGGCTTAGAGCATGCAGAGAATGCACAAACAAAATTAAAATTTAGCCAAATGGATTATATATTAGGCTATAGCTTTTGTCAAAGAAAGGACAAGTAAGGCAATATAAAACAAATGCATAATTTCTTTTGCAGGTCATCCAATTAGTCTTCTCAATGAAACATTTCAACAAGTAAAACCAGGTCTTTCAGCTTACAGTCATGATCCATTGATGGTAAGATTTGGTCAAACATCATACATAGTTATTTGTTCATATACTTTGAACACACATAAAATAAAACAATGTTTTGCTTCTTCTTCCGAAGTCAGAAAACAAGCTTGTTCAAATTGATTGCTGCAATGAAACGTAGGTAATGTTTGATAATAGTACTTTTGGGATAAGAAAAAGGTAGGTCTTTACTTCCAGAGTTGGCACAACAGTCAGATCTGGATAAGTGACATGTGACCTCTTCACCCTCTGATTTTCACTCATAACTTTTACACATGTATTTTTGCTTGTTTCCTGCGAAATTCTTGTTTGGCAGACATATCAGATGTTTCTCTTCTACTTCCAAAGGCAGCGCTGAGCTTGCAGGACATGTTGAGGACATGTACTAAGATGGTGCCAGCCAGTCATCAAGGCAGTACGCCGTTAGTTCTCAAGGCAACAGCAGGTCTCAGGCTGCTGAAGGAGGGATTGGCAGACAATATTCTCAATGAGGTGGGATTTTAGGCTTCATATGTTTGGCATGGATGGTAATATCAAAATCAGTTGTCCCGTGTTGCCCGGTTTGTCCCGGAGCGTTTAGGGATAAGTACAATATTGTCAAAGTTTTCCCGGTATATACTGGTAATTATTGTATAGACAAGTAGCCAACATCACTTGTCAAAAACGGACAAGTAAGGGCACTTTTCCATGTGTCCATATCCGCATTGCGCAAATCGGCATCCGCAAAAATTAGACAAGTTGAAAACATTTGGACCGTTTCCATATGTCTGCAGTCTGTATCCGCAAAGCACATCTGCAAAAGCCGTCTGCAAGAAATTGCTCAGTGCTTTTATGTGGATGTGGACGACACGGTATCTAACTTAGCATGTTACCGGTAAACAAAGGGCTGTTATAGATAAAACATTGGGAAAATAGAAAAAATAGTCCAGATATACCTGTTTAACTCAATCTAAGACTCACTGAGTACAATAACTCGGTATTAACGGGTAACCTTTAAAGACCATATATTTTTCCCCTATTTTTACCTTAAAATTCCCCTCAGAATGTAAGCTTTATTTTGGAATTTTGGTAAACAATCCCAGCTGTTTTTCATCAAACCAAGCTAGTGCATAATCTAAGTTATCATTTGTAGCAAATCAATTGAATAAAGTTTTATAGCAAAGTATAACATAAACATTTAATAATGCTTTTTAAAAAAAGTTTCTTACTCAGAAATTGTAACTATTTGAAAAGAAGAACACTAAAATATTCAACGTTTATTTGCGGATTCATGGAAAAGGGCGTCATTATAATATTTATGCTGATATGGGTATGGATATGGAAAAGCGGCCTAAGGCTTTAAGATTTTGATTTTTTCCACCCATGTTTGGTTGTTAGATGTTGTTTTTGTAATACTGTAGACTTTATGCTTAATACAGGAGTCAGAACTGGGCCCTGATTGCATATAACAGTTTTATTTTCCAAATTTCGCAAGTTGTAATGTTAATAGCAAAATTTATTTTCATTGTCTCCTCCTGCTTGAACTAATGAAACAATAGTCTCCATAAAAGAAAGTTGGAGCTCAGATAGTGGTGACAAAAACTAATCAGAAAAATGCTGCTCCTATGATTTGGGACTTTGTCAGTCAATCATCTTACATGTACTTGAACATTAGGTCACAAAATGTCAAGTGACCAGTAATAAAGTGTCACGATAAGTAATAATTGGACATTCATCAGTCCTCATTGCCAGTATTAGATGTTGGACTTGTAGGAGCCTCTTATCTCATATCTGCAGATTCAGACACTTAAGTTATTTTATTATAGGTGACAGCCAATTTTAAGAAGTGGCCTTTTAAAATGCCTCTAGATGCTGTAGGTATTATGGATGGAGTAGACGAAGGTATGTGTCAGCTGTTTAGGTTTTAAGACTTTTTAGCTCACCTGAGCATGAAGTGCTTGTTGAGCTTTTGGTATAGGGGAACTCTCCGGCGTTGTTTGGCGTCTATCGTCCGTCGTCAATGTGCCGTCAACAATTTGGACCGTTATCGCGATAAAGACGACATTTTTTATTCAATCTTGACCAAACTTGCACAGTTTGTGTATGACCATAAAATCTTGGACGAGTTCGAAACTGGGCCCAATCGGACCAGGAACACCAGAGTTATTGTCCCTTTTGTTTGCCCCAAATACATCTATTCCTGGTAAAGGGAGGTAAATGCAGTATCAGGAAGATATGTGTCATAAATGTGTTGTTTTCGCTTGTAGGTTAATCACAGATATAACCCAGATAGTGGAGTCTGCTAATCAGCAAAATCAATACATCACTCTGAGTCAAAATGATACTTCTATTTGAGATCAGCATCATTACACATAGTAACCATTGATAGCCTGCTTATGACATATTTTGGCTGTGTGTGCAGCAATAACATTTTCCACTGTCTGTCTTGGCATCCAGTCAAGAAAAAGATTTAAACAATAATCAATAGCTAGAATTCATGTTGTAAACAAGCAATCAGAATATAGGATTTAGATCATGTGATCTAGTGCCTGAAAGGGTTAATTATTTTCTGTAGTTTTTGGACAGTTTAGTTAGTAACTTATTCAGTATCATTTAATAATGTAACTTTTGGACTGACTTTTACATTTGAATTGGGATTTTGGAAACTCAAGTAATTATCTTAACAGCGTTTTTCCTCACCACTTTGGGAATGGTACCGGTCAAATTGGGAAAATTAGCGTCGTTTACAGCCAAATTGGGAATTTTATCACTTTCATTAAAAAATGTCATAAAAGAAGTAAAAAACAGGTCCTTACGTCCAATTTTTTGCGACATGTCATATGACATTATCTGGTGCGTTTTAGCTCTTAAAATTAAGGCTAACACGTTTTCAATTTTTTTGTAAACGTTTAAACGATTTGAAATAAACAAAACATCACCGTTTAAACGGTATACCTCTAGCCTTTTAAAAACCAAAGCGTCGTTGTAAGAATCATGATTGAAATACATGTATATTATACATGCTTTGTTCTTGCAAAAACGGAGGGAGAATTTCCCCGTGCACGTTGTGCTTACGCGCGTCAAATGTTAAAGACCTGTAATGAGAAAGCACATGGTCAGTACACGCACGCTTTCCCCGTGAGTTCGTGGTTGTCAGCAGACAGTTCGCGCTCTTTAGCAAAAAACACGGGCTTTACATGGCATATATATATATACATAAACAAGACCGCTTGTGTTTACGAAACTACAACACTGAGCAGTAACACTAAATATAGGCTTTCCAAATACGATGTCATATTACCGTGATTTTTCGCAGTTTATTTTTTTGAAGTTATGAAATTTATTAAATAAGTTTGCATATTATAAAATACGAAAGCTCATTTACTTTTGAGGTCGATAATACGCTTGACGGGCGTATAAGGTTACTTGTATGTGGATACATGCCAACGTCATTCCAATGCGAAGATCAACTGAGCGTTTCTATTGGCTTATATCGATTTTACTGCAGGTTGAAACTCCGCCTACAGGGCGGTGCTTCACGGTGATTGATTGCGGCTTAGGAATAACTGTAAATTGTTAAAATTTTCAACCAAGTGACACTCTCTCTGATCATTAACCGACTTCAAAGAGTGGGTGTACATGTTTCAAGAGTGAAAAACGGTCATTGTGACGTCAAAGATTAGCTTTCACAGCAGGAATTGTCGGTCTGCTGCAGACAACACTGCTAAGTAATTGATAAAATACACATGCTCCGGGCGATGTTTATAAGCGCAACACTAATTTTAGGCGCCCCGGATATGTTCCGAAGTTAAAATTTAAGCGCCCGGGCACCGGGGCGCTAAAATGGCATGGGGAAGGCCTAGCAGCTGTGCGTGGAGGTTTACGCTTGGGTAAAACGAAAGTAAAATACAGGAACATGGTCGATCTTTTCAGGGTCTTTTTGGATTTTTTTCTTACATTTGGGAATTTTTTAACTTCAAATTGGGAAAAATGGTCAGAAAATCGGATTGGGAATGGTACCGTTTTCCGGTACCGACTTTATATACAGGAAAAACACTGTAAGACTTACATGATTTTTGAAGCTGATTTATTATTTCTCCTTAATTGAAAAATACTTCTACACTGTTTTACATTTTCTCCTTAATTGAGAAATATTTTTACACTATTTAGAGTGCACTATGCTACTTGCTGCTTGTATGGTATATATAAGCAACGGCTTGTGGTTTCGGGACTCTTTAGCTCACCTGAGCACTTCGTGCCCAAGGGTGAGCTATTGAGGTCAGTCTGTGTCCAGCGTCCGTTGTATGTCATCCATCGTCAACATTTTACTCCAAACAACTTTTTCTCTGAAACCACTGGGTGGATTTTAACCTAACTTAGCAGGAATGTTCCTGGGATGGCCCTTTACCAAATTCCTTCAATTTATTAAAATATATTGAAAACTCTGGTTGCCAACCAAAAGCTTAAAAACTGGAAAGCTTAAAAAATCCTCTTGTCAGAAACCACTGGCTGGATTTGAAAATAGTTTTCTAGAAATGCTCCTTGGTTTGGTAACCCTCTACCAAGTTCCTTGAAATCATTTTGATTCGTTAAAAAACATGGCCGCCAGGGGGGCGGGGAAGTTTTACTTATATAACTATATTGAAAACTTTAAAAATCTTCTAGTTTGAAACCACTGGCTGGATTTCAAAATAATGTCACAGAAAAGTTCCTTGGGTGACCCTCTACCAAATTCCTTCAAATCATTTTGATTTGTTCAAAAACATGGCTGCCAGGGGGTGGGCAGTTTTCCTTATATGGTTATATTGTAAACTTTAAAAATCTTCTAGTCTGAAACCACTGGCTGGATTTCAAAATAATTTAACAGAAATGTTCTTTGGTGACTCTCGACCAAATTTCTTGAAATCATTTTGATTCGTTAAAAAACATGGCTGCTAGGGGGCAGGGCAGTTTTCCATATATGGTTTTTCTGAATTTTTTTTTAAAATCTCGTCTGAGACCACTGGCTGATTTCAAAATAATTTCACAGAAATGTTCCTTGAATGACCCTCTACCAAAGTCCTTGAAATCACTTTTATTCGTGAAAAAACATGGTCGCCAAGGGGCGGGTCAGTTTTCTTAATATGGATATAGACTGGGGTTCCGCTGGCTCAAAAAAAGTTGTCGCCACTAAAATTCGCCACTTTTAACAAGTATGAGCCAATTTGATTTGTCAGTCATATATAGACATGCTTCAGAATCTAATTAACAGTAACTGTCACTATTAAACAGCATTAATGACTACATTATTATAATTAAAACTTAGCAGTATAATCGGTACTAATAGGAATTTACAACACTCGATTTTAACAGATTTAGTAATGTTGATTGTTTTGTAGGGTCGCGAAAATATATGACAATATCAAAATAACACTTTACTTGCAGATTGGTGAATCCTCTTTCTAATTCACATCTTCATTTTTTGATATAACAACTGTCTGTCCATAATTCATGTTAAAATTCATCATGATTGTGGACAAACAGTTTGTAAATGTTCAGAAATAAATCCAGACACAGGACTGTTTTCCTTTGTTTTAGGCTATATTTAGGTCAGCCTCGTTTTGGAATGAACGTTTACCACTTGTCCTAAGTAGCTTTTTTGCTACCTGTTTTTTTTTTAAACTGAAATTTCCCCTAATTGCAGATAAAATCATTACACGATAAGAACTAGTCAGAAGATGAAAAATCAATGGTGCTGATTTGGATTTCAACTGAGTGTGACTGCGCCTAACCAAGCGGAAAACTGATGCTGTGATGTTAGAGATAAGCTTTCACACCATGACACGCTCGTCTGCAACAACATACTAATTAATGATCTGATAACAAACAATGCCCTGAGGCCATGTTTGGAGGCTTAAACTTAAATCTTAATCTTATTAAACTTAATCTGCCCCAGTTTTGTTGTAATTGAGATTTTACATACCAGATTTAGCACAGTGTCTAAAATTATGTTGTCTCTTATGAAATTCGCCACTTTGAAAAAAATGTCGCCACTTTCGCAATTTTGTTGCATTTAGCGACAATGGCGATCGACAGCGAAACCCCTGATATTGAAAACTTTAAAAATCTAATCTAAAACCACTGGCTGGATTTCAAACTAATTTCACATAAATGTTCCTTTGGTGTCCCTCTTCCAAATTCCTTGTAAAGTGGATGCTATCAAAACAAAATACTTAATTAACCAAAACAAGTTAATATTGAAAAAATGAAACAACAAAATATCTGAAAAACTTAATAAAAATGTTCTATGGTTTGGGCATTTTTTAGGGTAGGTCAGGTAAATGTTTATAAATGTAGCCAATAAGACCTCGGTTTAAATTGCTTAAGCTGTTGTTGATGTTGCTTATTTTTGAAGATGATTATACATATTAAAATGATGAAGGCTATGACGCTAATGATACTGTGATTTTGGTGTTTTTGATGATGATGATGGTGATGATGATGGTGGTGATGATTATTATGGTGATGATGATGATGATACTGATGATGACGATGATGATGATGATGATGTAGTGGTGATGAGGCATGAACATAAACAACAACCCAATATTAGAATTATATTTGAATATTTAAATTAATTATTCCCAATACTTACGGTAATTATGATAATCTCCAGAAAATCACACCAGGAAGGAACACAAAAACCAGAGCAACTGTTTTTACTTTAATCTTATTTGACCTCCTATCATATATACATGTTATGCCAGGAATTGTATAACTTTCTACAACTGACCTATTTATTTTCATGTGGCCCAATGAACTTGGCCTGTGGTTAAGCAGCTCCCTAGACAATTCAGTAAACTGCCCTATCAATAACGATGGAATATTGGCACATGCTTCTTCCAAGGCGTAATATAAAATGGGTTCTGTATTGGAAAGGTTCTGTTTCAGAGAAATATTTTCAGTTTTTCACAAGTTAGTCATGCCTAGAAATTTAATATTTATATGTCACTGACATTAATAAAGAGTTTGTTTTGAAAGTTATTTGTCCACTACTGGTTGCATGATCAGATGGGACACCCTCCATCTATGTTTCTGTCTGTATGTCTGTCTGTGCAATAAAATTTGGGTCCTGCAATAACTCAATAAATACAAAAGCTAGGTTCATGAAACTTTGTGTGGTTATAGAGGGTACAATATTGCATTTTAATTAATTGTTGTTGTTTTTTGCATCAGGAAAAAGTGTTGAAAATTGCACATAAGCAGGTATTATGCTATCAAATTGCAGTCGTTATGGCATCAAGTCTTCCAAAATTTGCATTAGGCGTGTTTTTTTTTTTGGTAAATGGTCAACTTGAAGATTCTAAAACTGAATAAATATTAAAAACATATCAGTAATATCCTTAAACTATCAAAACAAAACACTTATTTATCAAAAACACATTTAATTATTGAAAAAGGTAAATAAATAAAAATCAATCTGACAAACCCAATAAAATGTTCTAGGGTCGGGGCATTTTTTTAGGGTAGGTCGGGTTACCTGAAACAAACATATTTTTTGTTTACGCCTTATCATTTAATTACTTTACAGATGATGTTATAACAAGTATCTAAGATAGCCATTTTTAACCAAATAAAAATGTGTGGTTATTAGATCGGGGTATGTCGTTGGGCATGTGGGCTGACAGACTTGACAGCAGCACCAACTTTTGGTTTCTGAACAAAAACTTCAGAACAAAAATTGCTATTGTAACAAAACTTCATACATAGATGCCTCGCTTGAGGTTGCATCTGGGGTGGTTATGGTCAAGGGCACCATTACTAAATATTTAAAAAAAGCTGTCTGTTTAATTACTCGAGTACAAACTGAGCTACAGTGTATGGGGTGTGACCATATAATCCAGGTCCAGCTAGCCCATGTCATTGTAAAAATAGATATGGATAGGCTTGTTGACTTGTTTTAGAAGATAGACTTGCATAGCATTGGGCACAAAGACTAGTATAGCTCGCAAACATTAACCTAATACTCATTGCCTGTATTAGCACAAATTAGGCGCTCAAACTGTATTCTGTGTTTACGATCATTTTAGTCTGTGCACGTGTTTCACAAGTTTAACGATACCGTGACAGTATTTTCTTTGATACTCTGCAAATCGTTATATTGCAATTCGAGGGATCCATGGATCACAATCGCGATGTAGCCAGATCGCAATATAACTTTCCAGACCATTCATGTACATATACACTAGCCTCTTTTTGCGATTTGTTAAAAAAAACATGGCTGCCAGGGGACAGGACAGTTTTCCTTATATGGCTTTATTGAAATCTCAAACAATCTTTATGATGTTTTACACTCAGGTGAGCGACCTAAGGCCACCATGGCCCTCTTGTTTTATATATTTTCCATTCTACAGTAAAACTATGTTAAACATTGATTGAACATTAACCGCTGGAATCCGATTTTGAAAAGAATTGAAGATTTCCTTAATTTCGGTGTATTCCAGATGTCTGTATGCATGATATCTTGTGAACTGTTAATACTTATTAAAAAAGCTTTTTAATCTTATATAAATATTTTAACGTTTCTTCTGGTCTTTTTCTGTAGGCGTGTTCAGCTGGATAACAGTCAATTTTATGTCAGGTGAGTTTCCTCTATGCCTGTGTGAGCATTGCGTTAAAGTGTGTATGTATGATCATTCATATCAATTATTTTCAAAATAAGCAGATGAAAATGACAATTTAACTTAAAAGTAGGCAAATAAACATGACGAAGGAATCACTAAAATATCGAATAAATCAACAAATACGAGTGTCGACTTTTGCATTGTTTATTTGTGTTGTGTAACTTAAAACAACTGTCTAGTCAACATATATTCATGTACTGAAGTTCCGACTGTACAGCCGAAAACTTGTTTATGATTATTACGTGCCCAATTATGCATTTTTAGCTCACCTGAGCACAACATACTCATGGTGAGCTCTGTGTTCCCCTTTTGTCCATCGTCCGTCATCAACATTTACCTTGTGATACTCTAGAGGCCACATTTATTGGCCAATCTTCATGAAACTTGGTCAGAACATTTGTCCCAATTATATCTCGGCCGAATTCGAATCTGGGTCATCTGGGGTCAAAAACTAGGTCACTAGGTCAAATTGAAGAAAAAGCTTGTGAACACTCTAGAAGACACATTTTTTGCCCAATCAACATGAAACTTACTCAGAACATTTGTTCTAATGATATTTCGGCCGAGTTCGAAAATGGTTCCGGTCCGTTGAAAAACATGGCTGCCTGGGGGTTGGGCAGTTTTCCTTATATGGCTATAGAAAAAGCTTGTGAACACTCTAGAAGTCACATTTTTTGCCCAATGAACATCAAACTGGCTCAGAACCTTTGTTCTTATGACATCTCCGCCGAGTTCGAAAATGGTTCCAGTCCGTTGAAAAACATGGCCGCCAGGGGGGGGCGGGGCATTTTTCCTTATATGGCCATAGAAAAAGCTTGTGAACACTCTAGAAAACACATTTTTTGCCCATTCAACATGAAACTTGCTCAGAACTTTTGTTCTGATGATATCTCGGGCGAGTTCGAAAATGGTTCAGGTCCGTTAAAAACATGGCCGCCAGGGGGGGGTGGCGGGGCAGTTTTCCTTATATGGCCATAGAAAAAGCTTGTGAACACTCTAGAAAACACATTTTTTGCCCAATCAATATGAAACTTTCTCAGAACCTTTGTTCTTATGATATCTTGGCCGAGTTCGAAAATAGTTTCGGTCCATTAGAAACATGGCCGCCAGGGGGGAGGGCAGTTTTCCTTATATGGCTACAGGAAAAGCTTGTGAACACTCTAGAAGTCACATTTTTTGCCCAATAAACATGAAACTTGCTCAGATCGTTTGCTCTTATGATATCTCGGCCAAGTTCAAAAATGGTTCTAGTCGGTTGAAAAAAATGGCCGCCAGGGGGGTGGGGGCAGTTTTGCTTATATGGCTATAAGAAAAGCTTGTGAACACTTAAAAAGTCGCATTTTATGCCCAATCAACATGAAACTTGCTCAGAACCTTTGTTCTCATGATATCTTGGCCAAGCTAAAAAAAATGGTTCCGGTCTGTCAATAAACATGGCCGCCAAGGGGTGGGGGGCAGTTTTCCTAATTGGGCTATAGAAAAAGCTTGTGAAAACTCAGGAAATCACATGTTTTGCCCAATCAACATGAAACTTGCTCAGAACATTTGTTCATATAATATCTTGGCCGAGTAAGAAAATGGTTCCGTTTTGTTAAAAAACATTGCCGCCAGGGGTGGGGAGGGGGTTCAGTTTTTCTTATATGGATAAATTGTAAATTTTAAACACTCTAGAGGCTACATTTGTATCCCAATCATCATGAAACTTTCTCAGAACATTTGTCTCAATTATATCTCGGACAGATTTCAACCCAGGTCACATGTGGTAACATACTAGGTCACCAGGCCAAATTGAAAAAACAAGCTTGCAAACAATCTAGAGGCCACTCTTCATGTAACTTGTTCAGAACAGTTTAATTCCTTAGCCCCCTCAGGTGAGCGACCTAGGGCCTTATGGCCTCTTGTTCAACAAAGGTTCTTATGAACTTTTCTTCCAATTTAAAACGAAGTTCATGGTAATTAACTTTATTGGGTTGTTTTACCTGGTAATTTATGTTAATATATCTGTTGTAAGATTGTGAATGTAAGATGGTGTCTTCAATGTATTACCATAATGACATTGTACACCTCATATTGTTTTTATTTATATTACAAAATATTATAAATTGTAAAAATGTATATTAACAAAATGCAATAATAATTGCTATCAAATTTGATTTACACAATAACATTTTTTGTGTCAGTTTTATCTAGAGGAAAACGAATTTGTCTGCTTTTATTTACCATAAAACTACTAGATGTATTTATACCTGAAGCACAATTGTTAGAATCACTGTTTCTTACATCTACAGGATTGCTGGGTGGAAATGAAAAACCCCTTGCTGCCTTAGATCTGGGTGGGGGATCCACACAAATCACCTTTGTTCCACACAAACAGGTACAGGTAGGATATTTCAAAAGGTGACGAATACTGAAATGGTAAAGAAATATTATTTATAATGCTAAGTTGCAGAGCATTAAAAAATGGCAAAAACTAAACTCCTGTGACTGAGTATTTTGACCCTTGAAATTTTCATTTTGACTCTTCAAAATTGCAAGTGAGGGGTCAATTGGCTCCTGGTTTTCACAGTCTACTGAAATCTCTGGCCACCCTATAAATTGTACAAAAGTTTATTTGATGAAGGAATATTGTCAGTCTTTCGATTTGAGATGCCAGTCTTGTATTGGAGGTTAAATGTTCTTAAAGTTATATCATTGTTGTTAACAAACAGCATGGAAACAAAAAGAATCAACAGGTATTTAAACCACTGTTCCCATTTAAGTTTAAACATTATACATCGAGCTTTTTTTACCTCTTGGGGACGGGACCCTTTGTCCACATTTTGGGGAAAAATAGCGTTATTTTTGGCATTTGGACGAGAAATTTTAATAGCAGGGGAATTAAAAATCCTTGGGTAAGTTAAGTTTGAGGGGAAAACTGCATGATTTTAAAGAATTTTTCTGAGGGGAAGACACCTTATAATAACGTCCCCTACTATAGAAGGAAAAAAAGCCCTGTACATTATATGTGGCACGTCGTGAGAAAACCGGTCATAATGCACGTGCGTAAAGTGTCGTCCCGGATTAGCCTGTGCAGTCCGCACAGGCTAATCCGGGACGGCACTTTCAGCTTTTATGGTATTTTCTGTTTCAAGGAGGTCTCTTCTAAACATAAATCCACTGTATGGCGGAAAGTGCCGTCCTGGATTAGCCTGCGGACTGCACAGGCTATTCCGGGACGACACTTTACGCACATGCATTAAGTCCGGTTTTCCCACGACAAGCCACATATGAAACATGTGCTTGATGTTTGTATGTATTCATGTTTTTTTGTCCACATGCATTAACAGCTGGCTACTTCTAGACATGTGCTTGATGTTTTGATGTATTCATGTTTTTTTTTGTCCACATGCATCAACAGCTGGCTACTTCTAGACATGTGCTTGATGTTTGTATGTATTCATGTTTTTTTGTCTACATGCATTAACAGCTGACTACTTCTAGACATGTGTTTGATGTTTGTATGTATTCATGTTTTTTGTCCACATGCATTAACAGCTGGCTGCTTCTCATACAGTATAGTGTCTATTGTCCCTTGATTGTGTGTGTAGTTGATTGGCAAGTTTGACAGATTGTTCTTTCTTTCAGGAAACATTAAATGGCCTTCCTGAATCCTACATGAAGACTGTGAAACTCTTCCGCAAGGAGTATCACTTGTACACACACAGGTTTGCACAAATTGTTGCATCTGACATGGAGCTGTTTTCATGGATGTTGGGATCATGAAAAAAAATCTATATAATCATTGTGCAATCTTTTCCATTGCACATTTGTCAATGTTATTATTTGTTGTCTTTAACAATGGGTTAAGAAAGTCAGCCAGTAATGTCAATGAAATTACTTACTTGTAATCATGCAGTACTCTTGTATTACGATAATCAATGAAAAAAACAAATGAAAGAAACAATTGCCCTTGAAATACGGGGCAATGATGAGGAACATACTGGATTAAAATTCTTATTGTTATCACATAATAAACTAATTCCCAATTAATTACATACAAAATTTTGATATTGAACATCAGCTGAATTTTGCAACCCATCTTTTTGCCCTCGATCATTACCAGTTAGATCATCCTAAAGTTACTTGCTTCGTTTCAGCTATATAAACTTCGGACTGATGTCTGCTAGATTTACACTTACTGGTGGTGATGAACATACAGGTACAGCCTATTAATTATTTGATGTAAAACTTGTATAGTCTGTAAATAATTCACCCATGGCTTGTATGCATATAGCAAAAAACTAATGATGTGAGAAACATGTATATGAATCATTTATTGAATCCCTGTTGAATTGTGTAGTTTGTTATTTTAATGTGAGAATTGTTTAATTTTAATCAGTGCTAACAGCCTTTTGCAAATATCATTAGCAGAATACACACATTGATAATATTGATATACATTTTTATGAAAAAGTATGACCCTTTTCTTAAAACATGATTGTGTGTGGTCCAGTAGTTGAATGTTGTGTTGCAATGCTCCAGATTATGAAAAATAAGTCCTATCTAACGGTTGATGTATCAGACTTTTGATCTAAAGGTCAATCCGCTCAATCCTTTTTGAAGCCACATTTTTGTGCTTTTCATTTATTAAATTTTTAGTCGGTTAGTCCAGATTTTGTAGATTTTACAATGAAAACTTTCAACGATTTTTTTCAAAAGTGTTACAAAAAGCTGTAATACTGGTTTCCTAGTTTTGTACATTTCTTCACATGACTGAGTCTGTTCCAGATGAGAACCCTGACAGTTTTGTTCTTACAAGCCCCTGTATCCCTCCAGGATATTCTGGCAATTACACATATGGCGACCAGGTCTTTCATCTTAGGTATGGTGTAATAGCTGCTGTAGAACACGGATATGAGATGCTATCCTCAAAGCCGCTGAGGGGTTGTATATATGTATATGCTGTCACCGTAGGGATGTTGTACTGGTAGTCATTGCTGCAGCATGTATATATGTTATGTTACCCTCAGCGCTTCTGAGATATGGTTTTTGTGTCGCCTGAAAACGGCGACATATAGGGGATACTTTGGCGTCTGCGGCAGCCCCTTTAGTTTGTGCAGACAATAACTTGAGAAGTTTTTGTGCAATCATTATGAAACTTAAGGGAAGTGTTAGTCGGCGTAAAAGTAAGTTCAAGTTTGGTTTTTGGCATAATTGCTCCTATGGTACTTGAGTTATGCCTCTTATTAAAAAAAAAAATTCAAATAAGGCTTGTGCAGACAATAACTGAACAAGTTTTTGTTCAATCATTATAAAAATTTTTGAATTTGGTGTTTGTAATCATAAAGGAAGGTTGGCATAATTTTTCTTTTTAAACTTGAGTTATGCCCCTTTTTTAAAATAAAAATAGTTTATATAAGTATTGTGCAGACAATAACTGAACAATTTTTGTGCAATCATTTTGAAACTTTAGGGAAGTGTTAGTAGGCACATAGGAAGGTTAAGTTCATTTTTCGGCATAATTGCTCTTATCGAACTTGAGTTATGCCCCGTCAGGAGATGCATTCGACTTGCGAGTTCTAGTATTACTATACCTCATACATAACCGCTCTGTGTATTTTGTCAATAGACCTAAAGTTACGCCACAGGGTAATATTTTTTCATATATCCCTGCTAAAAATAAATAACATGTTTTTATTAGAATGTTGAATTCAGAAATCGACATTGTCATAGCGCCAAGGGGAAAATATCAACCTCTCAGCCATGTGTTTTCATGTACTAGTACATGCTGGGCATTTCTATTTCTAGATTATTATAATTTTCCCGTATTTACTATTTCTTTAATTATCTATATTCATATGCCAACAGTTTTTAAATTTTGTTGCTTTTATACCCTAGTTTATAAAAGAATTATGTACTTTATTGCTTGTGTTTTCCAGGGGAACATCTGCAGAAGAGTATGTTTTTGAAAGCTGCATGTCCAGCACGGAGCGTCTAGTGAGGCCAGTACTAGCTGTAGAGGAACTGTCAGGGCAAGACATATACATCTTCTCTTACTTCTTCGACAGGGCACAAGATGCAGGGCTTATAGGTATTAACATATTTTTTATGCCCCGGGCATCTTGATGCGGGAGGCATATAGTAATTGTCCTGTCTACCCGTCCATGATTAGATTTGTACGAGGTTAACTTGAGTTTAATGTTTCGCTTAACACCAACAGCGCTTACTACAACACTGGATACTTAAACAGTTGTTGCTTGTGACCATTCCCAATGCACCCATAATACCCAACCTCACCTTGACCTAATTTGGACTTGTGACCATTGGCTTATGACCATTCCCAATACAACCATATCACCCATCCTCACTTTGATCTTGACCTTGACCTAATTCGGACTTAGAATAATTCAATGGGCTATTTCTTGGTTAACTGGATTTTAACATTTCATCTACTTCCAACACCGCTTACTACAACACTTGGATACTTACACAGTTGTTGCTTATGACCATACCCAATCCACCCATAATACCCAACCTCATCTTGACCTAATTTGGACTTGGAATGATTCAAATTGGCTATTTCTTGGTTAAATAGATTTTATCATTTCGTCTAGCACCAACACCGCTTTACTACAACACTTGGATACTTACACAGTGACCATTCCTATTCCACCCATATCACCCAACCTCGATTTGACCTTGACCTAATTTGGACTTCAATTCAAATGGGCTGTCCAGCACCAACCAGGAGCATCTGTGTTTATTGAACACAGTGTCTTGTTTCTCACTTTATTTTACCATACTTTTAACATGAGCTATGATATTTTTTTGTAAAACATGTTCGTTGTTTTGGCAGTAATACAAACTGTTGGTTTTACATTATCTATTAAGCTACACCCGTTTGGAAATTTAAATTTGGTTTATTTCTGTCCATATGCTTATTTAATAATTCTTCCATTCATTAAATTCAAAATGAAAATTGTCTGGCTTGCAGCAGTTCACCTGAATTGGTTGTGGTTGATGACGCATTCTATAAATATAATAGCAAATAAATATAAAACACACAGTTTTGTACATAAATCGAACCACCCATCGTGCACAAGTAAAATAATTCTTTACCTGCTAAAGAAAATATTTGGAATGTAAGCATAAATTTTCCTCTGTTCGTAGGCTCATCTGGCGGAGCTGCAACTGTTGGTGATTTCAAGGCAGCAGCAAAGAAAGGTTTCGATTTACTAAGCCTAAAATAAAATATTGTTTGTTTCCCCTACTGCTACCTACCCGTCATAATCATCCCTTCACAAATTATTTTTTTGAGCTAAGTCAAAAATACTTCATTTCATTTGTGTCAAAATTGTGGGTACGAAGCTGTGAAATTTCATCGTAAGTATGAATTTTCCTTTCAACAGATGCTTTTTGTTGTTGTTTGAATAATGGTCTTTTTGATGTTTTTCCTTGTCCAGTAAAACAAAACCTGGTAAGCAATGATTAAGTGGACATACTCAGCATATTGTTTTACTTCTGTCAAAATTTTTTGAGTATAAGTGGCAAGCCAAACTTTTTGAAAAATGGTTTTTTCTTCCTACCTAAGCATGGGTTGCTGGAGGGAAAACTATATTTAATTTACGGCCTTTGTGTACTAATAGTTGCAATCATGTTCATATAAATCACAACTGATGTTCAGTTAATAAATGGAAATACTTTTTTCAAGCCGCTTACATGATTTTGTTTGGATACAACATAAGGAAAGTAATATTTGTTGATGTTTGTCAGCATTTTCAAATATGGGCGACAGTGGTTTGTAGTCCGTTACCACATTACGAGAAGCTGTTCGCATTTCTAACATGTGGTAAAAACTGAATACTCAGTATCATATAAACATAACATTCCGAATCAGTTATTTCGGGGCAGGCAACACCAGTGATACATGTATGGTATATCATATTATTTAATAGCTTTATAATGTTTTGATACATGTAAATTTTAATAATACGAGGCGCGTCGTGGGAAAACCGGACTTAATGCATGTGCGTAAAGTGTAGTCCCAGATTAGCCTGTGCAGTCCGCACAGGCTAATCTAGGATGGCACTTTCCGCCTACAGTGGATTTATGTTTAGAAGAGACTTCCTTGAATTAGAAAATACCATTAAAGCGGAAAGTGCAGTCCTGGATTAGCCTGTGTGGACTGCACAGGCTAATCCGTGACTACACTTTTTGCACATGCATTAAGACCGGTTTTCCCACGACGTGCCTCATATGATTTTTGCCATTGCAGTGTTTGCACAGGCAGACAAGAGGCACCCCTGGTTGTCTATGGACCTCGCGTACATATACTCCCTGCTCAGCACTGGCTACCACATATCTGACTCTACAAATGTACATGTAAGTTATTTTCTTCTGGGTAGTCTGTGCTTTTCATACTTATCCCATTGATACATGTAAACAAAAAATCACTTTTGTACATAGCCCTGTACCTTTAAAATAGAAAATCACGTAGATATTTCAATAAATCAAAATGTTGGTAAAATCGAACACTGATTAGACATACACGTTACAGGAATACGGTATATTAATTTAAGTTTATGTTGCATTATGCTGGTGATGTATTAACCATGGTGTTAATTAAGAAATAATTTTCAATTTATCGTTGTTTATCGGCCAATGAAAATTTAGAGTTCTGATGCGTAGGAATTAAATCACAAGGGAACTACTTTTTACATGCTTCGCTCAAAATTGGGACTTCTTTTTTGCGTTGTTTATTGGGTAGTTTAACGACGATAATTTTGTTCTTTGTCTATAGAAAAATTAGTGAGTATCATGTTAGAAATACCCTTTTCAAACCATACATGTATGTTGATGTATTTATTTGTCTGTTTAGTTGTTTTAATGGGTTTATCTCGCTTGTAATGACTGCAAGTGTATGTCTTGTCATTTTTCAGAGTAATGGACGCCTGCAAATGGCCAGTCCCAGTGTACTAAAAAGCACTGCAGCCACAAGCAAGTGTTGTAATGGTCCATTACATATATACAGGTTTATATATATATATATATATATATATATATATTTATATATATATATATATATATATATATATATATATATATATATATATATATATATATATATATATATATATATATATATATATATATATATATATATATATATATATATATATATATATATAGATATATACAGAATTAAACCACAGCTGCCGTCAGCCAATTTAAGTTTTTGAGTCTATTGACACGGTTTACGTGCTCGCCTCTGTGTGATTTATACCTCGGTAATAAAAGGTATGTGCCAACACGAGGTTTTGCAAATGTTATTTACGGCTTTTCAACACAGCGCATGAAAGTGCTCTTGGACTAAACACCCAACAAACCAACCAACCTTCCAAAGAAATTAATAAATACATAACTGCATGTATGCATTTATTTCCAGCTTAACAAGAAGATCGCTGATGTAGAAGTAAGCTGGGCGCTGGGTGCTGCATTCGAGGTGCTCACAGAGGAGGGCCTGCTCAGATAACAGTCTGAACTCTGGAGGGGCTGCTCAGATAACAGTCTAGTCAAACTAGGATACCTACAGTCATTTTCAGCTGAACTTCAGTATCTCAAAGTGAACGAGAATTTGAAAGGACTCTGACATATAGCTGAAGTTTGAAATATATGAATACAGACTTATGAAAGGCCTTGAGTCCAATTGTATTGTTCAATAAATGGTAATATAAAAGAATGAGCATGTAAATGTATGCTGAACTTTAGGACAATGATCAGCTATCAACGCAGACAAACAAATAGATGTTAGTGTAAAAATATTAATTTGGATATGAAATTCCCATGTAATTAAAATTTCCAATTCAAAAATACGGATAATTGCAAATATGTTTTATGAAATAAGAAAGAAGAAAGTTGCGAATAATTTTTCCAGTTTGGCATATAAGGAACTTTGAAACCAGAAGTTTGAGATAGCGGTAGCAATGTTCATTTGTAGATGTTAAGGTTTAATGCTTATCAATAGTCTTGGAGTATGATTTTTTTTTTCTATCTACTGGTAGAACATACACATGTTAGTCCATTACTATGTACCTAGTCACAGCAATGTTCTCAACTTTGATATGGTGGACCTACCAAAATATTTACTTTGTTGTTTGTTGATTTGTTTTTTAAGTGTTTCAATGTGGAATGTGGACCCTTGACCAATAAGTGATTTGTTGTTTACCATTATATTAGCATTGTACCTTATGATATTAGTGTAAGTGCTGTCCTACATGATACTACTTGTTCCATGTTATTATTATCAAAACAGTTCTTTTCATCAGTATCATACACGTAAAAGCAGAAAATTGTTTTAACAAATTAAAATATTGTTCATGATTTTTGACAGCATTTTTGAAAACCAAATGAAACAGAAGGAATGTTCATCATTAAACAAGAGAAGTCATAGTAAATTAATAATCATTTAAAAAAAAACAGTTTTATATTTCAATAATTAGTTTCGTTTTATAAATGACTGCTAAAAATGCTTCTTGACTCAGTTTGTTTGATGTAGCTTTCAATTTGTTAAAGTGTCTTACAACAGTATTTATTGTATGTTTGCCAGTTGTGTATTTAATGTTTGTGCATAGAATAATCACAGAATGTCTTTCATGTATTTTACATTTATGGGTTGTATATTGATTGTTGTTACCTCAGCTGAGGAGGTTAAGTTTTTGCCGGCATAGGTTGTGCTGTTTGTTAGTCAGATAGCAACTTAATGCAAAAAGTTATAAACCGATTTCATTAAATTTTCTCAGATGGTTGGAAATTGGCCAGTGAACAAATGTTGAGATTTTTGTGAATCCAGGATGTTTTAAAAGTATGCTCGATCGTTTTTGTGACCCCTGAAAAGGCGACATATAGGGGTTACTTTTGAAGCATCGGCCTTGGCAATTGCTGCAGTGGTGGCATTGGTGGCGGCATCCCCTTCAATTTGTGCAGACAATAACTTGAGAAGTGTTTGTGCAGTCACATTATGAAATTTAGACAAGTGATAAAGAAGCCCAATTTTTGGCATAATTGCTCTTATCGTACTGGAGTTATGCCCCATTAAAAAAAAAAAAAGTTTAAATAAGGCTTGTGTGGACAATAAATTGAGAAGTTTTCGTTCAATCATTATGAAACTTTAGGGAAGTGTTAGTAGGCATTAAAGGAAGGTCAGGTTCGTTTTTTGGCTTAATTTCTATTTTCGTACTTCAGTTATGCCCCTTTTAAAAAAATAGTTTAAATAAGGCTTGTGCAGACAATAACTTGAGACGTTTTTGTGCAGTCATTATGAAACTTTATGGAAGTGTTAGAGCATAGCATAAAAGGAAGGTCTAGTTCGGTTTTCAGCGTAATTGCTCTTATCGTACTTTAGTTATGCCCGGTCAGGCAACACATCCGACTCGGGGAGTTCTTGTTGGAAGCAAGTGCCACATTAATGCTGTATAACTCATTAGTTGCCCAACACAAGGGGGGAATGTGCTGCTTCGACAGTGGTCTGTGTTCTCTGAGTGCTTTCTTGTTGTACTTGTAGCTGTATCTTTGACAGTGGTCTGTGTTCTCTCAGTGCTTTCTTGTTGTACTTGTAGCTGTATCTTCGACAGTGGTCTGTGTTCTTTGAGTGCTTTCTTGTTGTACTTGTAGCTGTATCTTCGACAGTGGTCTGTGTTCTCTCAGTGCTTTCTTGTTGTACTTGTAGCTGTATCTTCGACAGTGGTCTGTGTTCTCTCAGTGTTTTCTTGTTGTACTTGTAGCTGTATCTTCGACAGTGGTCTGTGTTCTCTCAGTGCTTTCTTGTTGTACTTGTAGCTGTATCTTCGACAGTGGTCTGTGTTCTCTCAATGATTTCTTGTTGTACTTGTAGCTGTATCTACGACAGTGGTCTGTGTTCTCTCAGTGCTTTCTTGTTGTACTTGTAGCTGTATCTTTGACAGTGGTCTGTGTTCTCTCAGTGCTTTCTTGTTGTACTTGTAGCTGTATCTTCGACAGTGGTCTGTGTTCTCTCAGTGCTTTCTTGTTGTACTTGTAGCTGTATCTTCGACAGTGGTCTGTGTTCTCTCAGTGCTTTCTTGTTGTACTTGTAGCTGTATCTTTGACAGTGGTCTGTGTTCTCTCAGTGCTTTCTTGTTGTACTTGTAGCTGTATCTTCGACAGTGGTCTGTGTTCTTTGAGTGCTTTCTTGTTGTACTTGTAGCTGTATCTTTGACAGTGGTTTGTGTTCTCTCAGTGCTTTCTTGTTGTACTTGTAGCTGTATCTTCGACAGTGGTCTGTGTTCTCTCAGTGCTTTCTTGTTGTACTTGTAGCTGTATCTTCGACAGTGGTCTGTGTTCTCTCAGTGCTTTCTTGTTGTACTTGTAGCTGTATTATATACTGTAGCTGTGGGTTATTAATAAGGAGACTGTATCAGTTGGGATCTGCTGGTATGTGCGTGTAAATTCATCGACATGGAAAACTGTTTTAAAAGCTAGACCGTTGCAACAGTATCAAGCACCACACAATAAAAACTGAAAATACATGTATTATACATGCATGCAACCTGATATGAAAACTATATTAAGTTGAATTAACATTTTATACAAAGTGACTTTTAATTTAATAATTATACATATATATTAATGTATATGTAAACGTGTACAATGAATCATTCATTGACCCGGTCGACGATCGAATGGGTTACGTTGAAGACTATGTATGTAAAAGTGTATAATGAATCATTCATTTTGACAGTACAACATACTGATAAAATTGTCTTGTGAGTTTGCAGATAATGGCAGTACCTAATAAACCACCATCCAGCTATTTTTCTCCTGATTTGCGGTGATTCCATTGCAGTTCATAGCTTTTTAAAAATGCGGGGCATACTAATCAATGGATTGATCCTCGTTAGTAAGAGGTTCTGTGCAATAAAATAGCTTTTTATAAGAATTCATTAAAAATATGATTTCTCTAGCTACTTATTCAGTGCAAAAAATTTAACACAGTATCTGTTTTGGCTTATTTACAGCTCTGTTTCCACTAATGAGAATGCTACGTAAGTGTAACTGCGAACTGTTTTATTTTGGTCTTGATTAGTGGGATAACCATAATGTGGGGTATGAGTATTTAACTATTGTTACAATTTGTTGGTTCCTTATCATTGGTTATGTATTTGTGTGTAATGTGTTCTTTGTATTTGATGTTTTACATTTTAAAGGTAAGAAATGATGTTAATAATATATCCATTTGCTTTTGTAGTAGAAAATCAACAGTATTATTTGAAATCCAAACAGTGACATTTGTTACAATCTTATAATTGTCAGATTTTAAAGTACATCGCTGATGATGCTTGGCAAAAAGATCTGGGGCAATATTGCAAGGCACTGTGCCTCGCTTTTATCTGTTTTTTTCTCTGCTGCCCCTTTGGTAACTCTGGGGCCATATTCCAGTATGTAAAATCTTATCCATAATTCTAAAATCATTGTTTTTCTTTATCATTTTATTCGAATATGCTTAGTGTTTACAAACCATAAATTATTTAATTACCAATGGTTTAATTAACTGTAATTAACTTGTATGTAATTTTTGAAATATTTCAAATCAAAACTCCGAACTTAACATATTTTAAGATAAACTTAAGATCGTTCTGGAATATTGCCCCTGGGCAGAATATTAAATATCTTGTATAATTCTGACAAAATTTTCAGATTTAAATATAATTTTGTTAAAAGCTGTTCATCTGATATAATGGCATTAACTAGCTTGGATATAATATGTTTATTATGTTATGTTTTCATCTCAGTGTATGCTTTATCTTTAAAGCGATAAAAGCATTCTGTCTTTGTTTCTTCTGTGATAGTGCTTTACATTTATGTCTATTTTTACCTAATTTGCTAGAATTTGAGCCAGTACAATGCATATTATTTTTAATGAGCTTAGTGGCATATCGATGGCAAAAAGCTTTCATAATATCGCAGATAGTTTGTTAGATTAATTTAAGCACTATAATGCAAATTCATTTCCATTGACTTGCCAGAAAATTGTTATATGGAAATTGTTCGCACACATAAAAAGAATAAATGCTATGCTCTTTTGAACATATGCAACTATTGACTGTGACTGAACATTATTTTTTAGCTCGACAATTCGAAGAATAGGTGAGCTTTCCTACTACCCCTGGCGTCGGCATCCACGTCTGAATTTGGTTTAAGTTTTTATTCAAAAGTCTTGTAACTTCAAAACTACATAAGTTATTCACTTGAAACTTGGAATATACCTTTGTCATCAACTCCAGTGTCAGGGGCAACATTCCCCATAACTCTGTTTTGTATTTTGACAGAGTTATGCCCCCTTTTCACTTAGAATTTCTGGTCAAAGTTTATTTTCAACAGTTTTGTAACTTCAAAACGACATAAGTTATTCACTTGAAACTTGGAACTAACATTTGTCATCAACTCCAGTATCAAGGGCAACACTCCCCATAACTCTGTTTGGTATTTGACAGAGTTCTGCCCCTTTTTCACATAGATTTTCTGGTTAAAGTTAATATTCAAAAGTTGTGTAACTTCAATACTACAAAAGCTATTCACTTGAAACTTGGAATATACCTTCGTCATCAACTCAGTATCAAGGGCAACATTCCCCATAACTCTATTTTGTATTTTCATAGAGTTATGTCCCTTTTTCACATGGATTTTCTGTTTAAAGTTTATATTCAAAAGTTTGGTAACTTCAAAACTACATAAGTTATTCACTTGAAACGTGAAACTAACTTTTATTATCAACTCTAGTACCAGGGGCAACATTACCCATAACTCTATTTTATATTTTGACAGAGTTATGCCTTCTTTTCACTTAGATTTTCTGTTTAAAGTTTATATTCAAAAGTTTGATAACTTCAAAACTACATAAGTTATTCACTTGAAACTTGGTACTAACCTTTGCATCAACTCTAGTATCAGGGGCAACATTACCCATAACTATGTTTTGTATTTTTACAGAGTTATGCCCCTTTTTCAAATAGATTTTCTGGTTAAAGTTTATATTCAAAAGTTTTGTTACTTCAAAACTACATGAGTTATTCAATTGAAACTTGGAACTAACCTTTGTTATCAACTCTAGTATTGGGGGCAATATTACCCATAGCTCTGTTTTGTATTTTGACAGAGTTAGCCCACTTTTTACATAGACTTTGTGGTTAAAGTTTTTGTTCCAAAAATTTATAAACTATATAAGGCTTCACGTAAAAATATTGTATTTTAACAAATTTATGCCCCTTTTACTATCCAAAACATGTACCAACTGAAATATTTCGAATAGTCGTGCTCGCTGTCCTCTGACAGCTCTTGTTTATGCATTTATTTGTCCTGTTGTTGTGTTTCCGCCCATGGTCTGTTGGTAAGGGGTTGTTCTGGAATTGTCTTTCAACCTGTTAGTCATTTCATTCATATGTATATTGTTTGGTGTTTTAGAAACATTTTCACAGAGGTACCACTTGACTAAAAAATATTCTTTACGTGATTTTGTCACCAGTCCTTTTTATGGACTTATATAAGTTACCTTAATTTTATAATAATTTTCATGATGAATACAACTGGTGTGTCTAAAAAAGACAACAATAATACAGTTGTTATAAAAATATGTTGATGTTTAATTGAATTGCACCTGAAATGTAAATTAACACAATTTGAATAATAATAAAAAAAATTTAATTCTCTTTTTAAAATACTATGTACGATTCTTGTGTTGTTCGTACAGTATAAATATTAAATAGCGATCTTACTCTGTTTTTGTATGTGCCAACTTATTATATTTTTATCTGTATTTTACACATACAGGGACCTTTGTAATAAACATTAAACTGTGCTTCTCTGTTCCTTCTTTTGTTTCCAAATTCAGTAACATAATGATATCATTAAGTTTGAGATCCACTTCCTCTATTTCGTCTATTTATAATTATATCACTTTTCAAGATTATTATGTGTGTTGATATAAACAGGTGGCTTAACCTGACACGAGAGAGATTTGTACAGCATATATAATAATGTTTGGGAAATTAATATTACAGTGTGGCAAGTCGTCATTAAAAGTGGGGCGAGTCAATAAGCCTAATCAATATGGACCGAGTCATTATAATACCACATGAGCTCGGTGCTATTACTTATTGACTGTCAGGGACACAAGCGCATAATCTCTGTCACACACTTATTACACTGAATAACTTAAGTACTTTGCTTCTGCTTAATAATGTTACTTCGTTTCCACGGTTCGTTGAACGGTGTCTCTCCTAGCGCAGTGGTTGGTACATTTTAGTAAAGCAGTCATGCGCAGTATAATGACGTCATCTTGTTGATTTTGTGTCGTCATTTTGTTTTTCGTAATATTTTGTGCGTTTTCATTCGTTTATTTTCAAAATATAGAGGGCAAATGATGGGATGAACAGAATACTAGGTAAGCATTGAATAAAGATAAGTTTATTTGCTCGGCATGAAAAGGTGCACCACTCGCCAAGGCTTGTGGTTCAAGTTTTCTAAGCCTCCCTTAATAAACTTATCTTTATTCAACACTAACCTAGTATTCTCTATTTATCCCATCCTCACGCTTGCATTGACAAAATAACCCGTGGGATACCCTTAGCTGTATTCCACCTTGATACAGCAAACACGCGCATTATTAGTACGTCATTTGTTTATTTTCGTGACGTCATTTGATGTTTTTTCGTGTTATGCTGTGATTTTCTTCAGCTTATTTTAAAAATGAAGACAGTAAGTGATGGGATGAATAGTCTACAGTCAAGTTTATTAAGCGAGGCGTAAAAAAACCTAAACCACGAGCCTTGGCTACATAATTAACAGTTAAAAGAATTATTTTGTATAAAAGTAAAATGTTTAATAAGTCTACAGTAAGTTGCGCTAAGTCTAAGTTATAGTTTACTATATTTACATAATAATGTAAAGTATTATCATTTCATAATTTGGATTGAAATTTTGAAGAGTAAGGTGTTTTGAATAAACAGTTAGTTGTATTAATAAACAAATATCAATTAAACAAATGTATCTGTTACAAAGATTGAACCTTACTTTTAATATAATATAATTTTTCTTACTTGTGAAATAACGCATAAAAATAGTAAATAATAAATAAGAGGTTATAGACTTTGCTTTTGCCTAGGTCTCCCCTGCATGGGCTGCGTTTTCCTACTATCTATATTTTGGCTGCGTTTTCCTACTATCTATATATAGGCTGCGTTTTTCAACGATACGGTAAGTCAACCCCCTTATCGAGTGCAGTCAACCAGCAGTTAGTTTGTTATACAAGAATGAGAATTTAAAGAGCTCTAAAATTACACTCAATAACTAAAGTACTATTCTTCTACGTAATAATGTCACTTCATTCCCATGGTTAGTTGAACGGTGGACTTTGACGATCTTAGTGTATGTTAACCTCTAATCCAGGAGTTATTTCCCTTAGTTACAATTTTGCCATAATTTATAATTGACGCATGACGGCGAAGAGTTGCCTGTGTTTTGTGTCTGTTGTAAGTCAATTTATATGTTGTATGAACGCATACAAAATCTGTTTGTTAAGATAAGTAGATTTATTAAAGCGCAACATCAACATGGTCTTGTTAAACACCACAATGACATTTTGATACAAAGTAGATTCAGTTATGATATTTACAATTTCTCATAACTCGGAGTAGTAGGGTGATTCCACACTAGTGGTCACAAAAGTGGGACATTGATGTTAAATTCCAAACAATGACAATCATGCTGTTTCTTACTTTTTTCTGCTAGTAAAATAATCACTCTTTCACAAACATGTGTCCAAGAGATAACTTTTGGCCCAAATTTTTTTTTTCATGCCATTATATATACCCCTGTCTAAAATGTAACGCTTGTTACATGGTGTCCAATTTTATGTGGATTTGATCACTTGTACTGCTTATTTTGGTATGTATAACTACAAAATGATAATATACTAGATTATCATTAAGGTCAACCCCCTAAGGAAGTCAGTTTTTGCACATTTCATTTGAAATTATTTGTCTGTATTTTTACACTCTAGCTCTGCCATTTATCACCATCAGAAAAGTTTGAAAAAAAAAAGTGCTATTCTGATTATAAAAGAACAACATACACATGGAATGGCTATTTTTAACAATTTTAAAGAATGGTGTATGATACATACTGCTATGCAAGACCATTCGCCTCATTTTTAAATATTATACAAAATCTGTAACGTGTGTTACAATGGACACTTTGTAATGCTTGTTACGTGGTGTCCAAAAGCACTAGTATGAAAATTCTAGTTTAAAAGCCTATCTTCTTAAATATTCACAACAGACAAGGCTTCTAAAATTATAATATATAATTATTCATAATCTACAAAGCATTGCTGTATGTGATTAAGACATTATATTAACACACAAGGACACCATGTAACAAGCGTTACATAATTAGCTGCCACTTTTTAAGCTTTTATGCTATTTGGCTTTGAAACAAATGCATAGGAGTTGGTTTTTTCATTTTGCAAGTTATAAATTATTTTAGGAAATGGTTACTATCTACATAGTCAACAACATTTCAGTTTATATTAATGATTTTTAAATTGATTTCGTTAACAATCTGAAAGTACCAGCAAAATGAGACATTTAAGTACTTAGTTCTCACTTAGCTTGCCAACAAAATCATTCTCACACATCATCGCATTGGGTTGGGAATGTCTTAGTAGCCTAGAAAAGCAACATAAAATTTGAAGTTGCAGTTTTGTAAGAAAAGACTACTAAGACGTCCCCTAACCATTCACCCATCATTCATTTTGTCATCATACTGTAATTTTGGTGAATGGTTGGTTAACAAGGCAACCCTAGTGTAAAGGGGCCTTGGGGCTCACCATAGCTGCTGTTTCGTTTAACCCATTCCTTACACAGGCGACTTTTGACGTGTCTGCAGCAGACTTTTGAAAACAATGTGACAAAAGCAAAAGGGTCACAAACAACATTCACGACAAGTAAACTTTGTAACTTCTGGTGATACATGTAATCACTATTCCCATTTATTTCAATTTAAAATAATTAATGTCAGAGGCAGAGTAGTGGAAACTTTTTACATGAAAGAACTTATTATTCAAACCATTCAAAATAGATGATTGAACCAGAAGTTGATAAGTTTACTTTCTGTGATATTGGGAAGAAACACACCAGACAGCCGATGCAGTTGTTTCAAAATTATGGAATTTCAACAAATTACATAAATGTCACTCAAGTTTTTCAAAACGTTATCAAGTAAGTAAAATCATGAATTTGATCAGTATCTTGTGTGTCTCAGACAATATTTTATTGATCTATATAGATAGATCGGTTTACAAGATAATTTAATGTTTGCACAGAATGGTTAATTTTCTATACAATCAAACAATTCAAAACAGATCAAGTTTCAGAACAAGAACTTGTCACTTCCATGCTTCATCTGAAAAGATAAATAGATAACATACATGGAATATGTTTTATGACATTAATAAGCGTATCAACTTAAATTTATTAAATATTAGACAATCTGCTGTCTACCAAAGATGTAAATTCCGAGAGTGGAGGGGGGGGGGGGCATTCAAAAGCAATGATAAGAAAGCAAGCAGAGTCCGAAGTCAATAGACTTGGTTTGATCTATACTGTTTATCAACAGTTATGAAATATGCAGCACAGCCCACACCTACTAGTTCTGGTTTACTTGATATTCTATATGCTTGAGGAAAAGAAAATCAACAAGATGAAATATGGTATGAATTTTACGTCAGTTCAAAGGTTAATTAAAAGAGGAAAAGTCCATTGTACCTCTTTTACAAATTTATACCTGAAAACTTGTATAGAAGCCTGGTTCCGCACAGGAGAATATCTGGAGGCTCCAGCTTATTCCTGATGTCGCTTTCAAGGACTGTGTGTTTAATTGCATTCAAAGTCCACATCTTCTTAGCTTTCTTGAAAAATCTGACCCATGGCCATTCATCCACCTTAAATGATAAACAAAAGCAGTTATCAAAAAATGGAGACATCTAGGCAAGGCAGTGACTGTCTACAGCAACCTCTGACTACCGAACCATCATGTTTATAAATAAAGTCAGTCTGTCTGTCTGAGTCTGGAAAGGAAACATATATGGTAACAGTATGCCTTTAAAATGATGTGAAAATTTCATGAATATACATTTAAGTCAGTTTTTGGTTGGAAATGTAACTATTACTATAGTTAACCAGTGGAACTACTTACTCGTTTTCTTATTATTGAAATGGACTGAACAAGATTCAGGTTACATTTACAAACAAATACTGACCACTGAGTGTAAATGTGAAATGAAACTAAATGGAATGTCATGTTTCTTATTTCCGTTGTGGATAATACATAACAATACCATGTTCAGCCATATTTTATTCATAATTCTGAATATTTGCAATTATTAAAAAAAAATTCAAAGCTGTACTCTATATTTGTGAGTTCAATCCCTAGAACTAAAATTCAATTTTCTTAGTCTCTTAAATTTTGAAATTTTCAATTATTTTCTGAAGATAAAGGTTTGAAAGAAAATGAACAAGAAATTGAAACAGTTCAAACAAAACAAAAATCAACAAGAAACTTCTGTAAGTTTAAACTAAAATGTTTGATATCAAACAACAACATACAGTTTTAAATTCAACAAGAACACTCCAACAATGCTTGCAACTGCTGGCAATAACGAAGACCCATGACTGACTGTTACAAAGTCTCCAGACTGATACCTAAGAATATTTTTAAGTTAACTGTTTACTATAGATACTGAATTATGTCATGTGTTGTCATTTTAGTCTAACTTTATATTTAGAAAGGTAAAGTGTTTCGCACTGGCACGGGTTTTACGTCGCCTTCAACAATATTTCAGTCGTATTAATTACGGCGGTCAGTATATATATATGTAAAACGAAAACATGATTTTTATGGCCAAGCATTTTGACAGATGAAAAAAATATGGTTACTGTAGATCCTGCAAAATTTTGCAATGTACACACAATAGATTAAACCGGAAGGTAACCACACTAGCACTTACTGTGGTTTCAAGGATGTGGATTGGGTGCTGTCTGCAACAGACACAGTGGCTGAATAATTAAGGTTGGCTACTTCCACCTTCTCATCCTCGTCTGTATCATGTGGATCAACGGTACTGGTATGGCTGTCACCCTGAAAACATACCATGAGAACAATATGTTTGCATGCACTTGTTGGGATTGGTTTCAAATAACAGTAATTATAGATCAATCAAATGTGTGAAATCAAATGCAGTTTAGACATTTTTAAACTTACTGTGGTTCTGATGATACAGGCAAGGAAAGAACTGTGCAGACCAAAGCTTGTCCTGTCAAGTCTGTAACAGCTACCTCGGTCTTCTCGCTCTCTGTACTGGGGGAAACAGAGGGACTGGTATCGCTGTCAACCCTGAAAACATACCATAAGAAAAATATGTTTGCATGCACTTGGGATTTGTTTCAAATAACAGTAATTATCTATCAAATAAATGTATGAAATCAACCAAACTGAAATTGACAAATAAAAAACAATTTTAGTCATATTTCATACCAACAGGAGTATCTGCTGAATGCCAAAATTATAAAATAGACTAGGGAATATTTGACTGAACAGAATTAGTGGAAGTTCATAGTTACCTAGGTTCTGCTGGCTTGTCTGTTAATTTGTCTTCTGGGATATGCGTCTGTGGTAGGGCAGGTAATATGGGATCATCAGCGAAGCTGAAATTGACAAGTAAAAAGCAATTAGCAACAGGATGATATGCTGAATGCCAAGATTATAAATAGACTAGGGACTATATGACTATTTTAAGTGGCGAAGCCACAAGTGTAATTACCTTTGGTGTTCACGAGATGTCAAAATTAAATACATGGATATCTTACACGGAAACAAACAAATTTCCTTTTTTACTTACTCTAACAAGGAGAGTACAAAGTCATCGATCAGGCTATCGTTCACCGAACTTTTGTTGTAGTCGTCATCAACATCATCAAAGTCGATCACAAGCTCTGAATCCCCACACTGAGCATTCATCTCACTAGGTGAGTCGGTAGTTTCCTCAGAACTTGTGCGAGAATTGTCTGTTCCCTTCTTTGTGCGTGTAATTTTTTTCAGAGCACAACTTTTCACACAATATTTCAACACATGGCATAAAATCCATAATTGTGCAAACCAGAAACTATTCCTTTGCTAAAGATGTGTAACGCTCGTTACATTTTGTAGACTTATGGAATCCACTGTAACATGAGTTACAGATATGTGGTGTCCAAATGTAACAAGAGTTCTTAAAAACAACATTTTCTATATTCTCACTGTACTTAACTCTTTAAATTTTCCAAAAATGTTTTGTAAAATATTCCATTTGTTTGTAACATGAATACTGCTGATATTTGCTGCTTGCTATACCAATTATCTAGCGTTTACCACGCACGACTGTTACTAATTTTAATGGACGACAGAATTTGGTGTCTAACAGTAACGAGTGTGCTCTGAGTTCGTATCCAATTGAATACAAACATGTCCGGATGTCGAAAGATTGTGTGACTAAAGTGCAGTCCATATATTAAAAACTAAGCAGAGATCGTTAATCGCATTATAGTACAGAAGAAGACATTCATTTCCACATTAAATGCATGCATTACCAGTTTAAATTTGTTCGATCGTTACCTGTAACGCTCGTTTCTTTTTTGGACCCGACAGGTTCCATGTTATTTTCAGCCATATTGAATGACGTCACTGAACTGGTTTAAATCATCATCGATTAATGTGCACATGCGTTTTTTCACGGTACGGTATAAAACCTTTACCAATTCGGTCTAGTATTTTTACAACCATCCGAACGATCGTTACAAATAGGACACGAATTTACTTCTTTTTTTAAAATCTCAATAAAGGCAACACTGTCATCTTGATTTAATCCAAACATGTCAAATCAATATAAGAACACCGCAAATAATGGAAAAAACGAGAAAAAAAAACATAAAATTATTTTAAAGAGCTACAATAAACTGCCTACAATTTGGACCATTAACAGGACACCATGGTAACAAGAGTTACGGATATTTTCAATTAACTTTTAATCAAATTTTTCTTTGATTTGGTCACATTTTTTTAGTTTGCCCTTCTTCTATCACCTCTTATTAAAAGATATCTAGTTCAAGTTTGAACAAAGTACAGATACTGTCTTCCACAGAGGACGACAAGTATGCACACCATTGTCATGTCCCATTTTCCGGTCGTAAAATTCCGAAAATTGTGGAGCAAAACTTAAAAAAAGAAACAACATTTAAATCAAATGTAACAATATATTATGTTTTTATATCTCTCTGAACTATCTGCAAACCGCTGATTAAAAGTAAATTTGATTTTCATTTACAAAAAACAGTAACAAATGATAGAATTTGGGCACACCCCTATTTTCACCACTAGTGTAGAATCACCCAGTAGCTAATTGAAAATTTTATTTTAGCATAACTTTGTTAGCGCTGGGTGAATATTGAGCTACTTTTTATATGTGCAATATCTACTGCAAGACATAACCAGGGAAGGACCATTTCTATAGTGGAAAGTTTTCCTTCATTGTATATTGTTCCAACAGGATTTTGATCACAACTTTCACGTCCCGAAATTAGATAGTTAATAGTTATAGTGAAGGGATTGCGATAAAAGTTACATACCTGGACAGATAATCCATTCCTATTTAATGTTCAATAAATATGTGTATGATAACAATTGCATTTTGCATGCCAGAGTAATTTCAACCTACACACTATTGCATTTTAAAACTAATCTTGCTGTCCTCCACTGTGTATACTTAAATCAATATTCTGCTATGCTGTAAAAGGGGTACGTCTTTCTGTTGCTGAATTTCGGAATAGCCTCACTCTAATTGGTTGAAGTGCTAAACAAGGCTGCCATTTTGGGAATTTCTACATACATGTAATAGATTTATACACAAGTTTAAATCAGAATTAAATGCATATTAGCTATGTTTCAGCACATGTAAAGAGTTCAAGTGTTCTTTATGTAAAGTACAGTGATTTATACCTTCATTCTAGCAAATTATAGAAATTCATAAAATTCTAAACTTTCAGGTTTCCACCACATAAATGGTCTTTCTGTAATTAGACGTTCCTGCGAATTCAGCCCCATATAAAAAGTAGCACTAAATTTGTTGCACATCTGATTTATTAGACTAAATGTTACCCCTACCTCGGGAACGTTTTATTTTGTATTTTAAACATTTCATTATATTCATCATACCATGTGTGATTTCTGTTTTTACTTGGATGTTGTAGTTAAAGAAATGAAGGCAATTATACAAAGAGTCACCCAAGCCAGTGTAACAGGTGATATACCAAACACAATTTTACAGGAATAGACAAAGTTTGTGTCATGGTTATCATTGTGACAAATGTTTTAAAAGAAAAGCTTGGTATCTGTTTTAAAAAGGTTAAGTTATTGAAATGAAAATTATATGATTTTATCATGTTGAGAAAACATCTAAATTTTTAATTTTCTGTTTATAACGAGCATTTTTAAGATTCCTCACTGCTTAAACGGATTTAACACCAAGAACAATTTTTTACGTTATTACAAATATTAACAGTTGATGGCAATCTAGTAAGCAGTATAGGGAAAGGCCTGTGTGTGTTGGTTGGCGTTGGACGAAAAGATGCACCAAAAGATGCTGATTGGCTGTAAGTTGCAATTACAATGTTATTTTTTTGTTGAAGTTTCATTTGAAAAGGAAACAAAGTGTTTCTTTTTAGAATATGTATTTACAGGAAACATGACAAATGAAATGTTTATTTTATGCCCCAGTCATAATGTCTCATTTTCGTCGCCTCGTTCAGCTACATTGCGCAACGTGGCAGGCACGTAGTTCAACGTGGCTGTAATGCATCTCAACATGTCACAACTTGGCAGGTACATAGTTCAACGTTAACGACAAATCTGAAATTTGAACATATTTAAAATACTGTTAAGTTTACCACAATATACTTACATGTGGTGATACACGTGGCACGATGTAGAACAATGTGGCCTGTACGTAGCACAATGTGAACATAATGAGAGTCATGTCACTTGCTACGTTGTGCTGTGTTATACTCTACATTGATGACAACTTGGCAAACACGTACTTAAATAACTTGACACTATGACTCAGGGCCATTATGTATTTATAGGAACCTTAAGCATTGCTAATTGCATTCAAATCATGCATTTGCCCTACTAATTTACCTTGCATGTGTAATTTTAAAGCTCCTAGCTTGGCCCTTCCACAGTAACAAAATATGTTCTATTATTCCCAATATTAACAAGCAGGTCATTTGATCGTACAAAGTAGAAGTTTCTTAATAACATAGAAAGGTAGAGCTTTGTGTTTTTCAGTGCGAAGAAAATACTTAACTTGAGGCTTTTTGATGGTGATGATGGCAAACGCTGGGACAAAAGTGTCAAAGATAAGGGCTATGAAGTCCTTTGTGTTAGTCAGGTATCAGTTTACATGTACCGTATATATAATGATGGTTTTAATTAGCTGGATGTTTGCGATGTCGTTAACAATTTGCATATTCATATTCCAGTCATATTTTCAAAAGTTCTTGGTCAATCTTCATGAACTTTATAGAAATGTTCCTTGGATGGTCCTCTATCAAACCTGTGAAAATGGTTCCGCTTCACTGCACAAGATGGCCACCAGAGCTAAAAAAAGAAATGTGTCTAAATGCCAATTTCTTCTAGACCTATGGCTAGATTTTCAAATAATTTTACACCAATGTTCGTTTAGTGGTCCTCTACCAAACTTATTCAAATGGTTCTGCCTTTCTGCACAAAATGGCCACTAGAGCTAAAAAATTAAAGTTATGTATTCCTGCCATATTTTCTAAAGTTCTTGATCAATGCAAGGAACATTTTCATCCATCTTGCATTTGATCATTATTTTCCCAAAAAATGATAGCTTGTCCAGTGGAGAAAAGTTCCTTTGACGGACACTTTCTTAAATGCAAATATGCAACATTGCATAGAAATAAACATATTGTGTCAGTAATTTAATGCCATCTCTCTAGTCCACACTTTTTTCCGATTTTATTTTGAGATCAAATTTTTGCCAAGTCTTATCAAACTGCATACATTTTAGATCATCCACATGAAACTTCTATACGTCTTCACCAACATTGACTTGTACATGTACCGCCATTGGCAAAATAAAAAATCCGGCTTTAATGCGGTTTCTGCATTTTTCTCTAGTTTTTTAATAAATTTAGGCAATTACATGATTTTGTCCAATATACCGGTATTGGCCTGTACCATTGAGTAACATTCCAGAATAAGCTCGACACAAATACAACCAGTATTTAGCATGCTATATAAAAATCACCAAAAAAGTAATAACAAAACAGGTAATTGAGAATTACCATAACGAGTCTCATTACCCTGTATCTCAGATCATGTTGCACATGATTTTAAAGGGCAATAGCATATATAAAGATATAATTGCACTGTATTTCAGTTCACATTGCATATGATTCTGAAGGGAAACAAGCCAGACTTCCACGATGCCATGGGTCCCGACGAAGCTCCCCAGTTCTATGAAAACTTCATACAGCTGATGAAACAGAACTACTCGGAAGATAAAATTAAAAGTAATAGCTGACGACATATTTATTTTTCATTTTTGCTTTGAATGCTAATTTCATTCAATGGTTAAGAGATTGTGAGTTCTGTATAATGCATTTTGGGACATTACAACACATGCCCAACATGTCCAATTAACGACAATTGATTATTGGCAGGGGGGCCTCGTCTTTACAAGGGCCGCAAATTAACGGTTTAAAGTTTAAACACATATAAGCATGCTTTGTCATTCTTTAAAGTGAATTAGAAGCTTTTATGTAAGAAATAATTTTCAGTTTAGATTTAACTATTTGGAGTTCTGATGCATACTGGTGAGCGAGTATTTGTCGGACGAAATATGCATTTATTTAAGGACAGTTTTAATTCATGAACAAACTCGATGATGAAAATTTGCATGTTACATCCTGGGTTCATCACCTGTTTGCCTATGTAAACAAAATAAGTGTCATTTGTGCGCATGCGCAACAATAGAGGCCCAGAAAGGGGTACATAAAACATGGTCTTTTTCATGTTGGCAGTAGTATTTTCCGGACGTTTTTTTAAACTGTGAAATATACGGAGAAATGCTTTATAACTTTATTTAAGCTATATTAGAAAACAAATAAATTATCAGATACGTAATTTATATCAGAATAATACCACTTAATCAAATGATTTAATAATAACTAGAGAATATAAGTAAGGCTTTGAAACAAATACGAAAGCATGACGTTTTAAAGAGTTTAATAGACGTTACGTATTTATGTAGCTACTACGCACGTCCGTAACATCTTTGCGGGTTAAATAATGGTCTGCAACAGTTCGTGTGCTATAATAAGCAGACAGCCAAAACTATCACAAACACTGTCTGGGCCCCAAATTGTGAATTTAGCGTGCATGCGCACATCATTTTACTTCCCCAGACGACAGTTGCATACGTTTCAGACTATCAACATAAACATTTGGGTTTTTACCATAAAATAAACTCACTTTCTTTGAAGAAAAACGAAACATACTTGAAAATACAAGCGTTTACTTGTGTTATGATGATAAACTACGAAAAGAGGTTACGAAATGCGAATATTTAAACACGTCCGGATAATACTACTGTCCGACAAATACTCGCTAACCAGTAGAACTTAATCCACAAGGGTGATAAATAATTCTAAATAGATAATTATTATACCCCCACAAACGAAGTTTAGGGCGGGTGTATAGGAGTGAGCTTGTCGGTCCGTCGGTCTGTTGGTTTTTCGTTTCCGGATGATAACTCATGAAAGGCTTGACATATTCAAATAATTTTTGGTACACACGTGTAACATCATAGAATACAGGTCAAGTTCGATGTTGGTTACAAACCACTAAATTTTGACAGAGTTATGGCCCCTTTTCAACTTAAAATTCCTTAAAAAAAAAGGTTTCTGGATGATAACTCAAGAAAGGCTTGACATATTCAAATAATTTTTGGTGCACATGAGTAACATCATAAAATTCAGGTCACATACAATGTTGGTTACAAACCACTAAATTTTGACAGAGTTATGGCCCCTTTTCGACTTAAAATTCCCTAAACACATGATTTCCAGACGATAACTCAAGAATGGCTTGACATATTCAAATAATTCTTGGTACACATGTGTAGCATCATAAAATACGAGTCAGGTTCAACTTTGGTTACAAACCACTAAATTTTGACAGAGTTATGGCCCTTTATTTGACATGAAATACATGAATATTTTTGTCTCTACCTGGTCTCCAGATGGTGTGTTTGGAGCCATGATGCAGGTACACATCCAGAATGATGGGCCTGTCACTATACCATTGGAGTCCCCAGAGAATCTGGCGGTAACAGTACTATGCTTTCTATTACCAGTATAACAGATAGATCTTGAATTGTAATAATTATAATACTGGTTTTTTTATGCCCCCAGCATCTTTATGTGGGAGGCATATAGTGATTGTCCTGATTTTCCATCCGTCCGTGATTCTGTCCGAATGAGATTAAGTAGTTTTTACCGTTTCGTCTAGCACCAACACCGCTTACTACAACACTTGGATACTTACACTGTTGTTGCTTATGACCATTCCCAATCCACCCATATCACCCAACCTCACATTGACTTTGACCTTGACCTAATTATAGCCCCACAAACAAAGTTTAGGGGGGGCGGTATATAGGAGTGAGCTTGGTCTGTCAGTCTGGTCAAGTTCAACTTTGGTTACAAACCACTAATTTTGACAGAGTTATGGCCCTTTTCGACATAAATTCCCTAAAAACATGGTTTCCGGATAAGTCAAGAATGGTGTGACATATTCAAATACTTCTTGGTACACGTGTGTATTATCATACATTAAAAGTCAAGTTCGACGTTGGTTACAAACCACTAAATTTTGACAGAGTTATGGCCCCTTTTGGTTCCAAACCACAAAATTTTACAAGAGTTATGGCCCCTTTTTGACTTAAATTCCCTAAAAACATGGTTTCTGGACGATAACTCAAGAACGGCTTGACATTCAAATAATGTTCGGTACACATGTGTAGCATCATACAATACAGGTCAAGTTCTACTTTGGTTACAAACCACTAAATTTTGACGAAGTTATGTCCCCTTTTTGACTTAAATTCCCTAAAAACACAGTTTCAGGACAATAACTCATGCATGGCTCCACATATTTAAATTAAATTAAATTTAAATTAGGTTCGACTTTGGTTACAAATCTTGACAGACTGTTAAACATTCACAAATTAAAGCATTCTCATTGTGTCTATTTGTTTCGAATGGATGCCATAGTTTTGTGACAAGGCTATATTGTGGGATATATGTGTCTATCATGTGACAATTCTAATTTAAAAGGGCTATATTTGGTTAACTAGATTTACCAACACCGCTTACAACACAGCTCAATACCTAGAAAACAAATTCAGATATTTTAATGAAACTTCATATGAGGCGTGTCATGGGAAAACCAAGCGTAATGCATGTGCGTAAAGTGTCGTCCCGTATTAGCCTGTGCAGTCCGCACAAGCTAATCCAGGACAACACTTTCTGCCTACAGCGGATTTATGTTTAGAAGAGACTTCCTTGAAACAGAAAATACCATACAAGCAGAAAGAGTTGTCCTGGATTAGCACAAGCTAATCCGGGACGACACTTTACGCACATGCTTTGAGCCCGGTTTTCACATGACACACCTCATATGTAGATACCGTATATGTAGACATCGCTTGCGATTGCATATGGGGTAAGTGGGGTAAGATCGAGGTTACTGTAACTAAAAATTGAAAAATGGTTTCCACTTTCCAGAACTTTCTTTTATTATTGTGCTGACTTGTATGCAATTGCTTTGAAAAATTTGGTTTTCGTTGAATTTCCACGTTTCTTGTTATATATTTATATCTGTAGATAAAAAAGATATAGGTCATTCAAATTGTGCATGTACTATCTTGCATATCAATTATTTAAAAAAAAAGCAGATGAAAGTGACAATAAAACTTGAAGGCAAACAGAAAAACATCAAAGTGATCAGGAAACACGTGAATATGGGATAAATCAATCTGTACTAGTGTCGACTTTTGCATCGCTTATTAGTGTTATGTAACCTAAACCAACTGTCAAGTCAACGTATATACATGTATTTGAGTCTCCGTATGTACAGACGAAAATTGTTTGGTGATTAAAAACTAGCTTATTGTGCCTTTAAAAGCAATGTTTGTTCTTAACTCTTATTCTGTTTTAAATAGAAATATATGTTAATTAACTTTATTTTGTTAATTGTATTTATGCCACTATAACTGTTGTAAGATCGTACATACACACTTTAATGATACATAATGCCAGAACTGATTATAACCACAAGCATTTTGATAAAAAATTATTGCTAATCCTGGTTATGAGATTAGATCGAACACTGGGATTCAACTGAAACTTTATTTTGATAAGGGCATTGAGTGGAAGTGCAGCGTAAAAGAACTAAGGCAAAAAAAAAAAAAAGTACTCAATTGATAATATAAAGAGCCTTTTGGGCACAAATTATCTAGTTTATCACCATTAACTCTCTTAAAAAAATAAAAATCTGACAAATTCAGACTTCACGGAAAACGATCGTCTCTCAAAATGTTTAGGGTCAGAGGGTTTTCCCTAGGTAGGGTCGGGTTGCCTGAAACACAGAACTTTTTTGTTTGGGCCTAACTCTGTCTCTAATATTTGTGGAGTTACTGCTTTGCATTTAGTTTTCTTGTAAAACATAAAATGTCAAAGATGTGAGTTTTGCATTTTGTTTTGGGACATGCCTGTCATACAGTGACGTCTTTTGTTAGATCAATTAATGAGGATTTTATTATATACTCATTTTAGGAACCAAAAGTTCGGAAACCACAGGGTGGCAAAAACACATCCAGAAACCAGTCTAGCTCAAGCCTTGCATCAAACCAGTCTAGCTCCAGTCTCAATTCTGAACCAGTCTCCAGTAGTGATGCACCAGCAGACACACAAGATATGACAAAAGACAGCTGATTTTTATTTTTTTTTTACATTCTGTTAAAATGTTTTTATAACAAAAGAAGCTAGTTACTGCATATTTAGCTCACCTTTTTTGCCCAATCATCATGAAACTTGCTCAGATGGTATCTTGACCGAGTTCAAAAATGGTTCTGGTCCGGTGAAAAACATGGCCGCCAGGGGGGGGGCAGTTTTCCTTATATGGGTATAGGAAAAGCTTGTGAACACTCTAGAAGTCACATTTTTGGCCCAATCTTGATGAAACTTGGTCAGAACATTTGTCCCAATGATATCTCAGCCCAGTTTGAATCTTGGTCATGTGGGTTCAAAAACTAGGTCACTAGGTCAAATTGAAGAAAAAGCTTGTTAACACTCTAAAAGTCACATTTTTTGCCCAATGTTCATGAAATTTGGTCAGAACATTTGTCCCAAAGATATCTCGACTGAGTTCGAATCTGGGTCATGTGGGGTCAAAACTTGGTCACTAGGTCAAATTGACGAAAAAGCTTGTTAACACTCTAGAAGTCACATTTTTTGCCCAATCTTCATGAAACATGGTCAGAACATTTGTCCCAATGATATCTCGGCCGAGTTCGAATCTGGGTCATGTTTGGTCAAAATTAAGGTCACTAGTTCAGATTGAAGAAAAAGCTTGTTAACACTAGAAGTCACATTTTTTGCCCAGTCTTCATGACACATGGTCAGAACATTTGTCGTACTGATATCTCGGCTGAAATCAGGTCAAATTGAAGAAAAAGCTTGTTAACACTCTAGAAGTCACAGTTTTTGCCTAATCTTCATGAAACTTGGTCATAACATTTGTCACAATTATATCTTAGCTGAGTTAGAATCTGGGTCATGTGGGTTAAAAAACTAGGTCACTAGGTCTAATTGAAGAAAAAGCTTGTTAACACTCTAGAAGTCACATTTTTTGCCCAATGTTCATGAAACTTGATTAGAACATTTGTCTTAGTGGTACCTCGGCCGAGTTTGAATGTGGGTCATGTGGGGTCAGAAACTAGGTCACTAGGTCAAATTGAAGAAAGATTGGTAACACTCTAGAAGTTACATTATTTGCCCAATCGTCATGAAACTTGGTCAGAACATTTGTCCCAATGGTATCTCCGCTGAATTCCAATCTGGGTCATGTGGGGTAAAAAACTAGGTCACTAGGTCAAATTGAAGAAAAAGCTTCAATTTCTATATGTATTTCAAAACTTTGAATGTCTGTTGTCACTTAAGTTTTTCAAACCATGATGCTTAACGGCACATTTCCATCAGTCCTTATCAGTATATCCATATCCGTATAAAAATCTAACACATGGAAAAATGTTCGACTGATGAAACTCAGGTTAGCGACTCAGGGCCATTTGGCCCTCTTGTTTGTTGTTTTTTTATATAAACAATAATATACAATAAATTATTTGACTCTACCAACTCTTGTGTTTCTTTCGTATGTGAATAATAGTGTGATAAACAAGTGTTACAATGATTTGATGCACATACTATATGTCTAAAGTTAAACAACCAAGGGAAATGTGCAAGGGAACTACCAACAAGACTGCTGTTCATACACAGCAGTATCTGGCAGTCTGCCTTTTTGTGACTCTTGGAGAAAGAGAAAACTACCGGTATTTGAAATTTAAATAAACACATCAATGAATTTTGTAATGCAAACTATGCCAAACTGTGAAAGTAATTGATGAATTCCAAGTTTAGGGATGTATTTGCATATTGCTGACAATTCTTTTGATTTTGACTGTCTGCTGCCTGTGTTGTTAAATATATCTTCCATGTGGATGTCACATATCATAATTTCGAATAACAACAAGAGCTGTCGGAGGACAGCGCGCTCGACTTTTCTTATGCTTGTCAGAGTTTCTGGCATTTTTAGCTCACCTCAGCACAACGTGCTCATGGTGAGCTTTTGTGATCACATTTTGTCCGTCATGCGTCGTCAACATTTACCTTGTGAACACTCTAGAGGCCACATTTATTGGCCAATCTTCATGAAACTTGGTCAGAACATTGTCCCAATGATATCTCTGCCAATTTCGAAACTGGGTCATGTGGGGTCAAAAACTAGGTCACTAGGTCAAATTGAAGAAAAAGCTTGTGAACACTCTACAAGTCACATTTTTGCCCAATCAACATGAAACTTGCTCAGAACATTTGTTCTAATGATATTTCTGCCATTGACTGCCAAGTTCGAAAATGGTTCCAGTCCGTTAAAAAACATGGCCGCCAGGGGGCGGGGCAGTTTTCGTTATGTGTGTACCAATAATTATTTAAATATGTCAAGCCAAACTCTTTAACTGTCACATAAGTCACAGGTGGTAAAATACTAGGTCACCAGGCCAAATTGAAAAAAAACAAGTTTGCGAACAATCTAGAGGCCAAATTTTAAGCCGAATCTTCATTATACCCCCACAAACTTTTAGGGGGGTGATATGGGAGTGAGCTTGTCGGTCTGCCGGCCTGTTTGGCTTTGGTTACAAACCACTAAATTTTGACAGAGTTATGGCCCTTTATTTGACTTAAATTCCCTAAAAACATGGTTTCCTGACGATAACTCAACAATGGCTTGACATATTTAAATAATTATTGGTACACACATGTAGAATCATAAAATACAGGTCAAGTTCGACTTTGGTTACATACCACTAAATTTTGGCACAGTTATGGCCCCTTTTTGACTTAAATTCCCGAAAAAACATGGACAATAACTCATAAAAGACTTCACATATTTAAATTATTTTTGGTACATAGGTGTAACATCATAAAATACAAATCAAGTTCAACTCTGGTTACAAACTACTTCATGTTGACAGAGTTATGGCTCCTATTGAAATTAAATTTTTCCAAATACACTCTTTAACTGTCACAAATTAAAGCAATCTCATTGTAACCATTTCTTTCGAATGGATGCCATAGTTATGTGACAAGGCCTTATCGTGGGGGTATATCCATCACTCATGTGACAATTCTAGTGTAACTTGCTCAGAACAGTTTAATTCCTTAGCACCTCAGGTGAGCGACTTAGGGCCTTATGGCCCTCTTGTTTCTAAAACTAATTGCATAGTAGGGGCCAATTAATGAAATTTAATTTCTTTCTGGAGTTATTGAGTGGAAGCATTTTTAGAAATTTCACAACAGTGCCATTGACCTGGACCAAACCAACCCCATATGCAATCTCTTGCAATGTCTCATTATACAGTATCTATAAATTGAATGTTCTCAATTTGTTCTCAAGTTATACAGCAGATTTTTTTTTCTATTTTTAGTTACAGTGACCTTGACCCCACCCAACCCACCACAAATGCAATCCCGAGTAACGTGCTGCTTTGGGGTATTTATGTATGAAGATTGATTCTCAAGTAAGAGAGTGGAAATCAAAAGTTGATGCCGTCATTGCACCCACTTTAAAAAAGTGTAAAAAGGCCCATAATTTTGACACAATTCAAACTATCAAAATTGGCATATGAGTTCATTTTAATATAGGGAATAAGTGTTGTAAGTTTGAATGAAATCCCTCAAACCATTCCTGAGAAACCAGCTTACTGAAAAACTTGAACCTGTTCATAAAGCTAATATGTAAAATTTCTAAGTGTAAAAATGCCGATAATTTTGACAAATTTCAAACTAGAGTTATCAAATTTGGCCTATGAGTTCTTTTTAATATAGGGAATTAGTGTTCTAAGTTTTAATTAAAACTCTCAAGCCATTCCTGAGAAACCAGCTTACCGAAAAACTTGAACCTGTCCATTTAGCTTATATGTAAAATTTCAAAGTGTAAAACGGCCCATAATTTTGACAAATTTCAAACTAGAGTTATCAAAATTCGCCCATGAGTTCATTTTAATGTAGGGAATAAGAGTTCTAAGTTTGAATTAAATCCCTCGAGCCATTCCTGAGAAACTAGCTTACTGAAAAACTTAAACCTAGCTCGGACGCAGACGCTAGTAGAATAGCTTGCCTTTTCCTGGAAAAGTCGAGCTAAAAAGGAGAGGAAATTGTTTTAAGAATAAGGAAAATAAAAATGCTGTAATTTCCTTGAGAAAAGCAGAAACAGGTCTGAAAAGATTTTTAAAATATACGGGTAGTAACATTTTAATTGATTGGCAAAGAAAATCATTTAACAAATCTTAACCATTTGCTATTAATTTGTTAAAAGAATTAAATAATGCCAAAGGATAATCATGATATTAGTGAATCAGCATAATAAACTGATTACAAATTTATGTGAACCAAATCCTTGTAAAACCTATTTCATCATCACAAATTATGTTGAAAACTGGAACATACATGTACACAAAACAGGATCTAAACATTAATATATTTATTAAAAAAATATATAACAGAACTGCTACACATCATGTAATACAATTATTTTAAACAATTTGCTCACAATGCAATTTGATAGATAAATAATAGAAACATTATTAAGACAAATGCAAGTTAACCTTAAACGTCAAATTCACATTTCTGTAAAACGTTTTACAAGATATGCAAAACCTTTTTACTTTTAAAGATAATTTCATAATATAACATAGAACATCACTTTCAGACGGATTCAATAAACAATTTAATCATGTTCTAAGGTATTTAACTTAAATATACACACATTTGTACGTAATTTAAAAGAAGTACATGTACATGTATCTTCAAACGGTACACAGATATTTTGCTATTATAATGAATAAATTTAAGCACAATCTTAGTTTCAACTAATTATTAACTTGATTATACCAAAACTCATTTCTTTCTAGAAATGCTTTTATTATAAATCATGTTAAACATATTGTACTTCAGGTATTTAAGGTATTTAATGTTCAATGGAAGGTTATACTAAAATAAATCAGCACATAAGAATGATATATTTACAGATGATAATAAAATTTAAAACCAAAATAACAGCAGTATTTTGCAAATGAAAAGAAAAGCACATCAATAACTTCGGGAATGTATCCACATACTATAACACAGTTTGAGATCGTTTATATGGGATTTCAGCCTCAGAATCCATTCTACTTGTTCTAACTTATTTACCACTCTGAAATTCAGAAATTGATTTAAAGCCTCGATTGTTAATTGCCCTACGATTTCTTTTTTGCACTCTGATTTTCTGTTTTTGGCTTCAAAGTTAATTTGACACTCTGAACTTGTAAGCCCTTGGCAGGTTTTGGCAGTATTTTCCGGTAGGAGAGTCCCCCCGGTAGGCTACATTCACGAGGAGTAGCTATCAATGGTAAAATAGTGGTTTCTGTTGTTATGGCCATAATAGTGTTAGCGGCACTTGTAGGTACATGCACAATCGGATTAACATTAACAGCCATTTTTGGAATTTTAAATGATACTCTTCTTCGTTTCCTCCCCCGTCGTTCAATTCTTAGTGCTTCCCTCAACTGGGTCCTCTGAATTAGCAATGCTTGGAGATATTCGTTTAATTCCTCTTCGAATTTTTTCTTCTCGCTCTCTGTGTAAATATGTGTAGATTTTGAATTACTGTCTTCTTGGACCCTATATTTGTCATAGCTCTTTATAACTTCTCTACCTTTCTTATCTAAAATTCCTTTCATATTTAACTTCACAATACTACAGTTCACTGCACAAATTTCTTTCTGAAGGCGTATTCTAGTAATATTTGGCAGTTTAGCATTGCTACTAGAGGTGGCTTGTGTGTCTTGTTCACTTGAAGAGTGGCTGGGTTCATTGTCGTCTCCGATTTCTATTACTTCACAGCCTGAAGAGTCTGTCGTGTCAGACATCATACTGGACATAGTTGGAGACATATCTCCAGAAGTATTGGACTTTCTACCAGATTTGTGTGTCCATGATGTTTTCAATGGAGCAGGTCTTATTGGCCTACCGAATGCAGCAAGTTCATTAGACAATATAATGTCTACTGGAGGCGAAACATTGTGAAAAGCCCTTCTACTAAGAATTTCTGTCAGCACAGGTGCTTTTGCTGCCAAAGAAGGAATAACACAGGAGCTATTTTCTCCTGTTGGTGTTTTTACTTCACTGCCCTCCTTATATAATCTTGATTCAGTCACTGGTGTATTAAACATACTAACTTCACTGTCTTCTTCACTGTCAGATCTTGAATAATTTGAATCAGTTTCAGACACAACCCCATGTTCTTGCAGTTTTCGTTTTGTTCCAACGTACTTACGATTCTCTGCAACCAGCTTAGCAAGAGCCTTCAGTTCTTGTACCAGAGAACGTGGCTTTGCTTCAGCCGAGGTGTTGTTTTGATCATCGGCATTGTCCTTCATATCAGTGCCTTGGGACTTGGCTAGTCCGATTGGATTTTCAGCCTTTGTTATATGTACAAGTTCACCTGTTTGATCGTCAAGAATACTAACACTGGATTTTTGCCGCCGACATTTTGAATGCAAACTTTTTTCACACAGTGTGCCATCCAATTTGACCTTGGGATTTACCCATGTAACATTACGGTCTGAGAAAGTCTTCATTTTTTTCTTCACATTAATCAAAGGTTCATCATCACTATCATCCTCAGACTGTTTTTCATTAATATCCTTTTCTGTACACACTGTTTCACTGTGTGGCTCAATTTTCAATGGTACCTTCTTTTCACAGTTATTATCATCCTTATCATCCTCAATTGTAATAGCTGTTTGTTCACTACATCCCTGAGCATTTCCTGCAACTGTTAAAATGTTTGTAGTGCTGCCTGACTGTAGTTGATTATCTGGCTCTTTTATTTCCATTTTACGATCACACACCCAAGAAATTTTATTTTTCTTGCCACGGTTTTTCCAAATAATTGCAGGGATTTTTCCTTCTCCAATACTGGGAGTACTCTGGTAACTAGCTGAAGTACTTGTTACACTCTGCTTTAATTCTGCTGTAGCAGTAAGCACAGTAGATGGCTGCACATGTTGGCTCTGGGTCATCAAATGGGTTAATAACGATACACGGTATCGAACAACATCTACAGATGTAGGTCCAGACAATCGTCGGAATTTGTTCTTCTGAGGTTTGTTTATTACGGGAGAAACATGTAGATGAACTGGTGCCGTTGGTGTCGGCAGGTTTAAAAATGGCTGAGAGCCTGCAATAACATGTGGTTTTATGTATTTCTGTGTACTAGATTGTGACTGTGGGTAGGACAAATGACTGTTGAAAGTAGCTTGTGGTATTTTCCCAGTGGCTGTGGAACTGCAAGCTGAAATAATAGGAATCTGGGTCCCAGATGTCTCTGATTTGACAGCGCGAACTACTGGCAGTAAGTTACCAGTTGTAGGCAAGACAGTAGAAACGACTGGTTGTTGATTCACACATGGTGTTGACATGATGGCAGAAACTACTGGTAATTGGTTGCTACATGTAGATCCTGTAGACAAAATAGTAGGAGACAAGATGGTAGTAACTACTGGTAACTGCTTCCCAGATATTGCTGACAAACTGGTAGTAGGAACTACTGGTACCTGGTGCCCAAACCCCGTAGATAAGATGGTAGGAACAACTGGTAACTGGTGCCCAAATCCTGTAGATAAGATGGTAGGAACTCCAGATAAATGGCTTCCAAATCCCGTAGACAGCATTGTTGGAATTACTGGTAACTGGTGCCCAAATCCTGTAGATAAGATGGTAGGAACTCCAGTTAAATGATTTCCAAATCCTGTAGACAACATTGTAGAAACTACTGGTGAAGGGATCCCAAATCCTGTAGACAACACTGTAGGAACAACTGCTGAAGGTTTCCCAAATCCTGCAGACAACGCTGTAGAACTAGAAACTACTGGCAAATGATTTTCATATCCTGTAGACATGATGGTAGGAGCTCTTGATAAATTGTTCACAAATATGCCAGAAGTTACAGCTTTAACAGCATTAACAACTGAAAGACGCTTTAATGGCATTTTTGACGGAGATACTTTATTTGTCTTCACGTTATTGCTTGTCCTTTTACCTGACCTCTGAGAAACTACCTGGCTTGAAACTGCCTGGCTCAAGTATTGTTTGTTATTAGTGTCATACACATTTACTTTGACAACACTGTAAGTGTCATCAACATTTTTGATGACAACTTTTGTATTGCGATGAGGTGAAACGTCACTGGAATTTGCCACATCAGGTGTTAAATTTCCAATGGGAATCGAATGAGTGGCATTTTGGTGTATCAAAACACGTCTATGTTTAGTCTGTGTACCAGCAGCATTGTTATTATCGGTTGGCGATGAATATTTACGGCCACTAGATGGAGGCACTACAATCACATCTGGACTTGGCATGGCGGTCATACTTTTTGCAATTATTGCTGATGACGATAAATGCAAATGTGTACTTTTCAGACAATCCTGGTTTGCCAATGACTGGCTTGCTTCAACATGTTCTACAGGTGGCACTAAAATAAGTGAAGTTACACAAGAGGTTTTGGGATTGTGTCCACTTTTAGCAGAACCCCGCGATTTTACTACCATAGGATTGAAGCCAATGACTGGACTAATATTACCTATATCACAATTGTCGCTTGGAGCAAGACAACTTTGTACATTTTTAAAACTCAAGTCGGTGTTTGAGTTGTCTGTATTTGCACAAGGATGATTTGAATTTAATGAAATATTTTCTGACAAACGTTCATCTGTTAGTTCTTGAATTGTGCCTGAATTTTTCTGCATTGGAATGTCAACAAGTGGTGCAGAAAGTTTTGAGTGTATACCAAGTGTTTCATTAGCATTAGCATTCTTACTGTCGGTAGTGTCCATGTTTTCCTGCTTTACTGGCAGATTAGCGGCGGTTGTCGACGATCTCTCAATGTCTGATACAACTGTTCCACTGACAGGCTGATCCAAGGTCACTAAATTTTTGACTGCCACATTTTGCTGTTTGGAATGAGTACCAGCATTATCTTCACATTCTTTATAGTACAAAGCAATTGTTCTTCGGTCATCAACATCTGCTTCATGTGATGACCTCTTCCGGTTTTGTACAGCACATTTTTTATTGGGCTCAGTATTTGATACAGAACTATTTGTAGCACCAACTTCTAGTTCAGATTGAACAAGATTTGTCTCATTGTGTTCAACATCTTTTTCTCTGTTACTGTCGATTGCAGGTATATCACTGCATTCTTCTTTAACTTTAACCGGGGGGCTGTTTTCCTCATATGAACTGGCAATATTTCTTTGCATTACAGCATTTATACCTCTTTCACAACCCATGTTTACAGCAGCACCCTTGTTTTGCCCGCTATCACTTACACCTTCAACCTGTCCAGCTGCTGTGCTAATCTTTTCTCCACCAACATTTGATTCTATGCTATCTTCAGGTTCAATTTTCACAGACACTTGTTCCAAGACAGTAGTATTGTGTCCACTTATTTGTGTAACAGTAGTAGGTTTGTCTGAGACAATTTCCTGTGTTTTAGTACACAAATTGCTAGTTATGTTACCTTTGTCACTTTCATCATCTTCAGTCTTATTTCTAACAGTTTCAGTTTGGTCATGGTTATTTCTCACATCAGTTTCAGTGTCAGTCTGATATATTGCTGCATCAGTAACATTGTCTGACATTTTTGCTAGATTTGCACAAATTTTTGTATTTAGTTCATCATTTCTTGCAATTCTTCCCGATTTCAAGTTGTCCGCAGTGTGATCCTCGCAAGTGTTTCTGTTAAGCTGTTCATTACTAACAGTCTCTTCACTCTTACTGCCTTCACCATGTTTATTTTTCTCATATCTTGTATCTCTTTGAGTTTTTTCATCTGGTTTCATTATGTTCCCAATGTAATTCTCACACATGTTTCTAATAAGGTCTTCATTCTTATCTTTAGAAATGCCGTGACCCTGTTTAATTTCACTTGTATCTCTTTGGGTGTTTTCAGCTGATGTCATTATTTTCCCAATTTGATTCTCACCAGTATTTGTGTTAAGTTGTGCATTACTTGCAGACCCTTCACTTACATCTCTTTGAGTGAATTCAGTTGATTTTAAGTTGTCCCCAGTTTGATTCACCCCAGTGTTTCTGTTAAGTTCTTCATTACTAGAACACTCTTCATTCACATCCTTTTGCAAACCTGTTTCCATGGTGTCACCAGTGTGGTCTACCTTTCCTCTGTCTGAGGTTTGCATCACCTGATCATCAGAAGGTGGAAACGCATCGTCTGGTGGTTCCACTTTTACATTTACTGCTGTAGGTGGATCTGGTATACTGGTACTTGTATTTGCAGGATGTTCAGTTTTGTTAAGTAAATATGACATGTTGACTTTCTCTAGTGATGTCTTCAGTGCCTCATACCTGAAACAAATTTAAAAGTAAATATAATTAAAAATAATGGGTTGTTACTATTTAGAAAATAAACATCTGAGTTTCTTCTATAGGAACAGTGGCACTTAGCTTTAATAGTCTTTTTGCCATTTCCATTCGAGATCATGGACAAATTACTATTCATGATAATAAAAAAGATTTCTTTTTTTTTTCATTTTACAATATACTGAAATACCAGTTGGGTCATATTGTTGCAGTCTTAACAGAACAACTTGAAATGTATGTGAAAACTAATATTTATATAAGAATTTCATAAGTACATGTATATAAATATTATAAATAATTGTTTGTTGGTAACAGTCTATTTAAGAAAGTTAAACAAGATCTAAGAATCTAATTTACTATGTTTTCCAACTTCAGCATTTTAGTGTTACAAGAATTCAAACAGGAAGTAAGTCACATGGTAAATAATTTACATGTGAGACATGTACATTTTGTCTAGGCTTCAAAATTTGTATACTATTAGTTTTTCAAAATCATAACATTTTAGTATTTAATAATATACATGTCCAACACATTTGTTTATCTAAAACACATGCTAATATATTTCTTTATTCATTTGAGATGCTTTGACTATTTGTGTTGCTAACTGAACCAAAACAAGAGGGCCATGATGGCCCAAAGTGCTCACCTGAGTACTGGCAATGACAGAGACTTGCTCTGACATTAGGTGGATGTAATCGCCTACAAAATGACCCACATCAGACAGATATCTTACTGTTTTTGATCTGGCAATCAACAGGTGCAACACAGATGCCTTTTCGGCCTGCTTCTGTAGTTAACCTGGCAATCGACAGGCGCTATACAGATGCCTGTCCGGCCTTACTTTGGGAAAGTGCCTTCAAACAGCACTAAAATTAGGGAAAAAAATCACTGGAGGTTCATCCAATCTCTGCAATCACGAGGTTCAAACATCCAGCTAAATTGCATATATTAAGTTTTTTTCTTCTTTTTACACACAACAATAAAGACACCAGTCCTGTCAGTTTTACGTATATCATCGATTAGGACTAGTCAATCAAACAGACCATCATACTGGTTGTATTTGCATTTTGATTGCGTGTTAAGGTCTTATAAATGATATATTTAGCTTACTGGTTAATAGCTCAATACCAAAACCAATTAACCAGTTACTGAAATACTATTTGTTGCCATCCCAAGTGAAAAATGAAGTCTCTATCCTGAACATAGTCCTTTTTTTGTTTATTTCACAACGAAAGGCCAATAACTCTGTTGTTTGTACCCCAATCTGGGCGATTATTTGGTTTATCATGAGATTTTATAGTCATACACAATCTGTGCAAGTTTGATCAAGATTAGCTGAAACACTAGATGTGTCACAGACACGGAAGCCCCCACGATGCATGTTTGGACACAGACAAAGGGTGTGTCGCCAACAGCCCAACAGTATTTTTTGCAGGGTTGGCGTGAATTACCCGCCCCCGGGTTTTCCCAGTGGGTTTTACCGGGTTTTCCCGCCCCGGTCAATACCCTGAAAGTGGGCAATACTGGGGAATACTGGGCAATACTCTTTTTTCTTAAGTCAATATGCAGTTTTAATTGTTTTTATGACTAAATACTATGATAAATTATATTATAAAGAAGATGACTTATTTTTGATTTTGCAGATCCAATATATGCATATTTACAGTATTGTCTTGTGCCAGCACATATCCACTGGTTTATTCGTTCATTTGTCACTTATCATGAAATATTTTTGTGTGAATGTTTTTTGTGAAATGATTCCACTTGATAATGAAATATGTCTACATTTATTAATCCTTCTTTATTTCTTGCATTAAACTGTTCTTTTTTGTTATCTATACAACTTAGGGAGACCCTCTCTAATTAAGAGTTTGCAAAAGGCCCCTTAGAATTGACATGGGTCTTTGCCAGTGGCCTCTCATTGAGATCTACATTACATCTGTTGGTCTATTATGTTTATTCAACGGGTCCAGTTTGTTTTTTTAGCAATTGCATCTGCCAATTCAATCAATGTTTGTGTTTGTTTAAGAGGGTGTACATATGATTGTGGGTGGGTCATAAATGATATCACAATATTGTGTCATTAATTAATGTACAGCATGGGGCTGCAAAAGGGTCTTTTTGCAACATGACATCACCTAAAATATTTTATAACATAAAGACATGTTAGAATTGTCAGATTTCTCTTATGCATTTCCTCTTTTTCTTTCATAAACATAATTTTGTTACATATGCAACTATATACTGAGAAATATACAATGAAAGTGAGTAAATATGCCACAGATGCCTAGTAATACTCAGTACTGTCCAGACTGACAAAAAATCAAACCTAAATTTTGTGAAAAAGAAAAGCAATTATCAATATGTTTCCACATGAAATTATATTAAAAGAAATAAACAATGTAACTTACAGTAAATAATTGTTAATAGATATGTGTTTATATGTAGAAACTCATTATTAGTATGCAATGTAAACATAATTGTGCTTTTTCCCCAGTATTGCCCACTATTGCCCAGTAAAACCCTGTAAAACCCGTTTTTTCCCACTATAAACCAGCCTGGGCCGGTCAATACTATAAAACCCGGGTTTTATGCCAACCCTGATATTTTGCCTTCACAAATTTATTTGCATATAAATTGTATAGTGGAAAAAGTACAAGGGCCATAATTTTGCCATAATTGGTCGCAGCTAAAATTCCTTCCTTTACGATCACCTACATGTTAAGGTTCTTCAGCTGTGAATGACTGAGCACAATCCGCCCAGCAGTTAAAGAGGAGTCGAGCCCACAAAATTCTATAGTGGAAAAAACAACAAAGAGCCATATTTCTGCCAAAATTGGTTGCAGCCGAAATTCCTTCCTGTACGATCATCGACACATTAAGGTTCTTCAGCTGTGAAAGTTTGAGCGAAATCGGCCCAGCAGTTAAAGAGGAGTTGAGCACACACAATTTCACGACGTACCGACAGATGTACGGACAGACAAGTGCAATGCTTAATGCCTCCCAATTTGTGGGGGCCTAATCAAGTTTCTATGTTGCAGAAAGTCCATTTTTCTCAAAAAAGGGAAATAACTCTAGTGTTCCTGGTTCTATCTGGCCCACCATTGCCCCCTGATGAGATATTATGGTCATACACAAACTGTGCAAGTGTAGTCAACATTAAATGAAAAGTTAATTAGCTATGGAGATTGAAAGCCAACTGTTGACGAATTATGGATTTTTTCACAAACAAAGGGCAATAAATCTTGTCTTTTTAGTCTGATCTTGCCCATATTCGACTTCAACTGAGACCTTATGGCTATACACAAACAGTGCAAGTTTGGTCAAGATTACTGTATAAGTAATAATTTTGGCGGGGATTTAATTTTGCCTATTGGCGGTCAATTCTAAACACCCCCAATAAAAAATCTGCTTATGATAAATTCTTAAATTCTTCGTCAAAATAGTAGTTATTTAGTGTAGTACCTAAATACTTACATTAAATAATATTAGAATTTGTGAAATACGAAAGATGTATGAGAATCCTAAGCAACCCCCGCGCCAATTTATGACAAAACCAATACAAACACTTTAAAAAACGCCAACATTTGGCACCGCAGAAGTATTGAGCTATACAGTAGACAAAAAATGAAGTCTCTATGCTCCACATTGTTAATTTTTGCATTTTTCTCACAAACAAGGGGCAATAACTCTAGCATTTGTACCCAATCTAGGCCATTTTTGGATTATTTTGAAATTTTATGCTCATACAAGCTTTGCAAGTTTGGTCAAGATCAGATGAAAAATGAATGTATGTTGCATAAAGTCCAATTTACAGTTTTTCTCATGAAAAAGGGGCAAATAAATCTAGTGTTCCTACTCAGATCTGACCCATTATCAAACTTTGCCAAGTTTGGTCAAGATTGAATGAACAGTGAAGGCTCTATCGTGTCCGTGTGCCCAATTGTTGACACATTACGGACGACGCAGGACATTCACCCTTTCTTGCTCAGGTGAGCTAAAAACATAAACTGACGTATCCAGGGCCAGACTCTGAAATATGATCAAGTCACCATGCGCAAATTATATGACTACCTAATTTTAAATGCAGCGAAACAAAACTGAAACTATTTTGTTTTTATATTGAAATACAACACCATGTCTTGAAACATATTTTGTGCATACATAAAAACAATGAAACCATGGACTGTGATAGTACCTTTGCTGGTCAGTGATTCTCTCTCCATACATGAAACGCACCAGGAGACGCAGTTCATCAGCATCCAGACATGACAGCATCATTCGCTTCTTACTCTGAACATCGAACACCCCTGTGGATGCATTTTCAACTGCCAGCTCAAAGTGACGCTTGTTCAGCGCGGTGAACACGACCTGATGCATGCGGACGATGGTCCTGTCGTTGGCTATGAGGTCAAGGTCACAGAGAACATTGTTCTCCATCAGAGAGTTCAGCTGAGTCAGGAGGTACTCGCTAAGCATTGTGAAGTAGGATTTACTGTTTACCTAAAATACACAAAAATATTGTTTCTTTTTATTTCTACCTCAATTGATGATATGAAGCAATCTATATTGTCAACAATATAAAATGTGAAGAGCACATAAATATTTGTATAAGTGTCCTGTTAAAGATGCATGGGTATTGAGGTAAATTGAAACTGTATGAATGATGTTAAGCTTGACACAGATGTATTTAGATATTATTATATAATATGTATAAATGCTGGCAACTACTGTCAGCCTGGTAAGTTCTGACAAATGCAAATTTAGCAGACAGAATAATAATAGTCTAAATGTTGTCAGGCTTCTACGATGTACTGATTTAGCTTATTTCTAGAAAAGTATGGTTAATATCTTGTAGTTTAGACTACAATAAAACAGGGAATTCATAATTGTGCAATTATCGCAAAGGAGATTACTGATGCTAGATATATAACTTAATTGCAAGTGAAGTCCCTGCAAAGCTGCCTGTAGTATGTATGTAAATTGGACTGACATTACTCATTTAATAATAATAGCAAACATTCATTCAAAATTTATAATAATACTCAATCACAAACAGTTTGGCCGGTTACTAGAATAACCGAAAGCGTGCGCTTTCGATATAAAAAAAAAGAAAAAGCATTGGAATAACCGAAAGCCACCCGATATGATAATCTGCTTATATGTGTAATGAATTGAATAAAATAATAATAATATTTAATGTGTTGTTGTAGCGTGTGCTTCCTCCTAATAATTTTGGAGTATATCCTTGTTGAACTTGCAACACCTATTCACACCTGATTATTAACGAACAACCCACACAGATATGAATTATCACCCGAAAATAATTATATCACGGTCTTTAATGATGATTGTAAAGGATGAAAGCTTTAATTTGACTGAAGTTTTACATCAGAAGAAACCAAATATATGATATTATAATTGAAATTTAAAATGACCATATTAACCAGTGTACACTGTATTAATATGTAATGTATTATATTATGAGGTTTTCTGATTAAGAAAAAAAAGTTTTACAGAATTTGATATGTCATGTTTGTTTGTAGCTATCTATCAACGTTCTATTGAGATTCTCTAATGATGCAACATCAAAATTCATAAATCATCGAAACCATTTGGCGTAAGGCATTCTTTTATATGCGACACCCAATTGTTCTTAGTATTATTTTCATACAGCAGTATAACAGATAATACAACAGTCTAACAGATACAATTTCTGGAATGTTTTCATACGCAATATTGTTTATAATATCATTTATGAAAAGCATGTTGTTTTAATTTGTACTGGGCTCGTGCTTTCCGTTTAGATTAGTAACACTTGATCTAATGTGTATAAGTTGCTCCGATCAACGGATTTGTCTTTATTCATGAGACGAAAAAGGCATTTGATTAAAAATGAAATAATGTTTCTTTAATGGAAATTCGAAATACACTATTTTAAAAACTATGACCTATACATGAAACTGCCAGATACTTAAGAAACTGTATGAAAATATTTCAGGTCTACATTGGGACTCTACCCGTGCGTCACATGTTCATTTTATGTTGCCGATTATTACGCTACTTGGGCATCAATACTGTTACCAGCTACTAGTTTAAAGCTTTTAGGTTTGTATAACTATTGCCAAAATTATAGTTTATTATATTTGTCAATTAAACATCACTTAATTAAATAATAGTCAAGTCAATTTTATTCGGTATATACATAACATAACACTCTTTATTCGGGATAAAATATCACAGAGCATACGTATAGCCTATAACATAAAATTAGTGTGAGAAATATGGAAAACATGGAATAATCTGAGAAGGATTAACAGATGAAATGTACATACATGGTAGTGCAATCAACAATATTGTATAATTTAAAAAATATTATTCATATGAAGTTTATTGAGTATCTATTTTAAATGTTAAATTTGAATTAAAATTTGCTTTAGTTATGAGATGCTTCAAGTCAAATTGAAAATTTAGTAAAAACTTCATACTAAGTTAGCAGTTTACAAAATGACGAATGATCAATTAAAACATACAAATAAATACAATACGATCGTTTGCAATACTATGCTTTTAACAAATGCGTTAACAGAAGATAGTCCTTTCAACCATTTATTAGCTATATAACATTGCGCATTTGGTTATTCCAATGCGCTTTCGTTTTTTTTACCGAAAGCACACGTTTTCGATTATTCTAGTAACCCAGTTTGGCCGGCATTATAGCGACCCATATAGCCTGCAGTTAAGTGCTTTTAACTTCTAGCAGAACTAATTATAAATAATATCTTTATTTGGCAAAATAAAGCAATGTCACTTACAAAAAATACTAATTTTGTTCTCTGTATCTGTGTTTAATACATTTGAACAATTTTATATATATATAGGTGCTATTATTATTAACACTGGATTAAAATTATGCATATTTTGTTAGAATAACATAATTTAAAACCTTATATTAAGTTATAACTTAGTATAATTGGTATAGCATATTGAAATACGAACATCATATAAACAAAATGTCAAGTTTCAGACAAAGATATACTGTCTAACAAGTTGGTTGTGGGTACGAAAAATATCGTGCACGAATGATACAACAACAACAACAATGTTAAACTGACAATAATTATCTTGATATACATTATGGAGTTATTTAGGCCTAGCGTTTGCGCGATTTAGTAGTTTTACTTACTACAGGCTTAATACTCTCAATAATCTATTTGTGAACGTTTTCTCCTCAAAAATCAGCAAATCACCTCATGTATTACTTAACCCATATCTAAGCAGAGTCAATATTGACCAATGAAAAAATGGTTTACACCAACCAATCAGACTTCAGGACAAGAAATATCCAATGGGCATGGCGCTTTGGTCTAGTGGTTGTAGGTCAGACGTTTGCATCGAGTAATTCAAGCGCTTGGTGGATGACACAAAAATGTAAACATGAAAGACGAAATTTCCGTTACCTTAAGTTGGTTCGCCAACTATTCGAACTTCTATTCAATTTTAAGCGTTATTTTGTGCTTTTGTGTGATGGTTGTCTTTATACTAAGGTATGTCTCTGTCTAACTGACGTATCCACAGGAATTTACTTGTAACAAAGATTTTTTAATGTTCCATACTTCACTATGATAACTTAAATAAGAGATTATAGTGTACATACGTATGGAACGTTAAAAAATAATTGTTACAAGTACCTGTGGACGATTCCAAAAAGTTAATGAATTTGAAGCAAAACATTTATATGATAATTGTTAGAATTTAAATGAATCAATAATATTGAATGCCCTACAAATCCATGATCATCAGATTGATTTATGTTAGAAAAAACTCTATCAAGAGCCAGTGCATTGTATACTGTCCTATTGTCCCACTCATGTGGCTACCGGGGATCAAACCTGGGTCTCCAGCGCAAAAGCGGACGCTCTTACTGTGTTGCTAAAGATCTAGCTAGCCCAAAAACAAGACCTTGAAGTTTATTTGATAATATGATGTACCACATCTTTATTACATGTTGTAATCGGCAGTAAATAAAACAAACAAGCACATTTTTAAAGTATGCCATTGTTTGTGATCTGCAGAACAGAACACATAGTGTGACAGACTCTCGATGAAAATATTGTCGTTTTAACGTGTTAACGTATACTATTCATTTACTGTAGTTACCTGAAGTATTGGAACACTAATAATTTTACTACCTTATTTAATACTTTCATTAATATAGTGAATTAATCATTTAAATAAATAAAATATTAAGATATTAGCTTAATTGAGAAGACCGTGTCAATCGTGGACAAGTAGATTACACCAATTACAACATGTGACAATTAAGCAGGCCCTTGATGGTGTTAATTATCTTACACAGATAAGCAATCACAATATACCATGTCACAAATCTCTATGCAACGGGTGAATGGCTACTGTGTATGGAAATAACAACATAAGGTGACATTTTGGTGTCCCAACATTTAGGATTGCTAAGCAATTAAACTTTCAAAAGTGTCCAAATATTTAGATACGTAACAATAATTATAATTCACTTTAATATGTTTAACACCTATTGCAACAACTGTTAAATATTAAACTATTAATAATTTATTTTCAATATTCAAATCATAGTCAATCATGTTAATATGCTAAACACCTATTAAAACTACTATTGTGGTCGAAATGGCCTGGAGTTGAAATGTCTTGTGGTTGAAATGTCTGGATCCCGATCATGCAGATTGTTTTAAATAAACCACTGAAAAAGATACCACAAGCATGTACTGTTTAAGTGTTTTGTGAGAGGTAGATGCGTATATATTACTCCTGTGGAAAAAAAACCTGTAATTGTATATCAGACTGAATGGAGAGCACTTTATGAGTAGCAGTGTGACACATTACAATGTGGTACAAGAGAGACCGATGTCTGTACTCCACAATCCGTTCTCTGTACAAATCAGCCAAAAGGAAATTTCCTCATTAGCAGGTAAGAATGGGGAAAACCACATGAAGGGTTTTATATGGGACAGGTTCATAACTGGAAGAATTAGTTTAAACGAGGTGCGTCGTAAGAAAACCGGGCTTAATGCATGTGCGTAAAGTGTCGTCCCGGATCTGTTTGTGCAGTCCGCACAGGCTGATCCAGGACGGCACTTTCCGCCTAAAGTGGATTTATGGTTAGAAGAGACTTCCTTGAAACAGAAAATACCATTAAAATGGAAAGTGCCGTCCTGGATTAGCCTGTGCGGACTGCACAGGCTAATCCGGGACGACACTTTACATACTTGCATTAGATCGGTTTTCTCACGACGCGCCACAAACCTATTTAATTTAGCTTCATTGTGTCGCAAGCCTGAGACTTATTGAGACACTCTTGAGTTCATTTCCTGAACAGTCTTTTGAGAAAGATTATTTGAATGCTCCCCATGTAGGGATCAAACTCACAACCTCAGGGTCGAAAGGCTGACACCATATCCATTACACCACTGCGACCTGGAAGAATTGGTAAACTGGGTGGCCCTGTTATATCATATTAACCCAGTAATAGTCAAATTTTTGATTAGCAATACTATATGTCATTCTAAATTGTTTTTCCAGAAAATGTGGGACTATACCACATTTTAAAATAACTTCAAAAACTCATTAATAAACTGTTACTTATAAATTTCACAATGTTAATTATTGTTTGTTAAATTGAATTAGTTTGTTTAAAAGTGTTATGTTGATCTTTGAAGGTATATAACTAGGGATGTAAACGAATATTCAGTCGAATGACCAAATATTCAAATCTTAATTTGGGATTCGAATATTCTATTATTATATTTTACATTTTAAGAATATTAAATTTTGTTAATGTTCTAACCATGTTTCCAAACAAGTGTCGATTTGGTGGTGTCACGTTAGTATCTCATGGCTTTCCGATTCATGCATACAACTATACGTGTCATATGGCCCCCATATTGCGCAATGACATTCCTTTTTTTAATTGACAATTGTCGGTCAACAATAGGCCCATGCTGACATTTTGTGCGACCTGGGAAGTCGCCATAGCCATTCGGATTAATTAAAAATTTACTTTGTGTTTTTTATTCCTTGAATTGATTTCAATTTAGATAACTAAGACTATGATATCTGCTACAATCGTGATTACAACGCCAGTTTAAGTCGATAAAATTACTGTTTTGAAAATGAAAGTAGAGTTCCGTTGCGTAAAACGATCGGATTTCATTCAAATATTCCTTCGGAAGGTCAATCAAATATTTGAATACCCATTTTGGTATTTGTTGACATCCCTATATATAACATATATAAAATTTCTTAACTTAAAAGATTTATAGTGTTTTTGCCAGCAGTCAGTTCTTTTTTTAACCATTCCTATAACAGCAGGTCTTCACATGGTGGTGTCTGTATCTACGGAGACCAGGGTTGCGGTGTTTTGGGGCATGAATATCCAGTCCTTCCAGCAAGAGATGAACCGTCCTGCTGACATCATAAACACGCGTCTTCAGTCTGTGGAAACATTCAATGGAAACTTCATACACAAAGAACAATCTAAAATGTATCCTTAGCTTTCATGAGAATTGTCTTAGTTGTTCGGTAATTTTTATTATTAAATCAATTTGCGTGCTGAGAAATAATTCTTCACTGCTATTAATATAGATTGTAAGTATTGACATTTGTGACATTTTAAAATGTTGTTAGCTCGACTATTCAAAGAAAATGTGAGCTATCCTACTACCCCTGGCGTCGGCGTCCACGTCTGAATTGGTTTAAGTTTTATTTGAAGTCTTGTAACTTCAAAACTACATAAGTTTTTCACTTGAAACTTGGAATGTACCTTTGTCATTAACTCCTGTTTTGTATTTTGACATAGTTATGCCCCTTTTTCACTCAGACTTTCTGGTTAAAGTTTATATTCAAAAGTTTTGTAACTTCAAAACTACATAAGTTATTCACTTGAAACTTGGAACTAACCTTCGTCATCAACTCCAGTATCAGGGGCAACATTCCCCATAACTCTTTTTGTATTTTGACAGAGTTATGCCCCTTTTTCACATAGATTTTCTGTTTAAAGTGTATATTCACAAAAATTTGTAATTTCAATACTACATAAGCTTTTCACTTGAAACTAACCTTTGTCATCAACTCTTGTATCAGGAGCAACATCACACATAACTCTGTTTTGTTTTTTGACAGAGTTATGCCCCCTTTTCACTTAATTTTTCTGTTTAAAGTTTATATTCAAAAGTTTACTAACTTCATAAGTACGTAAGTTATTCATCTGAAACTTGGAACTAACCTTTGTCATCAACTCTAGTATCAGGGGCAACATTACCAATAACTCTGTTTTGTATTTTGACAGAGTTATGCCCCCTTTTCACGTAGATTTTCTGGTTAACGTTTATATTCAAAAGTTTGTAACTTCAAAACTACATAAGTTATTCACTTGAAACTTGGAACTAACCTTTGTCATCAACTCTAGTATCAGTGGCAACATTACCCATAACTCTGTTTTGTATTTTGACAGAGTTACACACACTTTTTACATAGATTTTGTGGTTAAAGTTTTTGTTCCAAAAATGTATAAACTATACAAGGCTTCACTTAAAAGTTTTGTTTTTTAACAAATTTATCCAAATTATGTACCAACTGAAATACTTCCAATAGTTGAGTGCGCTGTCCTCTGACAGCTCTTGTTTTATATATTTTATGACATCAATATGGACTCAGTTTCTTGAATGCTGTGACACATTTATGAATTTTCTAACAGTAACATTGGGTTTTGCATAGTTTATGAGTCATAGTCTTGGTCAAAATGCTCCAGCGTGAAACATTTTGAACATTTCTTGACATCATCTAAGCATGTCCCGGGACGAGGGTACAGTAGAGTGGCATCTAACCTGTCCCAGCCAGTTGACAGAGGAGTCACTGGGGGAACCCCCAAGGTCCATGTATCCCGCAGTAATAGTCATGGTTCGAGTGGACATGGGTATCCCACAGAACACCACGGCAATTGTAAGTCAACTCATTCTGCAGCTGTATGTCGGTCATTGTAATCATCTTAATATTACTATTACCCAGTATTTCATTATGGCAGAAACTGTAAACTATACGTGTAAGGGTTTTAAATTCAGTGATCATAATGTGCTATGGCAGGAACTGTGAATCTTCAATTCAGAGGTTTCACCAACACTGAATTAATGCAACATCCATGTGGAAGGATGTTTATTACTTGGTTTCAAGTCATGTACATCAAAATTCAGTATACATATTGCAGAATTTGCTTAATTTGTCATACAGTAATTCAGGAAAAAATGAAACATTTGTGTCTTAACGTACCCATATGTGAATGAAAATCTTGGAATTCCCATTGAAAATGTAATCATAATTTTGATTTAAATACATCTTAAGTTAAGATTTTTCTTTAGGAGTTTTATAAATACAGGCCCCCGGCAGCTGTGTTTGCAGATGCTGCAGTTCACTGTGGTGCACCCTACTTAAATACATCTTATTTCAAGATGTTCCCTGGGAGCTTTATTAATAAAGACCCCAGGTGGCTGCATTTGCACATACATGTTTCAGTTTATTATGGTCCATAATTTAAATGCATCTTAAGTTCAGCTTTTCCTTACAAGCTTTATCAATACAGGCCCCTGGCGGCTGTATTTGCAGATGTTGCAGTTCACACTGGTCCACCTGAAGGACTCACTGTGCAGTCTGGACTCCCACATTGTGTACCAGTTTGTGAAAACCAACCAGAATAACATTATCAGCTTGCAGGTAGGTGTGATGTATGGTGAAGCGAGAATTAAGTTTGGCGTGTTGAAAAGGTTACGCATCTGACAAGAGAGGAGCACCAGTTTTCTCTTTAAAGGATGTTGCTTTCTTAAGGCTGTTAAAACATGAGCTTTTCAACTTCATTCAATGACTATGGTGTATAACTGTGTATACATTACAACTTCACAGATTATGGTGTTATGTAAAACTAAACTAAATGCTTATATAGCACATGGATTTGATTGATTCCATTATTTTCTACCTTTGTTTTGAAAATTTGCAAAATTGAGCAATTATGTCCTTATAATGTGCATATTAGCTTTATCCACAAGGCATGGAATAAAGCCAAGTTTATTACTGTAAATAGGAGTGTAATTAATCCTGGCCTATTTGATGATAAAAGTGTTGTGTTGCTTTAGAAGAGCAACAAATGTATTTAAAAATATATATATATATTGGAGAAAAATATCATACCGGTATCTAAAATTTTGTTTTGCAGCCCATCTTTGTGAGTCATGATGAAGACACGAATGTTCCTGCTGGTGTTCCTGCTGGTGTTCCTGCTGAAAGGAGATCATCTTCTGAAAATCCTGCACAAGATGGCAATGAAGCGGACACAACAGAAAAACAAGAAGATCGTAAAAATCTTGAAAAAACTGATATCAGTCATCAACAATTCGACAATAGCTGTGATATGGATGGGTGCTGCTGTGTTTGCCAGACTTTGCCAGTGTTTTATACCCTGTTGCCATGCCGACATGCGTGCGTGTGCATGTCATGCGTGAAGCAGCTAGAAAGGTGTCCCATCTGTCGGGGGTATATTGACTCGTACTTCAGGGTTGCAGGCAGAAATCTGGAAACTGAATCTGAGTTTCACGATGGTGAAGGTGATAATAGGTTGACACGCTGGCAAGCTTTTAATAACTGGTTCAATGAATTGTTCGGCTTTGCATGATCCATTATCGAACAGTGTTTTAGATTTAGTTGGTGACATATTCTGTAGAATGCATTGCATTTTATGCTTATTATTTTTAAGTTTCAAAATTGTATGCCTTTACAATTAATTGTATTTGTTTTAACTAGTAAAATACGAATTAGGAATAAGAATTAATCATTTTTATTTTGTTTATTCTGATAAAGAAAAAATTGTTTTGGACTCTGCAATTAGCAGAATTATTCCTTAACATTAAAAAATAGTTGCTGTAAGACCTAGTACTTAATGTAAAAAATGGTAGTTAATAGTGAAAAAATAAACATATTTTGCACATTTGGTTTTGTCACAATTAAAAAATTTATATGATATAACAAAAATAATATGTTTCTTGATACCAATAAACGCTACTAGTAATACATTTGAGGCGTGTCGTGGGAAAACCGGGCTTATTACACGTGCGTAAAATGTCATCCCAGATCAGCCTGTGCAGTTCGCACAGGCTAATCCAGGACGGCACTTTCTGCCTACAGTGGATTTATGTTTAGAAGAGACTTCCTTGAGACAGAAAATACAATAAAAACGGAGAGTGTTGTCCTGGATCAGCCTGTGTGGACTGCACAGGCTGATGCGGGACGACACTTAGGCACGTGCATTAACCCCAGTTTTCCCACGACATGCCTAAAATGTATTAGCATAAAAATGTGTGGTAACACACTGCACTTTCTGGTATAATGTTATCTTTTAATGTGCAATATTAAACAGGTACCTCTTGCAAGTATTTCAAGTGCATTCCTTTTTAAATTTTCTGTACGTTTCACATATTCTACCATCTGTGTATAAGCCTGTTCAAGGTTAGATACCAGTATATTACTTTCCCCACAGACATCATATAGTAAAACGTTAAACATTAAAAATACCCTTTAATTTTATAGGCTTTTTATAGGCTGGCATGATAAAAGCGCATTTATATGTGTAAACAACAAAAATCTAGCTCTTTAAACAACTCTTAATACACCATGCTTTCATGAGAACTTCCTATAGCTACCAGCATTTTCGCTTATTTGTTGGTAGCATTTTTAGACTGCGGTGAGTTTAGTACCGCAAATCAAATGCAAGTATTGCTTTTGACATGGCAATTGCACAGTGACTTCCCCTGCTTCTCTGCTTTCAGCATCGTGGGGCAAGGGAGATCACTGATAGCATGCAAATTAGAACTGCAAAACAATTCCTTGCTGTCAGTGGATTGGGCCACTAAATACTATCAATACATTTATTCAGAGATTCCTTTGGATAGAGGACAAGAAATAGATCCGATTTAATCCATTGCAATCAATTAACATATCCTTTTATTCCATATTTACAAGTACATAACCTACAATGACTATAATGGTATGTTTCCTTGTGTGTGTTTATGAACTATAATTTATAACTTTTTTGACCTTTAACTTCATTTTGCAAGCTGCAGTCTTTCAGTTTTCAACGCTTTGATTAATATACTTTGGTGTTGATTTAAACACGTAGCTCCAATCTTAGCAAAATTATAGAATGTATCTGTATGTGTATCTTCTATACTATTTTACTTATTGAACATGTTTGATTATTGAATGTCAGATATTCTCGGTATGCTATTTTGTTGTTAGTGATTTTGTTTTATTGCATTCCATAACACTATGTATTTATTTAGTTTCATAGATTAAAACAAAATATATTATATAAAAAGAAAGAATGCTTAGATAATGCCATGATCATTTCTTCTGCAATGCACGTACAAACAAGATGCATATAAAATGCCCATCAGTGGAACAGATCCATGGTCTTGTGGTTTCACAAACTGTGCTGCTCAGACACAGTAATCTCCAGATGTCCAGTGTGCTATGGGCTTCACACTAGGCACTAATATACTAAGTAAACTAAGTTTTGCAACAAAAATAAAACGTAATATATTTCACTGAGTCATAATTAAGTAAATAGCATTTCATTTCTTGTTTATAGTACTGGTCATTCCCTTGAAAGACAATTAACTAGTGACATCAACATCATGCTAGGTATAATTGTCACTATGTTATAATAAAATACAACCAATTAACAATGTGCTTTCACTTTAAGATGCATTTAATATCTGCAAACATCCTAGATGTAGCTAAACGTATTTTACTTAGTATATATCCAGGGTAGTCTCAAGAACTGGGCACCTTCTGTATCTTGCACTTTCCTATGTAACCCATTCTACAAGCCCTCAGGGGGCAAGGGCCTTACATAAACAAATACTGGTACACTTGAGAACAATTCTACACACACATACTTGTCACAGTGTTTGAAATAGGCCACTTATCCGAGACCCCTTGACAAGTAAAAATAATTTCGGACAAGTTCATATTTAGAACTGTCTGCCCGATGGCAAATAAGCATAAAGGATCATCATGCCTGGCATGCAAAAACGTCCAGGTGAAAACTCTTTCCATGAAGATCCAATGATAATAAAGTTGTCAGATGATGAAACAGCCTATTATAGTCTTTCAATTGATCAGTTCATTATGAGAAAAACATGTTGCTGATGATCTTAAAAAAAAAAAAAAATGCAAGCAAGACCTTTTCTTAGGCAAATTAAGATGGATTGGGGCAAGTTGAATTTTGTTGGTGTCTGCCCGAATGGACAAGTGGCTCGGAAAAATTGTGAATACTGTTACCAGACAGTTATGTATTATTGATCTACAAGTTGGCTGAAGTGTGCAGTGGAAGTTTGGAACATGTTTATTTGACTGGAGAAATGACGGAGTTACACAAGTTGACCAATGAACAACTATCATCTGAAATCATACTTAAACTTACATTGACAGTATCTGCATAATCTGTGCCATTGCAGCTTCCAGTATTAGAGCGACCTGTTAACAGACTGACAATTTACAATTTTTGAACTTGTCATAGATTCCGAACATAAAAAGTGTACATACAGGAGTGAAATAACACCATTGACCTAAAAATATATTATACAGTTTCGTTCATGAGTAATCATAAGTTAAAATGAATATAATTATAATTATTATAGTCCAAATTAGGTCGAGGTCAAAATGAGGTTAGGTGATATGGATGGATTAGGAATGGTCATAAGCAACAACTGTGTATCTAAGTATTGTAGTAAGCAGTGTTGGTGCTATACAAGATGGTACAGTCTAGTTGACCTTGTACGTATTGACAGGACAATCACTATTTGCCTCCCGCATCTAGATGCCGGGGGCGTTAAGTTTTCTTGTAGCTTGTACAACAGATTTTCACAATATTTAATATGACCTCATTGTACCATACATTTAGTCAGTCAGACCAACAGATAAGAATTTTGCCAGAATTGAGTATAAACCCATCATTTAAAAATATTAGAGTACTGAGCGATTTAATAGAGTACTTGCAATTATGTTGCGCCAAAACATTACTTGATTGTTGGAAATAGCTAAATAAGTAAATATGCCTACCATTTTACAACCATGCATGAATGATGCGATCAAAATACTTTACAGGTCACTTGTCATATTTAGCTTGTATTGAACACTCCTATTTTCACTATATGACTCAGTAAAACATTGACCATTCTTTACACAATATGTTTGGCATTTATTTTAGTATTCAGTATATGATGTGAGTTTTGTAACTCATTAAATTTTGAATTAATAGAGTAAATGGTGTTTCAGAATTGGGTATCTGTTGCTCTGGACTCATTGTCAACGATGCTTGTTTCCATGATTTTCATCTGTAAGTCAGTCTATTTCGGCCTATTTCTTCGACTCATTTTTTATGCCAAAAACCTGACAATCACTTGAATACTATTATTTTCAACAAAATATTAAATTTGTGTGAATGTCAAAGAAAGTACCAAAACATCAGGTTTCCTCTTAACTTGCACCAATGTATTCAAACATACAACCTATCAATACTGGAAATTGTTTGATTGTGGTGACCATGACTATAGTTATTCAAGGTCACCTTTAATGGCCATGGGTGAGTTGATTCAAAGTTCAAACGGCAAATTACTATGCTGAAGTAATTTTTAAATGTTCGATAAAGTTGCTTCTTATTTTTGTTTTATTTGCATTTAATGTTAACAGGCAGTAAGCTAAACAGGCCGTTAGCGTTTTAGGCAACTCAGAGCCCAGGTATAGCTGAATAAAAACAACAAGCAAACATATAGTCAATATTTTATTCTCATAATGTCTTGTCAACACATAGATAAATGTCTAGAGAAATGATCTGCAGAAAAAATGACGTGAGGTTGAGCAAGCCAACTGAAATTTACACACAACTTACACAAACTCGCAAACTATAAGCAAGCTACCAGAATGAATACTGAATACTAAAATAATGAAAATGCTTACCTACATAATGTAATGTGACCAAAATCCAGAAATATGTTGTAGAAGTCAAACTCAAAGACAGCAGGGTTCACTGTTCATGAATAATGATAGAAGTTTCTTAATTTAATTACCAATTATCAACACTTACTCTCAGTAATTGGCATCTGGGAAATTTCTGTAGCTTACTTTTCATTTAAATGTCATCACTATTTGTGATTAAAATATACAACCTTTTAGAATGTTGAATGCTTACAGCGAATCTACCAAAAAATGTGAAGTCAAATCACATTAAAGATACCATTTCAACAGACAAAAATTCTCGTTTCACAAAATCTTATTGTGTAATGCACAGTGTGCATTAATGTACCTCAATGAGGCATGTCGTGGGAAAACCAGGCTTAATGCATGTGCGTGAAGTGTCGTCCCGGATTTTTCTGCCTACAGTGGATTTATATTTAAGAGATTTTTTTGAAACAGAAAATATGAAAGTGGAAAGTGTCGTCCCCGATTAGCCTGTACGGACTGCATAGGCTGATCTGGGGCAACACTTTACGCACATGCGTTAAACCCGGTTTTCCCACGACAAGCCTCATATACTGACCAGATTCTTGCTGAGTAACACACGTTCTGCTTATATCATGCCTCCCCATACACGCCTAGCTGTCTGGCGATAGATTGTTCTCAGATTATTTGGCAGCTTGCTGTGTTACAATCACCCATTAATGTGCGACAGTGGCCAAAAGGAGAAAAATGGCCCATAATGAGGTAAATCTATTGTATATACACTGATCTGTTTTAATGTCAACCTAAATTTTTCATTCAGATTACAATATAAACCGTTGACATAATCGCAGCTTTTAATACTAGTGTTTAATAGGATTTCAAGTGTTTACTAGTAACAAAATGTTGAAAAATGAAATTGCAAAATATTTTCAACAAATAAGTTACCTCTTTGTAAACTTGTAAGCAATGGAATAAGTTTCTGTCTGGGTACAATGAAATGAGAAAACATTCATCAGACAATCTATGACCAAAGAATGTTGCTTTTAAAAACAATTGACATGCACACTACATGCAAGCGAACTAAAAGCCTGAAATGACAACATAAACAAAACAAAAACTTGCTAGAAGTTGTTACAACTATTTCATTCTACAAGTGTTTATTTTTTCTCAAAAACGACAGTCAACATGCATGCACACACAATGTACCAATGATGTTCTTTAACAAACATTTTTAAAAGAGTTAAAACACAATTGATATAAACTGATACTACATAAAAGCTTTCCAAATCCAAGGCATGTAATAAGTTAAAGGCTAAAACAATTAGTTGAATGCATCCGCAGCCCAACCAACAACCAGTCAACATGTATAAATTACTTTTTATGTACATAACCAGTCATAACAACCATGGGTTTTCAACCTGTTTTCAATCCCAAGCCAACAAAGTAACATATGTACAATAACTGTAAAAATCTCAAATGTAACGAACCACGACTTAACAACTGTACCTCGTAATGATCAAAACTGATGTTTGTTTTCTCACAAGAAAAATATTAATGCTATATGCTATGTACGACTGAATATAAAAATAACAATCCACAGTTTGTGTGATAAATTTCATTAGTGAGAATTACTATAAATATACATGTGTATATGAGACACTTCAAACTGCAATTAGTAACTTGTGCAGGACTTTATAATGATAAATAAATATATATATATATATATATATATAATACCAACACATGCAAAACTTTAAAAGGTACTGTATACAATTTTACAGTTGACAGTGTGTATATAAAGTGTGTATGGGGGTTGCTTTTTATTTTCTTACATACTTAATAATGTGTTCATTTTTTAAATATGGAAACATACATGTACATGTATGTACGAAACCTTCTTCATAAGATAAATTAAAAGACGTATTTAATAATGAATAAATCATGTTTATTTTTTTTCTGCAAATGTAACATGCTGTTTTGTATATATTTTTTTATGCTTATAAATAAATGTTTATGATTATTAATTTTATCCCCCCACCCCTGCAAAAAAAAGCAATAGTTTCATGTGTTTTTTCTTAAAATAATAACTGAGCCAGATTGAAAACTGTAAACATATAAATATTTTAAATAGGTACATAAATGAAAACACACTTAATTGAATAAAAAAAATGTCCTTAAAATAGTTGAAATACAATAACAGTTTTGTTAAAATTAGCTTGACACGTAGATCTCAGAATAATTGAATGAATTAGAAGTGAATTTTAAGGGTCACCGGCTTTTTGAAATAAAATCTTCCCTGTATTAGTAGTAACAAGTTTCAAATTTCACATTACAACCCAATACTGCATAATCCACCATAACACAATGTATATAGTAGTCTTATATTCATAGTAAATCGTTTTAACGCGTTGATAAAGCAAAGTACGTCAACAAACAGTAAGTTATGACTGGCTTCTTAAAAATGTTTTCAAACAAAGCAATAAAATGGCATTATGCACCTTTCTATACAAATCCAATTTTAAAACACCATGGTTCATACAAGAGTAATATGGTGATATTATAACAACGCAGAATACATATCCTAACACTGACACAAAAATAACTAACACTGAAAATGACAAAAACATAAAACTGAGAAAACTGGACGGACTGCAATTAAGCTCGATATGCCTTCGAAGTTCTTCATCACTTGCTAATAACAAAGTAAAGACTCGCAAAAACTGCCTTGAAATGGAAATATCTGGGCTAACAATGTTTAATGTAAACAACACTAGCCACATTTTACTCTAATCAGAACAGGGGTGTCGTGGGAAAACCTGGCTTAGTGCATGTGCGTAAACAGTCGTCCCAGATCAGCCTGTATAGTCCACATAGGCTAATCCAGGACAACACTTTCCGACTACCTTGGATTTATGTTTATAAGAGACTTCCTTGAAACGGAAAATACCATGAAAGCGGAAAGTGTCCTCCCGGATCGACACTTTACGCACATGCATTAAGCCTGGTTTTCCCATGACACGCCTCATATATTGTTAAATTTGAAGATTAAAATTGACATAATATAACAAATAGTCCTGTGATTTCATACACAATTAGCTAACACAATCTACCTCTAAAATCCATAAAATGGATGTTCAAATAGGCATAAAATTATAACACTCTGGCAGCACTTAAAATAGAAATCACTGGCGAAACAATGTAACACCTTTTTACTAATTTACATTTCCCACTTAACTCATAAGGCAAATTCACACAGGAATGTTCAATAAGAAACGCAATGTTTGTGAATATTTCAAATTGTACTCTGTTTAAAATACATAAACAATCCTAACAATTATAAAGAAAGCAAAAATTAGAATCAACCACAGTACATGTAATGTTTATAAATACACTCTTATGTTTATACGATGTTAAAATAAATACTCCGTTTTCAATGAGATAAAATCATTTGATGATGAAACCATATTTACATTTAATAATATGACAAAATGTATATGCTTGTAGTAAAACTTTTATATTCATTTCATGCAATGGTTGAAAACGTCGAATTTTCACAGGATAAATAAATATAAAACATGCGTGATAATCACAACTGGCTACTACTCCCTTGTATCACAGTTTATTTGTAAAACTAGATGATGTAAACATGTTTTTGTTGAAAAACAAAAACGAAAGATAAACTGAAAAAAAAAACTCTTAAGTCACAACTTAATTAAGAGAATGCATATTTACAACAGCACTCAAAACAAGAGAGATAGTGACATAAAATTAAACGAAGAACGAAATAAATATCCTGGTCATTTAAACTGTCAGTGGATAATGGACATGCACATTATGCTGTATCACAGAGAACTGACTGGCACGTTCTAGCCTAAGACTACAAGTATATTCTCGCTATTAACGCCAAAAAAAATTGTTACATTTCTGGTGGCCCGACCGACCCTATTTTTTTCATGCCAACCCTATTTTTGTTTCAAGAGTTTTGTAGTTTATAAAATACAACTGCTACTAATAATCCAAGAATCATACTAAAACTGCTCCAAGACAAGGATTAATTCTTCTTCTTTTTTTAAAGTTGTTGACACAAAATGCATTAAAATCATGAAATTTACCCGAAGATAACCGACAAAAGCCAAAGATATTTTGCAATGTAATAAAAAAAAATTTTTTTTAATTAAACCTTACCACCCTACATTTTTTGGCCTTGCCACTAGAAACACAACTATTATTTTTGTAGGCATAAAAAATTCTTTGCTAGTTAGACACAACATATACTGACAACTGATCAGCAAGTTTTGGCAGGGTTACGTTTCAATTCTAAGCTTAATTATTGCTTCACTAGCTACACATAGTTGAGACATATGGTTTTGTTTATACAAATTTAAGAGAAAAACACACACACACAACACATAGAATTTTTAAATATACTTGGTGTTTTTAATTATTGATTTTTGCGCTTTAAGGCAGTTGAAACAGTCATATAATGAGGAATAAAAATGCAAATAAAACAATGCAATGTAAAATAAATTAAGAATTGATCACAAAAAAGTGCTAATATGATAAATGTACAATTACATAATATAAATATGACGTAACTATGGACTATACAATCTGTTTCTATCTACAATAAATACATGATAATACATGATTGAAGAAGTTATATTTACTCAACCATCCCATATCCTTCCACTAAACATTATTATAATTCTTCAATACCAATGGATGACACCTCAGGTAAAAGGCACTCTGGCCAACACCCAGTGGTTATAATAACACACCCTCCATTGCTGTAAATACTGTTCCTTTCAATGTATCAAAACAAAACATATTCATTATCATCTAGATCCACTATCCTCTGTACAGATAGAATATCCCGTGTCTCACTATATTGCAACAATTTACAAGTTCTTCCATGTACTACATTATGTCTCTTTTTTGTCCATTTGTACTTTTATAAAGTTTCAAACACCGTACAACTTCAAACACGATACGCCAAAAGGGAATGTTTCTCCAATTGAAAGTCACTTGCATTATTTATGTACCATGATATACAGTGTAGATATTGAATATATCATATCCCAGTGGAATTCATCTGAATTCTTTACCAGCTCATGCCCCTGCTGATAACACTCAAAAAGCTGTTTGCAGGTTTATTCAAATTGTATTCACAATTAGGCTGCAGCCTGACTGAATTCACCCCGGCCCTAGAAGAGTACATATCTATCTCCAAACTGTCCCACATGGTCCTACACTCCATGACACACACTTAGGGGCACTCTAACACACTCAGGGATATTCTATCAACTCCTGGAGAAGCTGGATATGGCGAGAGTTGACATTGGGGTCGGCTGAGGCGCGCTCGATCAGCGCGGGCCCCATTTGCTGATGCAGGGCGGTGACCAAGCGGCCGGTGGCTGTTCTGATGGTGGAGCTGCCCCCCTGTATGGCCCCGCTACTATTTGTGGCCCCTAGCAGGTGCCAGAGCAGGGGCAGCACGTGTAGGACAACCTGCTTCTGCTTCTTGGGGTAGACCTTGGTCACCAGCTCTGAAACCATTGAATTTAATTTTCAAATATTGGTCCATTAAATAAACTGAATTTAGGTCAATGAGATTAATACACGGTTATTAATGCTTCAAGTTATGATAGGACTAAATATGCATATGTTAATCCAACCACCAGATTGCATGTTTGACTTTTATGGTCAACGTTTTCATTTCTAAATGGGTTTTTCCAAGATGACAATGTAACATAAGCCATATGAAAGTCTATATAGAAAACAGTTTGTAAATTACTATACAGTCAATTTTGGTGACAAGTGTTTTGTCGAACTATTATTTATTTCTTGTAATGCAGTTATTGGTTTAACTATGCAATGTACTACTGCATGAAGACCGTACCTGCCGCTTTCTCCACGAGGTGAGGTTTGCTGCGCGGGTTGGCTGACTGAGCCTGATTTGCCATCGGCTGGATAAGGATTGACCCATCTAGAAATACGCAGCAAAATTAAGAATTTTAATTGTACCCACAAATCCTTATCTGAAAGCTAAAAGGTGTGGAATTGTAAACAACAATGAAATTAAAAAAAATTGATACTGGTAATTGTTGGCCCTATCAATTTCACATTGAACTCATAATTTCCAAGGACATACAGAGTAATGTTGATTCGGTAGAACCACAAACCTGTAAGTTTTTTTTTCCTTTCGGCCCTAGTCACTGGGATAGGTGCCTTATTAAAATTGACAAATCATTGTTGATTTTATATATGGGCAGTTCCATGCTCAACAAGGAGCGCTCACACGGTTAAGTTGTAAAGATTTCTCAAACAATAAACTTCTTTATTTATGAATGACCAGACAGCTGTTAATCAAGTCAAACACATTTTTAAGCAGGTCTAGAGCATCAATTCATGTTTAGATTACACTAGACAGCATTTAATGCCATAAATGAAGTCAAGAGGTCAAAATAAAATCAAAATTTGCCACAAGATCATCAATGGACAGTATTATTGTCTAAATAAGGCATATGGCAAAATTGTAAACACCAGACCAAAATTGTTAACCCCAAATGTGGACTCACAAAATATCTGAAATGATAACATCACAAAATAGAACCAGTATTTATGCCAAAATAAAGACCAGAATGTAAAGCAAACCAAACCGCAAACAATACTTCACACTTTGCTAACTTACCAACAATATTTGCAATGACAGAATCAGTGAACAGTCTGTGTGCCTCAATGAGAAGCCAAGTGTTAAGCAAAACTAACACTTTACCCAACTTACCAATATTTGCTATGAGAGCATCGATAATCTCAATTGCCGTCTGGTTGATTTCCTTGTTCTTGGAGGAGAGGTTAGGGGCCACGTTGCCCACGGCGATGGTGATCACAGGGGACAGGGAGTCGTTGAGGATGGGGATGATCTGCAGCATCACCTGCAGCGCGTACAGGTTCACCTTGCTGTTGGGATCTTGGAGACGGGGCAGGAACTTGTCAAATATCTGCAACACCATAATTTTTAAGTTTTTGATATATTCAAATGAACTGAGAGAATTTGGTAGAGGACCACCCCAGGAACATTCTTGCAAAGTTTGGTTAAAATACACAAAGCAGTTTGAGAAAAGAAGTAGTCAGCAGGTTATTCAAAAGAAGTAGTCAGCAGGTTATTCATGGTTCATTCACAAAGGATGATATTCATTTCGGTTATTGATCATGAAATACATGTCATGCAACTCAGTCTTAAAAGTGTTCAAAATGAAAACAATGCAATCTGAATGCTTAATACCATCCTTGATATAAACCCATAATATTTTGTTAAATGAGGTGACGAATCTGCAGTAAATGTACATCCACAATAAAAATCTCAGTTCAATCATTGTTTAGGTATTATTTTGCAGGGGTATTCAGAACCACATCAGGGAAGGGACCTGCCCTTCCCTCCTGAAGTGTTCATCATTTCCAATCAGAACTAGCCAATCTGTACACAAAAATTTCACAGCCAAAAGGAAGAAATCAGCCGAAAAGAGAAAGAATCACCCCTCAACTGTATCATAGTTCATTCAACATGTCTTAATAGTTGTAATACAATCTCCCCTACCTTGACGATATTGCTGCTGATGACGTTGGCGCTGACCTCACACATCTCCAGCAGAGTGGTGATGCCCTTGTATCGGTCCCGCCAGTCGTTGGCCACCATCAGTGCATTGATCTCCTTGATCTCCTCCAGGGTCGCCTCGTCTGTACGCGTGTTGCGACGCTTTGGCGTCTCACTAGGGATTAAATTTGGTGTCAATATCAAAGAAAATTTGTTTAGCATTTCCATGGTATGTGCTTTCTTGTTATTGCAACACTAAAACCCCTTTTTGATTCCAGTATTGCAAACTAAATGAGGTTTTTAGACCTTCACCTTCTGGATAATAGACTTAAAATAAATGAAATTTCTCTATGGCAATGAAAACTCACATATCAGTAAAATTCAGCATTCATCTTCTCAATCTCACTTTGTTCATACACAACAAACAAATTCTAATTCACAAACAGCTGTTATTGTTATTATTTAATCTGGAACTACACGCCCAAGTAAAAACTCATACACTTCAATTCATTATGTATCTTCAGCACCAATTGACACAATATATGCCAAGTCTAACCATTCTGCCTGCTGACACTGACCTGTTTGCCGAGTTACCCCGTATCACGGAGCTGGACCTGCTCCCCTGGCTGGACCTCCAGCCCCTGGCGGAGGACGTCTCGTGGGGACTCTCACCTATACCCTGAAATATGCAACACACAAAATAGAGCCCAAGCATGGTAAACGATAGCAAAAATATCTGTTACAGAATATGAAACATGCTTGAAATTGCTTGCGATGATATCATTCTATGCAATATTTCACACTGATGCTTGAGCTAGAGCTTCGCATTTGTTGGAAAAAATGTAATTCTTTACAAATTTCACACTGAAATGTCATGCTTATGCTTCAGCTCAATCCATTAAAACATTCCCTTTTATTAAACTGAAGCTCAAACTCAAGCCGTGAAGTAATGAACATTCAGGACTCCGTCCATTTTTTTCTAGGTCCTCAGGGCTGGTTTAAATTGTCTGGGGTAAGCATCACCATCGCATTATCTTGTACATTATTAAATGTAAAATGCCACTGTTACTCCATTTGTTGTGCTTGCCAAAGTAATATGAAGCTTGTCATGGTAAAACTAGGCTTAATGCATGTGCGTAAAGGGTCGTCTCGGATCAGCCTGTGCAGTCCGCACAGACTAATCCAGGACGACACTCTCCGCTATTATATTTTCTGTTTCGAGGAAGTCTCTTCCAAACATAAATAAATAAAGGCGGAAAGTGTAGTCCCGGATTAGCGTGTGTGACTGCACAGGCTGACCCAGGACGACACTTTACACACATGCATTAAGCCCAGGTTTCCCACGACAAGCTTCATATAATATATATCCGATTACCAGCACAGTTCCAAGGGTTGAGCATAAAACTATTGTATCTGATATAGAAACGTTAAGCAGATACAACCGTTTCACAACAACCCTCAAAACCCAGTGGATTTTGCTGTTCGCTGGCACCTACCTTGATTTTGAGAGTCTCCACAATGTCCTTGACACTTCTCAGAGTATTTGCAGGTAAGTGTTTGGCCAGCATCTTGTCAAAGTCCTGGTGGGTCATCAACAAACTCAGCATCTTACGACCATAAAACCTGCAGTCAAGTGGGACACAATGTCATGCGCTTGTTTTATTATGATATATAACATATTTACATATTAAGTCAAAGAGTTGCCATGTTACCTTTTTTATTTAATTTATATTTAAAGTATTTACTTCATGTTCACATGAATTATACTAATTTCAAACAAAATTATGCTAAATTACTGCAGTAACTTAATGCAACAGTCATGAATTACAATTTCATATATTCTAATTTAATATATAGCATCCTTTGTTATATAGAGTGAATGAAAAATACATAACCAGATAACTTCCTTACTTTCTATATCTCTCTGACAAAGACGAGTTCAACAATGTTTTTCTAGGTACTGTAAACATATAGTGCTATGTGCATGTAGTCTAACCTTGTTTCTGGCAAGCTGTCCATGGAGAACTGTGCAATGGCCGGCATGATCCTGTCGGTGACGTCCTTGATGCCAGATAGGAGGCGCCCGGGACCCAGCTTCTGTACGATGTCCACCAGAAACTGGGCCGACGTCTTCCTCACTTGAATGTTCTTATGCCTAGAAAAATACAACAAAAATGTTTTTTATATTAAGCAGTTAAAAAATGTTCTGCTAAGAGTTTGTTGTTGTTTTTTAATTTCCCCCAAAACAAATACTAACCTACAACATACTTCTTAATCACGGTCTAGGTATAGTTGGATTTTTCAGGTAGAAAAATTTACAATATCCTAAACTTATGTTCCTTCACCTAATAATATTCACTTAAGTATTCTTTCAAATCATTATCTAAAGACATTCTAGTTTGCATTTTTCAATGTACAGTTCACAACTTTAAATTTAAGGAAAATGCTATCAAGGTAATGCAGATAAATGTGTCTCACATGAAAAAGCAAAATCGGCAATGAGTGCAACCAATTGCATTTTAAATTAACATATGTCAGGACATTACATTTAAGGGAAACAATGTCAAAAAAAAACAACATCTAAATGTGCCAGTGACAAGTGAAAGAGATTTATGTAGCACCTCCAACAATGTGGGAAACATATTGCATTTTCAGTGTACCAATACTAAATTTAAGGAAAATGTACCAATACTAAATTTAAGGAAAATGTACCAATACTTTAAGGAAAATGTACCAATACTAAATTTATAGAAAATGGTATCAAGTGAACAACCATATATATGCCAGGGACAAGAAAAAGCCACTTACGTAGCACCACCAGCAATGAGGGCGACCAATGCCCGTTGAGGAGTTACATGCTCCACCATCGCGGAGAGAGCATGCTCAGAGTCGCCCTTGATGAAGTTGTTACTCTCTCCATTCTTCGCGAGCAGACTTCGCGCCACCATGTCCAAATCCTAGCAGAATTGTAAATGTTACAATTTTAGGGGTCTGATAAACTTAACCTTCGCAACTGTATACAAAACGCTGTATCATAATTGATGTTTTAAATATTTTAAACAAAGCCAAGCTAATTATTGATATTGATCTTCTATTTAAATAAAATAAACTCACAATATCCCTGACTTTGGTAGTTGCTAATACCACAACAACACTCATAATGAATGTTTAAACAAATGTGACTTCTATGCACATTAATTAAGTGTTCCCATTGCTCTCAGATATCACATAATTAAGTGTTCCCATTGCTCTCAGATATCACATAATTAAGTGTTCCCATTGCTCTCAGATATCAAATATTTACAGAAAACAGAACAAGGCAAAGCTTGTGAGTAGTAGCTAATCATTTCACTCATTGATATCACATATGTACACAAAAGAGCACAAGACGCATGAACAATGAACGGAAATTAATCCCCTAACTATAGCAGGGTTTAAAATATCAATGGCAAAAATTAGAATGGTCTTTGCAGCTGGCTACTCACTGTGTCCATGTGTTTGGTGAGATATCCGAACATCTCCCCGAGGCAGACGATGGCCAGACGGGACACCTGTGAGCGCAGGTTCTTCACCTCGGCCAGTAGGGCCACTATGACGGGATGCAGGTTCGATATCAACACATCCTTGTGGTACACTGCCAGCCGCCGTATGCCATTGATGCCACCACATTTACACTCCCTGGAAACACAGTCATATAACTTCCTTGTATTATGATGGTGTTTTCGATGTTTATTGTTGAAAGTTGTTCCCTAACTTTATCTGATGTTAAAACAAACTATTATCCATATACAATACATGCCTTTTTTTCTAAGAATCAAAAGAAGCAACATTCATCCAAAATATATAGGAATGCTATAAAACTTTCCACTCTACAATATTTGCACTGCTGAAGAGCTGATGACGAATGTGCTTTACCTCCAAGAGTTACCCTAGATAAGGACAGTTAAGTGATGTCCATACTAATGAAAGGAAGACTAACACTATACTAATGAAAGGAAGAAATAACACAAAGAGTAAACTGATGGTAATTCAATGCCCAAACTCATTTTGAGACAGTGTGTTTGTACAAATATCACACACAATATTGAATTCCTTACCACTCTTCGGAACCGATGTTTTTCTGTGCAGTGCGGAGGGCAGCATCTGCATCCTTGTACGGTTTCCAGTCCTCAGGACTGTCAGACTCAACCAGGGACCGCTGGGAGGCCGAGAGCGGGTGACTAGCCTCCCCATCCAGGTGACTGTGTGCAGGTAAATATTGATAATTCAAAGCCCGCACGCACCAACATTCATACAAACAAAGAAGAAAATCCTGTATCTTCTGCAATATTGTGCTTCTAAATATTAATAAAATGTCCACACATCTAACATTCTTCCCGTCTCTTACCATAACAACCAGTCACTAATCATTAATGTCATGAATGCAATATAATTATGTCAATACAAAATATTAACATTTGGCTTCAACAATGTTGACTCGATAAAGTAACATGTACATGTTGTATATTATTTAATGAACTGCCTTAATTTCTTGTATCAAGTATTATAGACTACTCACGGTTTGCTCTTTTTGCGCGGCGTGAGGGCAGGAGGGGCAACCGTGGTGGAGCCGATACTGGTCTGGGAGTTGGAGCCCGCGCCAGATATGGACAGAGCTGCAAACACGAATTGTACTGCCATTACCACCTGGGGGGTCACAGAGGTGCAATGGGTGTAATTTCCTACTTTGTTCACCAAACTTGCAGTGCACCCCTTCCACCCTGACCAATGAAAATGCTTGTAACGAAAGAGCTTTTGTTTTTATTGGATTCTATTTCAGATCACCAGCAAGATGAAGGTAAAGAATGTTTAATAATGGGGCATGTTCTTCAATGGTAACTGCTTAAATGCTAAAATGCTTTGAGCAAATGTAACAATGGGTCCATTTCTTTTTACCTAGTGCCAAACAAAATGTAACTGCTTCTTCATTTTTAAAGCATATCAATTACAATCATTAAAGTGTCTACATTTCATTCATGTGTCAAATATGTCAAAAAGTCATTAAAAATTTTAGTATGACCATTTTTTTATTTCACTAGAGAGTCAACACAATGTTGTTTCAATCATTTGCATATGATGGCACTTTAGACATTTGCTAATAGATTCCTATTCCAATTCACAACAAATTAAGCTGCAATCAGTAGCTGTGACCAAATTGATTACCAGAGTTATTGCTACTTTACAAACAGACCATCTGAAGCTCATGTTACTTCTCAGACAAAAATATGTCAATAAATATGCATATTAATGGCCATACAAACTTCACAAAATCTCAAACCGAAAAGAAAAAAATCACCCTTCTGGGATAGTGTTAACGTAAAACAATAGACCAAACTAAACTTCTAAAAGATTACTTATAAATAATGTATAACATGCTTGCTTAATGCCATAAATAACACATGTGTGTGTAAAGGCAAACTGTCATGAACAAAATGTTTTTAAAATGTTTTAAAGGTTATAAAAATAATTATGTAATTTAATTGATTGCAGACAAAAACCCATGAGCTGTAAAATGAATTGAACAGTAAAAACATTTCTAAATCAAGAAAATGAATCTCAACAGTAGCAGCCAAAAGGAACAATCCTGATCAGAGAGGATCTTTGCAAGACACAATTGTGACAAATTTAAAAGTCAATCACAGCAGCTAATGGGCTCAATAGAGAATAAGACGAGATTGTGTTATACAACTTATTTATTATCAATTTTATAATATTATATCAACTGTGTAGCTTTTAGTTTTAAAATTTTTAATTGTAATAATAGCATCACTGGAATGTTTTTGGTGAAAGTGACTGTTAGCTTTAATCCAAATGCACTGACACCATGTTTACAACAGAGTTCATAAGAGTTGCACACGGTTAACAAGTGACTTGGATTTATCAACATATTAACCCCTAGCTATGATTCATTAAAATGTAACAGAAAATTTACATGTACAGCTGCTACCTTTATTCTGCGTAAATCCCTCAATGTCAATCACAAACATTACACATTTTGATTTTTTGGTCGCATTTGCAAAATGTGTTGACTTGTTTTCTTTCATATCATGTATATCACAACAATTATCAACTTCTGTCACGTCTGTTATTTCCAAATCCTGCTCCTGAAACCCATTCCCATTTCTATCCAGCAGAATGTTATCCTTAGCCCCATCTATTTCCTTTAGATTATTTGCATAAGGTTCAACTGCAAAACTAGTAATGTTCAATTCTGGATAACCAAAAAGGTCACCATTTGACACCTTTTTTGAAACTGAACTGCCCATCTTTTTGGAAACCAAAATCACCATTCCAAGCACTACATATTTACATTGTTACCAGCAGGCACTCCCACAATTCAGATGTAAGTTAACTTATTGGAATTGGTTAATGTGCTAGAACCGTCATTCATAATTCATAAACAATGAAACCTCAGGCTAGGCATTAATTTGTCATTTCAGTGCCAGTATACCATTGATTGAGCATAATTGAAGAGATGACCAGGTATATCAAAGTCAAGCAAAAGGTGAGAAGAAACTACAGTAAAATACATTAAGATCAATTAAAAGATCAACCAAGTGGAGAAAAAAATAGCTAAAGGGTTCACCCAAAAACCTATCCAGTACGTTAATTAAGCATTAATTAAGACAAGAAGTGGGAAAAAACAGATTTACGATAACAACTACCTGCAGAGTTATTTAGTTCTTTAAAATGGAACAAAAAAATCTTAAAAGTAGGTAAGAAAACAGATTCGATACAAGGACGTGCGAAACAACTCCTGCAGTAATCACGTAAGGTATTAATTAGTTGTGTGGAACAGCTACCTGCAGTAATCACGTAAGGTATTAATTAGTTGTGTGGAACAGCTACCTGCAGTAATCACGTAAGGTATTAATTAGTTGTGTGGAATAGCTACCTGCAAAGATATCACTAAGGTATACATAAGTTAAGAGTTTTAGAGTTTTAATATAAAGGAACAGAAATCGTGATGTTTAGTCACGGCAAACTTACACTCAATACCTAGACTCTCGCTTGTATTGAGCCGACGCAGCTTCTCCTGCTGCCGTTCGCGCTCCTTTTTCAACTTTTCCTCGTGTTCAAGCCTTTTCTTTTCCCTCTCGATTCGTTCCCGCTCCTTTTCTTCCTCCAGTTGCTGTTTCTGTTTCACTATTCGCTCATTCAAGGTTTGGCTTATTCGTGGCCTATTTGAATCCTGTCATTTGATAGACATTGTAAAAACAACATGACATTGTTATGAAACATGAAAAGTAAACGTTTATCGTTGACCTTATAAAATAATAAAAACAGAACAACTATACAAGACAAACATATGTTATCAATAATGTCACCTCTTATATTTCAGAAGACCTCAATATAAATCATTTATCTACTTTGTCTGTTGTTTCCATAATTTTTTTTTACAAACTAATGTGTTTCTTAATACATAAGGCCTCCAGACCAATTTACACATATTTACGTGTATAATGTAATAAATATATATATATATATAGTGTATAATGTAATGTAATATATATATATAACATATTCATAAAAGGACAGAGTAAAGGTAAAATTCATATGGATGATACATAACTTCAGTTCAGTTACTGTCCTGTCAACAGACAATATACATAACTAACTTCACGATGGCTCAGTGCAAAAGAATGCTATATAACTGGTATACAACATAGACTTAGCATAGTTTTCCGATGACCTATGATTGTGAGTACATAGTTTTGTCCAAATATATTATCATATCTAGAAGTCATACATAATTATCTTAATTTACATTTTTTCTTGCCAACAGTGTCATACTTCCATCACCACTAACATGATCATTACCCATTTGGTAATGTTCAGACTTTCAACACAAATTTTAATACAATTTTCAGACTTTCATCACAAATTTTATAACAAATTTCAGACTTCCAGCACCAAGTGTCTAATAACTTTCAGACTTTATCACAAATTTTCAAATAATTTTACCCTTCCTTTCCATACTTCCATCACCACTTACGTCATCAACATCATCCAACATCTCCATGCCAGGGTCATCAAACGACCCCTGCTTGTTTACACCGACCCCAACCACCCCACTGGTGAAGTCCTTTCGGTCCTGCTTCATCGGTTGACGGTTGTTTCTGTCGTTAGACTGCGAGTTTCCGGCAGTAATTGCGTGCTCTGTACCATTCACATTCTCAAACATGCCTTCAAAATAAAATATTAGACATTAGGAATGTCTCTAACACTGAAATTATTTCACTATTGCAATGTATTTTCATTGCTAGATAGGACAATTATCAGTATGAACACATGGAGATCTGAAAAGAATTTTTTTTTTTTGTGGGAACACTGTGAAACTTAACTCTTATTATATAAACAATTGCTTTGCATTGTACCTTCACAATTATTCAAACTAATAATTCTCCATGGGAAACAGGCATTCTTAAAAGTGGGAGACAAAACTAACACTTATGCCTAGCAGCAACTAGAATTGTCACATGAGTGACGGATATACCCCCACAATATGGTCTTGTCACAAAACTATGGCATCCGTTCGAAAGAAATGGACACGATGAGAATGCTTTAATTTGTGAATGGTCAACAGTGTATTTGGAAAAATTTAATTTCGTTAGGAGCCATAACTCTGTCAACATTTAGTGGTTTGTAACAAAAGTTGAACTTGATCTGCATTTTATGATGTTACATCCATGTATCAAAAATAATTTAAATATGCGAAGCCTTTCATGAGTTATTGTCCATGTTTTTCGGGTATTTAAGTCAAAAAGGGGCCAAAACTGTGTCAAAATTCTGTGGTTTGTAAACTTGACCTGTATTTTATGATGCAACACATGTGTAATAATTATTATTTAAATACCTCAAGCCATTGTTTCTATCGTCAGGAAACCATGTTTTAAGGGAATTTACCGTAATTCACCTAAATGTTTGGTCGCGAAAAAATAATTAAAAAAATTTGCGGCCAATTATTTAGATACCAAAAAAAATCCCTAAAAATTCGGCCGAAAATTAAGATACTCAAGAAAACGGGGTACCGGAACGTAAAATAATTACGAAGTGTCTTACCGAAGTGTGAGCACACAAGGCGCACAATGTGATATTCAGTCAATAATTGTTAAATAAACATCCTTTGTTTATCAATAAACACCTTATTATACATTTTGCCAAAAGCTGTTTGATGTCGTAAAGTGGGGTCGCTCAATTGACAGCAGCTGGCGTACGTAGCAAAAGGCCTATTAACAGTTTGAACGACGACGACGATGAATTTGAAGGCTTTGGACCGGAGGACATCCAGTGCGCATACGACGACAGTGCATGAACACATTTAAACATACTTTATATCATCATCGGGTGTGTATTTCCATAGTGAGTACACATGCACTGTATTATTATTAAAGATTAAAGTAACAGGTATTTGTAGTTCGTTTTTGTTTTTTTGTTTACGGTAAGTATTGAGTTTGTTTTCGTTATTAGTTATTTAAAATATTCGATTTTAACAGGATCCTAAACTCGTTAATGTTTAATGAAAGAAATAACTCAATACAGACACCTTTTTACACAATACACTTAGACTAGTATTTATAGATAAACATAAACAACAAAACGCAGTAAACATGCGCGCAAATACTTTATTTATAATAAATTTGTGTTCAAAATCAGTAAAATATTTTAACAATTGTAATTTACGATGTAACACTGTTGATCAAAGTCGTCATCAAATTCGTGTCGTGCATCTCGATGATAATGGACTGCAAAACAAAAAGCAACGCATTCAACAATACGCTAAAAGAACGCATGAAACAATACGCTAAAAGAACGCATGAAACAATACGCTAAAAGAACGCATGAAACAATACGCTAAAAGAACGCATTCAACAATACGCTAAAAGAACGCATTAAACAATACGCTAAAAGAACGCATGAAACAATACGCTAAAAGAACGCATGAAACAATACGCTAAAAGAACGCATGAAACAATACGCTAAAAGAACGCATTCAACAATACGCTAAAAGAACGCATTAAACAATACGCTAAAAGAACGCATTAAACAATACGCTAAAAGAAGAACCTTGAATAATTTGTTATGTGCAAATATTTTGAATTACAAATGTACTGCCCGGTAATTTCATAAACATTTCATTCCTCGAGACGTTAACGATGCAACAATACTAACGCCGAAACTGTCCGATTTGAATTCTGCATAATTGTCGAGACGCTCGATTTAGTCGATCCAAATCATGCAGACGAACGCCTGTTGCTTAGCAACCAATATAGGCTCAATCAGGAGTGCAGTATCAGCTCGAGTTTGATTGACACATCACACATCTACCAATTAACACAGTCTAGTTAAGAGGCTTTCAAATTGCATAGAAAGCAGTCTGATGTCATGCTGTGTGGTACATGCTTTGTTGATAAGTATACAACAATGTGGCAAGTTGTGTTAGTTGGGTTGGCAAAGCGACGTAATTTTCATTTGACGTACGGATTTAAAAAAAAAAACTCGTGATATAGGTAACAGATTTATATGTACGAATATTTAGAAAAAATACTTTCATTTAAGTGTCCTGATTTAGATACATAAAATGAATTATTTGCACATAAAAAATATGGTGTCCGAATATTTAGCTAGGCCGAACATTTAGGTGAATTACGGTAAGTCAAACAAAGGGCCATAACTCTATCAAAATTTAGCGGTTTGTAACCAAAGTCGAACTTGACCCGTATTTTATGATGCTGCACATGTATACCAAAAATTATTCGAATATGTCAAGCCTTTCTTGAGGTATCATCCGGAAACCATGTTTTCAGAAAATTTTATGTCAAAAAGGGGCCATAACTATGTCGAAATTTAGTGGTTTGTAACTAACATCGAACTTGACCTGTATTCTATGATGTTACACATATGTACCAAAAATTATTTGAATATATCAAGCCTTTCTTGAGTTATCATCTGGAAACCAAAAGCCAACAGACCAACAAGCTCACTCTTACATACCCCCCCTAAACTTCGTTTGTGGGGGTATAATGGAACAGCATAGGAAATCACTTGGTCTTTATATGAATACCTTGACGGACCAATCATTCCAATATCACAAATCCATTATCATGAAATGTTAGTCAGCAAATCTAATTAAACACAATAAGTGCCATGTTTATGTATGAGTGCATCCTTATATTAGTCTCCTATATTAAATTAGTCTGCTATCTGCTAATTACTGTACTATTGGATGTACAGCCTTCTTCATTTGTACATGGAGCCGGACATTCACACGATCTGATATCTCGATATTGAAGACCTACAAAGTCTCTCCCATTATCAAACATCTATATATCACAGGGATGTTTATTTTCAATGAACTCTGTGACAAATGCTCATAAGTCATATATAACTGAATATGACGATTCTGCTTATTTTTAATGAACTCGGTGATTTATATTCATGTTCATATATAAAAAAACATAATTACTCTGTATCAACGTTTATCACTTTTATATAAACTCATCAGATTTCAGATGTTTAGTATAATGTATTGTACAAAGTAGTAGGAATCAAATATATCAATCAATTTTAAAAACTAATCTTTCCAAAATTTAATACACATTAATACCAGTAACAAGTGAGGTGAATAACAAAGGTGCAAGGAATACACGGAAAAAAGTGAAAACTGTGAGCAGTCAAGCACAAGTTACGAAAACACTGTGTAACATTTATCTTCAAACACTCCTTTAGTTACCTATCGAATGAAGAAAATATAAAAATTACTTTTAATACAGCAGCATACTTCAAACAGTATTTAACAAGATTTATACTATGTATGCCTATGGAACAATAAGCACAAAACTTATTGTAAACAATAAAATGGCAACCCTGAACAGTGTGTATAATTATAATGTTGCGTAACCACAGAGTCTAGTGCAATTCTCACAACATACCAATTCCCACAACACCTATTCCTTCAGGACTAGGTGAAGTTTGGGCCTTGTCGTCATCCGTTTCCAGAGCGCCATAGCTGTGCATAGAGGCGACACCTAGTGGCGAGAGTACGGAGCCTGAAATCAAGGGAGACAACTCGCACCATCACAGAGAGAAGACAACGGAGAGCGCCACACGGCAACGACACACACACGTTGGTGAGTAGACGATGCTCACGTGTTAAGAACAACATGCATTTTTTGCAAACTGTCAGCTATAATGCAAATGATTGCTTGGAAATAGCTTTCTTTAGTTAATATAAAAATCCCACATCATTCAGTATTAAGGATTTTTCTTAGTTAATTTTTCTCTTTAAAAAGTTCCATGTCCCACTTAAGAACTGTGATAAACAACACATTTTCAAAAAAAAAATTATTTACATTTTAGGTCATAAAAATTCCCAAATTGTGCATCAAAGCAATGTTTTATATATTGATTGAAAACAACATATTAGCAAAATACAAATATTGAAATGTTATATATATACGAACGATTTGCATACATTTCTTACTCCCCATAATTAATCCTATTTGGGATATTTTTCTCATAAACAAAGTAGACAGAACAAAAACATTTGCCATAAACAATTGTTACAATTTTTAACAATAATATCTGTAATTGCTGATAATGAATATTTAAAATGTTGAGTCTGACAGTTAACAAGTAACATATAAACTCTTGCATCTTCGAAAGATGTTTAAATTGTTTTGAAACAATGCTGTCATAGTTAGGTAACAGATTAAGTGTTAAGCAACAGAATGCATTCACAACTGAATTTGATTTTACATGGAAAACTGGATGGTTGCAACAGATCTTTGGGTGTGTAAGTTGTTTTTTGCATTATCAAGATTAACTTATAAATCTGTTTTCATCAAATAATTAGCTCTCTATCCTAAATTGTTAAATGCACACAACTCTCCAAACAGATTTACAGAATAATCATTTTTAAAAATATAATAATTTCATTCACATTAAATATAATTTTCTTTTGTACTTTGTTTATGACTGCACAAACGAGATGCAGTTCTTGTTTCACACATGCAAAACACCCCAAAACACCCCAAGATGTTGTACAAGAGGAGAATACAAGGGACAGCAAATGTGGTACGAGTGCTGACATCTCTTACCTTTCGTCAGGCGTCTTTTGTCGTTAGCTTTCTTGTTAATCCCGTTCAGTGATTTCGAATCGAGAAGAGGCGTTGGTTCCTCGTTATATCCCTTGCCGACAATTTGCACGTCGGAATTACGATTTTCCCGGAATGTCACGCCACTGCTTGGATTGTAATCCACATACACCAGTTCGTCCGAGTTCTCACCATTCTTCTTATTATTGTAAGATCCCGTCCTTGCTAATTTCGGTTTCGATTCGAAGGGGGACTCTCTCGGTATCTTTGGCCTGGACTCGAATGGTGATGATTCAACCTTTTTACTGAAGAAAATATAATAAACAAGCTTTCATCAGAGCTTTAAATTGGAAACAACAATGTGCTCTTCATAGTGTATAATCATATTTCATTGAAGTCATACTTAAACAGAGATCGAAATTAGAACACACGCCTGTAAGACCTGCACTGGTAAATTGTAAACCGGACATGCTCAGATTCTCAGTTTTATTTAGGCGAGCTTGTAACATTTACTTGCTCTGAAGTAATAAATACATGAAGTTACTCATGCATGAAAATTCATTAACAACCATATGTTCAAAGCACCTCAGATTTCTGTCTTTGGAGAAGCAAGCAGAAAATCTTGGAAACATACTTCCGCATGATTAATTTACATTTAGGTTCAATACTGCTTTACATCCAGATCAATGGTTAGAATTCTGCTAGATAAGCAAAAATTGCAGATATTTGTGTATTCGTCATTAGAAGTCTTCTAGACTTTCCAATAATTTTGTATGGAAAGACATAATTTCACCTTGTAATCTGAGGAAACAAGGCTCATTAGTAACTTGAACTCTCCACAAGATGAATGATTTATGGGAAAGAAAGTCACATTTTATTTAGTAAAAAACTTTAACAGAACATTGATCTAAATAAAAACCCACCCAATGTATTCCAATCACAGACCAGGCCCAACGATTACTAAAGTTCTCAATCTCAAACTTAGTCTCAACTTAAAATGTTGACCAATAAAATTGATTGTTACATATTGGCTTTGAATTTCATTGGCTAATACTTTAAATAACGACTAAGTTTGAGAATCAGCAATTTCATAGTCATGGAGCCTGTTTTGAAAATTCATTTTGCACATTTTTTTTGTAACATTAGTAAAGTCAATAATGGTAACTTACAAAAAACACATATATATATATGCACAAAATGATATGACATTTACTTGAGCTATGGAGTCAATATATATACAGCATACATGCAAGTTATTAAATGCACAACAAATTTGATTCTCAAATGTTACAAGAAGTATTATTGTTACTGGTAACAAGAGCATCAGGCATGCACCTCCCAATATATTTATACTTTGTAGAACTAAGACACATTGTGCTGTTATATATAATTATACATGATTACATGTATATACACCATTTTGAGTTGGTGACACTGTAGGAATTCCAGGATTTAAAATAAGCTCCATAAACATGTTTTCCAAACTACCATTTTAAGCTCATGTATGTTTATACTACTTATATGTATGCAATAATAAGTACAGTTTTAAACCATTGGATAGCATAAAATGTAAGACATCATTTCCATGGTATAGAAAATCATTAAAAGAACTACAAAGATAGGATTCCTACCTCATAAATATATCCAGAAAAATTGACAGATTATATAAAGCGTTTACTTCAATCCTTAAAATGGGTAATCTCCACTTTAACTTACAAATGCTACCAGTAAAGGACTGCCTCCTTAACTGTCAACCAATCTGAATAATAGCCGACTCTTTCAATCTGATCTCCAGATAAATAGGTAAATGCAAAGCTTTTAACGTATCATGTATTGATCAGCTACACAAAAGGAAATTCCTCTGCACAAGAACATATGACAGCAGCCACAAAATTAATGCCTGTCAAAGACATATGATAATCAATGGTAAGAACACTTTCAATTCTTCTGTGATTTTTTAACATCAATGAATGACATTGCGCCTTGAAAAATATTTTGCTCTGTAACATATTTGTATCATGGCAAATTTCTATTATTGTAACAAGATTATACTGAGCAATTCAGAATGAATAATTGAGATATGTTTTCAAAATTTGAACCATTTTCTTTACTACATAATTATTTTCAAATTGGAACCGAAAATCGGGTTTAGTGAACATGAGGCCAGGCCTATAATGACTATGAACATGAGGCCAGGCCTATAATGACTATGAACATGAGGCCAGGCCTATAATGACTATGAACATGAGGCCAGGACTATAATGACTATGAACATGAGGCCAGGCCTATAATGACTATGAACATGAGGCCAGGCCTATAATGACTATGAACATGAGGCCAGGCCTATAATGACTATGAACATTCTTAAAGTTAATGTTAGTCCTAATCTTAAATATTAACCAATGAAAACCAATGCTTATAAGGTAACAAGCATTTTTCATTGAGATTGAGAACTTCCATGGTCCTTTCCGCAGGTCACACCCCCCAACCGACAACTTCACCTCACCAAGAAAAACTTCCATGGTCGTTTCGGCAGGTCACATCCCCAACCCACAGCTTCACCACACCAAGAACTTCCATGGCCGTTTCGGCAGGTCACATCCCCAACCCACAGCTTCACCACACCAAGAACTTCCATGGTCGTTTCGGCAGGCCACACCCCCCAACCACAGCTTCACCACACCAAGAACTTCCATGGTCGTTTCGGCAGGCCACAACCCCCAACCCACAGCTTCACCACACCAATCGCCTCTCAGTGGTTGAAATTACTTAGCACAAGTCTGTAAGCTCTACACTGGTAAATCTTGAAATGGGCATTCTCAGATTTATATAGGCGGGCTGATAAACTTTTCTTGTTATCAAAGTAATCACGTAAAAATGTGGGCTGGCATGGCCAAACTGTTAATTTTAATCACCCCCAAAGCACTATTGGCAGTGATATATCAAAACTCCTGTCATACCTCTTCTTCTTGCCGAGATCCGAGTCCTGACTTGAGGCGTAGCTCCACACACCGCTCTCCTTCAGAGTGTCTGGGGACGGGGAACGTGACGTGCGAGTGGAAGAGCTCTGTTTCTCGATGATTTTCTCTTTCTTCTTAGAGGCACTGCTTCTTATGCTCATAAGCGAGTTCATCATCTACAAGCAGTGGGGAAGCATTCACATTAATAGTGGTGCGATTTCAGAAACATTTCAGGGGAGAAAAGAAACAAACCAACCACGGCCGTTGAAGGATTCAATAGTGTGTCCTTATTTCTCAAAGGGAATCCATCAGATTCAAACACTATTTGTAAGCAAATGAAGCATGGTTATTATGTGGGGTGCGTTTTCAGAAACATGTCAGGGTCAGGAGACTACCCCACCCCTTATTTTCAAACTTTTCATCAAATTTAAACAAAATTTGTAAGTGGCATAGGCTATGCAATATGAGGAAATCATCTAAAAGGAGGAAGAATCAGACCCGTGATTATACAAGGATATATTTTGGTTATATTAAGGCAACTGTTAGCAAGTCATCAATAAAAATCAAATTTGCCATTCTGCGACTTTTCAAACATCATTCATACGGTTGTACCCAAGAAAAGAAATAAATTGGTGTTTAAATAAGCCATAAAGTTTCAGACGTGAACAAAATACACTTATCAATAAATGCTAAACTGGATGACTCTACTGTATGTGTTCAGTATTTGAATATCAAAATTAAACAAAAATTGTACAACAGTAAAACAAAATCAGGGCATACAACACGCTAATACTTAATGTTATCAGAACTAATTAGAATATTAAGCATGCATGTTCAAACAAAAGGATTTAAAGATTAAATTATAGTGGACAAAAACTAATAATTTATTTACTTGATATAAAAGCATCGGTTGTTTAGGACTAACACATGGTTTAATATTCACCAGTCTAAAAAGACCAGTAGTTTAAATTTTATCAAAATATCGTGTTTTCTGTAAATTGATGAACAGTAATTTACTGGAATGTCGACATATCTAATTAGTAGGGATGGGACCGAATACTGAAATCAATATTCAAATATCCGTTTTAGGTATTCGAATATATTCGAATATTCGTTTTGTAAATACTACTATATACTACTATATACGGCACTCTGTCCGAATATTTATCTATCCGAAATATGTATACTACGTTTACGTAGTTGTTTTACTTTGTTTCAGTGGTAAATGAGCGATATAATTTAGTGTGTGTTAGGCAAATATAAAGAAATGTAAGATATTGTTAAATGTATTGTTAATTAATTTGTTAATCGTTTTGTTCTTTTTTCAGAACCATGAAGCTTGTATCTGCTGTGCAGATTACACATTGCTTGGGTTTTGTCTAATGACCGAGTAAAGTACTTCCAAGCATGTGATTGTGGCATTGTTTAATAATAAAGACTCTTGTAATATAAACGGTGTTGATATAAAGGGGAATAATTTACAAGTGACGTATATCAAGATTGATCAGATCATGCTAATTTTGTTTAAGAAATTGATTGGCTGATAATGGATTCATTTTGATTGGTTTACTTAGAGATTAATTGTAATTTACAACAAGTTAACCGTATAGATGTCACTTAAGGATAATAAACAACAATGTACGCCTTGTGCAAACTGTGAAACCGTTATCACATGGCCCAGTTTTGTTATTTGTTGATACAATACGTCGTATTCGCGCCTCCTACCAACCGTTAATTCGCGGCCCTTGTAAAGACGTGGCACCCCTGCCAATCATCAATTGTCGTTAATTGGACATGTTTGGCATGTGTTGTAAAAACGTTACACTGCCCCCGCCCACCTGCTAGGCAGGAAATTCGACTGGAATTCATGTTAACTTTGCAATCAAACTGGAAAAAAACATGATTTTTTAAAGAAGTTTTGTTCTTTAAATAAATTTGAATTCGTATTCATTTTTGAATATTATCCGATATTCGAATATTCTATTATTCGAATATTCTGTCCCATCCCTACTAATTAGACAAATTGCTTGTCACAGTTAAATAGAATGATGAATTTAGAATACTGCAAGGTAAATTAATTTCATTCATATTAGTTTAGGGTGAGGTAAAAACCCGAAATTAATCATTATGTAACTATACAGTTACACTGGAATTGCAAAGAAAAAATATCAAATTGGTGGGAAGAGTGTCAAAATAAATAAAATCAATCAACAAATCAGACAAAAATGTCACAAAATGATAATTTGGAACGCCAAAGGTAAACAAATCTGAAAAGACTATTCACACGACATTAATGAACACATAAGAGGGCAAGTACAACCTCAAACAATCAAGCCCAAGCTATGTAAATGGCATTTTTATATTTTGTAAAAAAAATGTGAACGACAAATTCAGCTGTACTAATCAACAATAATCTGTCCATGATGGCAAGACTGGAAAATACAGGCGAAGGAAAAACACTTTTTCGAAAGAAGAAACTTATAAGATGAAATTCATAGTACAGCTACTAGCTATTGAATACATATCTTAAATAAACAAAAAATATAAAAATATTAAAGATTTAAAATAAAATATCAATATTTTAACATATTTTTTAAATAATACAAGTGTAGTTTTTTTCTAACATCGCATATTTCGAGGGTTGAGCGCAAAACTATTGTATCTGATATAGAAATGTTAAGCAGATCCAATAGTTTCACGCTAAGCCCTCGATTTATACAAAATCAAGAGGTCTAATTGACGTCAATACTACACAATAGTGTTTCTTCTCAAGCTTTAAACTCGAGTAATTAATAGTATATGAGATGCTCATAAATGATGTGTATATACAGAAAATCTAAAGATGGTCATAAAAATCATTTTTATTAAATTCTCTTTTATAAAATATGAGTCATTGATTGAAGCAACTTTAACACAATATTTCAAACAGACACAAAAGAAACGCAAAATAACAAAACTTCAAGAGAAACGTATTATAAAACATAAAAAAGGAGAAAACAAGTGTTGTAACCAACTCACTGGATCATCTTCATCCAATGAAGGTGTGGTGGACTAAACACGCAGAAACACATATATCATATAACAAAATGAGATACCCAAAATATACAAACATATTTTTTTTTTTTTTTTATGTTAAAAATCCACACAAGAATATCACACTATTAGCAAAACAGCCAATTATTTCTAGTGAATAAACCACTAAACAACATAAAGATCATTAACATTACGAAAACTCAGTAAATGTTCGTTTTTGTTCTTGTTTGTCTTTTCTTTTCATTCAAAAATAAAAAATTAAATATTAACAGTCTTTCAAGCTTACACTACCACTACACAAAATAACATTCCTTTTAATTTGTAAAGTTATTTATGTTCATCTAGGCACAATGTTTGTGAAGGAACACATTTTGAATAAAGCTAACATATGTAGCATTATTAAAATGATAACTGATAAAACCCAATCGGTTTTTAAACTCTCAACCCTTTTTTTAACCCTTAGACAATTTCTCCCGCCCTCAAAAACACCCATTTTCAGTGAGTGCACAAAAGTCATTACAACTATAGTCATTACAAAATTACAAAATTATTGTCATGGTTGTAGCATTATTCATTAGATATTGATTAGGAATGGCAAACGCGAGCTGACAGCCATATGTCCTCTGTATTGCAGTTGAACCTGGTCTACATGTTTAGCACTATACAATTATGCCTATATACTACTGTTTTGAACTAACTCTTGAGGCAAATTTGGTATTAGGTGTTAAGCTTTGAATCTACATAGCTGCAAATGTATTAATTAAAATCATGAAGTGTATATTGTAGATATTTTGCGTCAGAGCCCCCCCCCCCCCCCGCCAAAAAAAAGACTGGTATAAATAAACACATTTACAAGTGCATATAGTTTGGTATATTAATATATTCACAGAAATTTTAAAAACATTAAAATGGTTCTAAGTAGCATGGAAATAGCCAGATGCTACTTAATTGTTAACAAGCAAGTGGGGTAAAGGGATAGGTATATTAATTACTTTTGTATCAATTTTAGATTCCAACCAAACAAATTCAAACTTTGGAAACAAAATGGAGGCACGTTGTTAATGCTGGTTGAAGTCAAATGACTTACACAAAAGGAATCTACAATTCACACTTTTTTGCAGCTTTACGCAGTATTATTTCACAAGCTGAGTTTTACATGTTACGCCAGCAAAATGCTTAAACAAGGCCAACTCTAAGCATCATGCCAAGGGGACACAAACCTTTTCCTGCTCCCTTATTCCCTTCAGGGATGACATCATCTAAGGTTGCAAACATAAGCGGTATAATAATACAGTGAATGACCACTACTGAACTCAAAATGTCTATAGGGGAATTTGGAAGTTGTATAAAATCTTAAATCTGCCAAACATCTTGGTAACAATGTTTCGATGTAAACTTTCACAAATTCCATTTTCAACTGGGACAAAAAAAACTCATACATTCAAATCAGAGAAAATTATCAAAAAACAAAAATTAAGCAATATACATTGGCTTAACTTTTTACTTTTATTTAATAATAAATTATACTCTAAATCTAAATTACTTCATACAGAAAGTTGTTTCTTAATTATTTATTTTTGCAGTAAACAAGTTCTCTGAAACACTCGTACATGTCTGATACAAAACTAAATACGCAATAAATAAACATAACATTTTGTCTAATTTAGTGTTTTTCAACCAACACTGCTCCAACTGCCACTAGTAGCAGGAGAATAGGTTACACTTCACTTATACTACAATATAATTGCGGGAGCTACAGGTAAATTGCTAGATACTACTTTCAGGGTTCTAGTAGTCTATAGATAGTTAGTTAAACTGTCTATTTGCCGATTCTACCAAAGTGACCAGGGCTTTCCTTAGACTTTGAACTTCAAGAGTCAATGACTCTTGGGGTCTAATTTTCGAGAGTCAAAACCAAATTCCCCAAGAGTCAGATATAAACCTTCAAGAGTCGATGTTTTGTGGGTAGTTTCCATTCGTTTTCTATCTTTTTATTATTATTTGTTTGGTTTATTATTATTATTAGATCTATTATTGTTATTTATTATTATTATAATTATTAAGACGATTGTAGAATATTCTTCACATACTAAAAATACCACTGAATTTTTTTTTACGAAATCGCATATCATGTACAACAATAAAACAGGCTTTCCTTCCGCAAAAAATATACGTAGTTACGGTCCGCACATATGGTTTTACTGTTACAAAGTATATTAATAAACTGCAATAAAATAATTATTCAAATGCTAAAGATCGCAACGTTTTTGCACTACGAAAGTTTTATACAAAAAAGAAAAGATTTCAAAGTTCTTACACTATGAAGTTTTTATTCCCAGATTACATGTATATATTTGGTCGATACACGCACGCTTTCCATGCCTGGAACGTGCATCGTTTGTGTCAGCATAACTTTCGCGCGCTTTTCTAGAAAACAAAGGATTTACATGAAATACATAAACAAAATGTATTCATGACACTCGAACACTAAAAATGCATGTTACATATTTCGGATGTAAGAAATGTTACGTCAGTCAGATTTTTCGCTGAAATCGGATTTCAAATTTTGAAAATATATTAATAATTTTACCCGAGATATAAAGGAAAGTAATTTAAAACAATGCCTTTATATTTAGAAACTAAACTAAATGTGGATATTATCAACAACGGAAGCGGTGAGTAAATTGTGTTTTAAACGTTTAATGGTTGGGAATAAACATACTTTAACCAACTCATGTACATTAACTAGTGTGGATACATGTATATTACGCCGATAGGTCGATTGTTCACGTCCTTGGAAGCGTATATAATTGTGCATTTTAGTTGGTCAATATAGATTTTTCTAAGCGACAAAACTCCGCCTAATGGGCGGAGCTACACGGTAACTTGACCACTGATGGACAGCGTCTATTTAAAGTTGACTCCGCCTCCAACCAATAATCGCCGAGTGTTTTATCAACTTCGACAACATTGTTCGACTGATTGGGATAATCAGCCAGCCGAGTTATACTGTATGACGCAAGTACGGAAATTGCCCCGGGTCAAAGGTGACGCATGAAGTAATTACCTCGCGAGTCAAACAAGCATAATGGGCGGAGCTACATGGTAACTTGACCACTGATGGACAGCGTCTATTTAAAGTTGACTCCGCCTCCAACCAATAATCGCCGAGTGTTTTATCAACTTTGACATCGCTGTTCGACTGATTGGGATAATCAGCCAGCCGAGTTATACTGTATGACGCAAGTACGGAAATTGCCCCGGGTCAAAGGTGACGCATGAAGTAATTACCTCGCGAGTCAAACAAGCATATTTTGAAATTTCCACGCGTCAAAACCCGGGAGCTCGGGTCAAAGAAAAGCCCTGGTGACCATATTAAAAATCCTTGTGACTCAGATATAACAGATTTATTCATTCAGAACTACTTATAGAAAACGTTATCTGCAGTAATCTCTTAAGTACAACTTCAGTTATTTTTTCCTAATGTGCTTTGTGAATACCGACAGTAACCGGCCCTGGCCCGTATTCACTAACACATTCTTAAACTTAAGAATGAATAGACTTAAATAAAAAGTACTTGTGTGTTCTCAATATGCTGAGTACAAATGTTTGTGTCATTAGTAGATCATTCTAAATAAAGAATGCAAAAATGTGCATAGGTGAATATACTAAGTCAGAACCAAATTAACGTTCTTCGAATAAAACAGTTTCAAGAATATTGTTTATTCTTATTTCTTAAGTCTAAGAATGAGTTGGTGAATACAGTCAAAGGCTGCATCATCGAAATTAGGAAACAAGCGCCAAGATACTGACCTCCTTCTTAGACTCAATCTCCAGCGTGCTCTCCAGCGAGGTGGCGTAGGCGCTGTCGGCGTCGTCATCGCGGCCGTAGTTGTTGGATGAGCTGATGGGAGGCACTTTCTTGTTCGTGCGACGGGTCGCGGATCGAGCTAGCGTGGCTTTCAAAGGTATTGGCGACTCCTCGTCTTTGCCTGCAAAAGCAAGCATTTCAGGTGATTTGCAAGAATTTTGTCCAAATCATACCACCAAAGAAGAAACCCAATAGAAAATTCAATTGATCTGTGACTATTTTATCAACACAATGACCACAGAAAAATCAACAGTCTTGCGACAGGTTCAAGTAATTAATCAGCATTTTGTCCAAATAGAACAAACTGAAATAAAGGGAACTGTTTTTAAATATAGTAAAATACAAAGAATCTGACTTACTTCAATTTGAATGCGCCCTTTGATGTTAAAGAAAAGTCAAATGTTCAAGATCTTGATTAGGCACGTTTATTGGTAGACAATAAAAATGAATGTCATGCATTTATCATTAGAAAAGGTAAGATATTTGTTGTGTATGCTTTCCAATTTTAATGCTCAATTGCCAGAGCAATTATCTTGGTCAATTATTCAATATTTTATTCGATATACTGGTGCAAAATAATTTTCTTACAATAAACCCATTATTTCTATCTCATACGTTTTTGTATGATATCAGTAATAAACCCATTATTTCTGTCATACCTTTTTGTACGATATCAATTAAGAGTTTTAAATCACTGTTGAAATTATAAATAAACTGGATAATAGGCCAGGGTTTACGAAATTTAAAAATTTTACTTTAATGAAATAAACTGCAATTTTAGAAGGGGTGTGCGAGATAAAATAATAAACACAAACTGGTTAATATTCAGAACTTCAAAAAAGAGGCCGTGGGATATTTATTGTAAATCATAATTTTTCGATGTCATTCAAGGCCAAAAGGTAAAGCATTGTGTCACAATAACTGTTTTAAGCCTCAGTCACACATTCTCAAATTTCTCTGCCGTTCTTGAGCCGACAGCGTCCCGAATCAAATATGTCACAAGTCGGGACAATATTCTGAGATTCAGGGCTGGAAATTCACATTATTAAAAGATCGAATATGTCCCGACAGTGTCTCAACAGAGTCCCGACAGCGTCCCGAGTCTCCCAAATGCAATCCGACAGTGTCCCAACAGCTTTCGACACCGTCCCGACGGCATCCTGATATTCCCGACTTTTTTATTATTTGAATCGAAGCATGGTCGGGACACTGTCAGGAGCCGTAATCGGGAAGCATTTATGGTGGACCGCTCACAGTTCTGTCCATGAATGACAAACACACACAAACACGCACAACACACACGCTATACACCAGACGTGATATAATATAATATGTATATTTATAATTTTATGTTATATCATTCCTGTTCCACTAATTATTGTACCGACAACGTCCTGACACCGTCTCGAATTTGATCCGATACAGCTGAATCTATCCTGACAGAGTCCCGACTATACAAATTCAGCCGAGTCTCCCGAATGTTGAGGGAAAACCTTAACAGTCGGGAGTGCTCGGCCGACCACACCGAATGTGATTCCGGATTCTCAGGACAGCGTCCCCCAAGCGTCCAGACAGCTCCCGAAAGCATCCCGATATTCCCGACTTTTTTTATTATGTGTATCGTATTGCTGTCGGGACGATGTCGGGAGTCATAATCGGGAATGTGTGACTGAGGCTTTAACAACAACTATATATTTTGTCTATACTTAACAGTTTGCAAGCCCAATGTGTTTAAAATAAGTACTTGTTCAAACAATAAGAATTGTACGCAAACTTATCTAAAGCTCTGAGTTCTTGTTTCATAAACACATACATGTTGCAACTGAGCATATGAAAACCATCGATGCGCCCCTTTTTTAAGACTAGAAATTAAAAGACTGATAACTTCCATGGCCCAGAAGTTTGTTTGTACTGGTGGAAAACTGGGGAAAAAACCTGGCCCCAGGAGTACAAATATTCTTAAACTTAGTCTTAAACTTAAGTATAAGCCAGTGACAATATCAACAATGAGGTAATAAGCATTTTTAGCGGTCAGTTTTTGAATATGAAACTGGGGTTGGGCTGAGAACTTTCAAAATCATTTGGTCAGTTATGCAAATTTCTGTAGTAAGTTTTAGGTTAAGAACATTCCTAGTCAGAGGGCCAGCATATGCACATTTCTGAAGTAAGTTTGAGCCTAAGTACATTTCTAGTCAGAGGGCCAGCCTATGCACATTTCTGAAGTAAGTTTGAGCCTAAGAACATTTCTAGTCAGAGGGCCAGCCTATGCACATTTCTGAAGTAAGTTTTAGCTTAAGAACAGTTCTAGTCAGAGGGCCAGCTTATGCAGATTTCTGAAGTAAGTTTTAGCTTAAGAACATTTCTAGTCAGAGGGCCAGCTTATGCACATTTCTGAAGTAAGTTTGAGCCTAAGAACATTCGTAAGTCATGGAGCCAGGTGATGCACATTTCTAAAGTAAGTTTTAGCTTAAGAACATTTCGAGTCAGAGGGCCAGCTTATGCACATTTCTGAAGCAAGTTTGAGCCTAAGAACATTTCTAGTCAGAGGGCCAGCTTATGTACATTTCTGAAGTAAGTTGTAGCTTAAGAACATTTCTAGTCAGAGGGCCAGCTTATGCACATTTCTGAAGTAAGTTTGAGCCTAAGAACATTCACTGGGCCAGATTATGCAATTTTCTGGAGGAGATTTGAGGTTAAAGTAAGAACATCAATAAATTATGGGGCTAGCTTATATAAGCAAATTTCTGGAGTAACTTTGAGCTGAGAACTTTCAAAATCATGGGGCCATCTTATGATAATTTCTGGAGTAATCTGTGTATTCCCTTCTCGAAAAAGTGCATTTAATATGCATTTAATGCATAATTTAACGCTGCCGTATTTACAAAAAAGTGTATTAATGCACTAGAAAATACACTTACAATACACTCAAAATACACTTAAGTGTATTTTTTAAAGATAAAGTGTATTTTTCAAGGAGAAAAATACACTTTAAATGCACTTGTTAATGCAGGAAAAATGCAGAAAAAATACACTTTATTAATGTAATCAGTGTATTTTTTCGGCATTTTCAAGTGTATTAAATGCGTATTAAACGCAGAAAAAATACGGTGCCAATACCGCAGCGTTTAATACACATTAAATGCGTATTAAATACACTTTCTCGAGAAGGGTTGCGTGTACCTTTCTTGTCCTCCTGTGCAGTGGGCGTGGCAGGAATGTGCTCCTCCTCCTCAGCTACAAGAGAAAGTTAGTAAACAACAGTGTTACGCAGTGCACTGACGAGTGAAAGGGTCGGGGGCTGGCCTACTGGTCTGACGAGGAGCGAAATACCCACGGGACGAGTGCAGAATACCCACGGGACGAGTGCAAAAGAGTTGTAACTTGCCATGATTTACTGACAATCTTACAACACTTTTACACGCATAAAATTGGGCTACTGTGGGGAGATCTGTACACTGGAAAGTCTACAGAACAATGATTTCAATTTGAGGTGCAACACACTTTTGCAATTGCAATGCACACACGCCCAACCAAGTGCATAGACTACATTTTTGCACAACAGATGAAATTACAATAGAGGGAGTTATTTAATAGTAATTTATTATAAAAAATGAATTTTAATTAAAATTTCCATTAAAAATATTAATGAATAAAACATGCTTGCACCCAAAGTCCTGTCACATTGCAAATTAAAATCCAACGTGTGAATAAAATATAATAATATGGACAACTTATAATCAGCAAAACAAATTGTGATGAAATGGTATTCTATGACCGCAATCAAAAATTGGACTGGTATCCCTATAACAGTACTTAGTATCGAAAGATAATCTTAGAAATTGTGGGAGCAAAAATTACCATAGAAATATGCACACAACTGCCATGTCTCTTAAAATTAGACCATGCATGAACCATGTCAATAAAACGCAGGTATTGATTCATACAACTGACAAGACAACTGCGTAATCCAGCAATCCTATAGAAACAGCAACATCAAAATATTAACAAACATCTCTATTGACACTTGTCTGCTCTACCCATTATAAACAGTCGGCATTGGGGGGAAACCAGCAATGGGAAAGAAAAACATGCCATCGAAAGGTATTTACATAATTATCTGTCTGGGTAAATATAATGACAAACAATTTTAAAACTAAATCTCCTAACCAACTGTCATTGACGACATTAAGAAGACTATTATAGCACTCGCCTTCATGCACTTTTATTGGCGTTCAAAAAGAATGTAACTGTAAATTTACCATTTTTGTGTTTTATAACATTTGCCTATATATACATTGTATATCTCACTGATATTACTTATGAAGCGTTTCGTGGGAAAACCGGGCTAATGCACGCGTGTAACGTGTCGTCCCTGATTAGCCTGTGCAGTCTGCCAGGACAACACTCTGTTTTGGCGTAGTCTGTTCGAAACATAAATCCACTGTAGGCGGAAAGTGTCCCGGATTAGCACAGGCGCTACTCAGGGTCGACACTCTACACACATGCATTTAGCCTAGGTCTCCCATTACACGTCTCTTATATTTTAATTAGTAGTATTATTAAAATGTTCAACAGTGTGCACTGAAAGAGCTGTTTTTCCAACAAACTTATTCCATTCTACAGAATATTTGAGTACATTGGACAAACTATTTTTAGAAAAAAATCTTTTGGGGAAAAAAGTAGCTTGATAAAACAAGAGGGCCACGATGGCCCTAGGTCGCTCACCCGAGTTTAAGGCATAATGGCTAATAACAAGAGGGAAAAATGGCACTAAACGCCTTACCTGAGTATAAAGATCTGGGCCTTGCAATTTCAGATAATCTTTTAGTCTATATAAACCATGTGACCCACAGGGCATGGCCACCTTGTACCCCAGGGGCATAATTTGAACAATATTATAGTGGACCACTTTTCAATGTTACATACCCAATATGATTCCACTGGGCCTTGCAGTTTCAGAGGAGATTTTTCAAGTCTTTTTGCTATTTAAATGTATATAAACCATGCGACCCCCAGGGGGTGGCCAATTTTTACCCCAGGGACATCATTTGAACAATCTTTGTAGAGGACCACTCCACAATGTTTCACGCAAAATATAAAACCTATGGGCCTTACAGTTTCAACAAGGAAGATTGTTAAGGCCCACTTGCCATATAAGTCTATATAAATCGTGACGCCCCGGGTCATGGCCACTTTTAACCCCAGGGGCATAATTTGAACAATCTTTCCAGAGGACAACTATACAATGTTACATATCAAATACAAAAAAAATGCGGTTTCAGGAGATTTTAAAGTCATTTGGCTATCTAAGTCGATATAAACAATGTGACCCCCAGGGCAGGGCCAGTTTTGACCAATGAGATATCATTTGAACAATCTTTGCAGAGAACCACTATAAAATGTCACATACCACATATGAAACCTCTAGGCCTTGCAGTTCAGAGGAGAAGATTTTTAAAGTCATCTTGCTATTTAAGTCCATATCAACCATGTGAGCCCTGGGGTGTGGCCAGTTTTGACCCCAGGGGCAATATTTGAGCAGTCTTGGTAGAGGACCACAATACAATATTACATACCAAATATGAAACCTCTGGGCCTTGCAGTTTCAGAGGAGGAGATTTTTAAAGCCATTTTGCTATTGAAGTCTATATAAACCTGGTGACCCCTAGGGTGTGCCAGTTTTGACCCCAGGGGCATCAATTGAATAATCTTTATACAATGTTTCCAACCAAATATGAAACCTCTGAGCCTTGTGGTTTCAGAGAAGTTTTTTAAAGTTATTTTGCTATTTACATTTATATTAACCATGTGAGCCCTGGGGTGCGGACAGTTTTGACCCCAGGGGCATCAATTGAACAATCTTTGTAGAGGACCACTATATAATGTTATACACCAAATATGAAACCTCTGGGCCTTGCGGTTTCAGGAGATTTTTAAATTCATTTTCATATATAAGTCTATATAAACCATGTGACCCCTGGGGCGTGGCCAGTTTTGACCCCAGGGGTATCATTTGAACAATCTTAGTAGAGAACCACTAAAAAAGGATGTCACATATCAAATATGAAAGCCCTGTCCAATATCTGGTACTAAACAGTTGTTCTTTTGAGAAGAGGTCCTTGGTTGGAGGCTGCCAACGAAGCATTAAGAACTTTGTTGGAGAGACATGATCTGTGTGTAGTTTTTGTGTGCTGCACACATTTAATTAAACTGTACAAATGAAAGGTTTAAAGTAGATGACTAGACTTTAGGCTCTATGCTACGTGTTTCTGTACATGCTGGTGAAACAGACTGCAGTGTCAGAGCCACAGACTCGATTGCTGCATCATTTTGTCTTACAAAAAATTGTGCAGTTCCACCTAAGTTAGATTACTTATAGATCTAATGCTATTATTTCATATTTGGCATTTCATTATTAAATTAGAAATATACACTTTGCCTTTAAACAAATGCAATGTAGTAGATCTAAAGTGAAAATATATGATATAAGACGTTCTTATATACTAAGACTGATTGACTACATTTCTTACACATTGCCTAAACATTACATCCAGCTAATCTACTTACACAACAACATGATTGACCATGCTGGTGGGTAACATTTTCTATGCATTTCAATGGTCATTTCCAACCATACTGTGTAAGTGGCTAGCTGGTTTGATAAGATCTAAAAATAGCACACTGTATACACCTGGCTGGAATGTCATCTGCTGTTTTGATTTTTGAGTGTTGGAGCCTTATTGAAATTATAGTGCTGCAGTATAAACAATGTGACCCCCGTGGTGTAGTCAGTTTTGACCCCAGGAGCATAATTTGAACAATCTTTGTAGAGGACCACTATACAATGTTACATACCAAATATAAAACCTCTGGGCCTTGCGCTTTCAGAGGAGAAGATTTTTTAAAGTCATTTTGCTATTTAAGTCTATATAAACTATGTCACCCCCGGGGTGTGGCCAATTTTGACCCCAGGGGCATCATTTAAACAATCTTTGTAGAGGACCATTATACAATGTTACCAACCGAATATGAAACCTCTAGGCCTTGCAGTTTCAGAGGAGAAGATTTTTAATGCCATTTGGCTATTTAAGTCTGTATAAACCATGTGACCCCCGGATTGTGGCCAGTTTTGACCACAGGGGCATCATTTCACCACTTTTTGTAGAGGACCACTATGCAATGCTACATACCAAATATGAAACCTCTGGGCCTTGCGCTTTCAGGAGATTTTTAAAGTCATTTTGCTATTTAAGTCTATATAAACCATGTGACCCCTGGGGTGTGGCCAGTTTTGACCCCAGGGGCATCATTTGAACAATCTTAGTAGAGGACCACTATACAATGTTACATACCAAATATGAAACCTCTAGGCCTTGCGGTTTTAGAGGAGAAGATTTGTAAAGTCATTTTGCTATATAAGTCTATATAAACCATGTGACCCCTGGGGCGTGGCCAGTTTTGACCCCAGGGGCATCATTTGAACAATCTTAGTAGAGGACCACTAGAGGATGTCACACATCAAATATGAAAACCCCGAGCCTTGCGGTTTCATAGGAAGCTTTTTAAAGTTTCACTTTTTAAATCTATTTTTAGCTCTGGTGACCTACATATGCAGCGGACCGGAAAGATTTGAACAACTCTGAAAGAGGTCCACCCAAGGATCATTCCTTTGCAGTTTGGTGAAAATCTGCCAAGCGGTTTAGGAGATGTTGTTTCAGTGAAAAGTTGACGACGCACGCATGCACGCACACACGCACGACGGACAATGGGCGATCACAAAAGCTCACCATGAGCACTTTGTGCTCAGGTGAGCTAAAAACAACAAGCACTAATAAAATAAATTCAAGCAACTAACAAACATAAAATCCTCATATAATTACGTATCAAATAGCCAAACAAAATACAATCAATAAATTACAATATAAACTTGCAAATGACCTTCCAATAAATATCAGACTTTTTGAAAATGAATTTTATTAGAATTTGGTCGGAAAGTAAACCAAGTGTGTGTGTTTTTACAGTCGCTTCAAGCCAAGATATCATATGTACACAACGAAAATATTTGTCAAATATCAGACAAATCACTAACTGGCTATCATAGACCTGGTGACTAAAGTCAAATCTCATTGACGATCGGAACATAAACCCAACTGTAAATCAACTCTAAATTCAAGTATAAATATCGCAAATGGATGGGTAAACACATGTAATGAGGAACCTCGAAAAATAAATTCATTTGTATAAAGCATTTACACAATTAACTTAATAAGCAATATTTTTAAATACAACCAGGCCTCAACAGTAACTTAAACCATTACATTTTTTACAATATTTTTTTTTACTTTTTTTTTGTTCTATTTTATTATAAAAACACAATCACTTGTGGCCATAATTTCAATAAGAGTTGCAAAGCATTAATAACATGTACAGATTTGACATAAGGATTTTTCCAATATTTCCTCTCTGAATGTTTGAAAACTTTGAAAAGCAAATACTTGAGAGTAAAAATATTTGCGTATCAGAATGATCTTTCAAGAGCTACACAACATCTCAAAATTGTACATGTACAAGAGAAAACTAAACTCTGCATCTATCTACTGGCACTTCAGGCAGTCTGAAGAGGTTAAAGTAAACACTGCCAGTACACCCACAGCTTTACCAAAGGAACCAAAGTTCAAGTTGACACAAAGCTTTCAAAGCTCCCCTCCAACTCCAAAGATTTCAAGTCTTTTCCTATTCACACAACTGATATTTCACACAGTGGGGGAGCGATATAAAATAACGAGATACTACAACTCAGAGGTTAATATTTAATAATGTATACTATAGTGCTTATGATATATGATACTAACACACAGACCCCATCCAATGTGCTTAACGAATGATTTAAGACCAGATATAGTACAACTTGTTCCACGCATTCAGCACGTCCATGTATTATCTTATACAACAGAGACTTTTGACAATTTACGACATTATAAATCAAAACACATGGCAGATTATTCAAAAGTAATATTACATGAACAATTGTAAACTAATGGTGAAATACTGATATTTCATACAATAATTATGCTAAATGATTCTGATTCGTTTTTCTGTTTCAATCTATCAACGCATTCCTTTAGCTTCTAGGTAACTTTTTTCAACAAACATCTGAACCGAACTAGAACTCTGCAAGTCGGATGTGTCGCCAGACAAGGCATAAATCAAGTATGATATAAGAACAATTATGCTGAAAACCAAACTTAACCTTCCTACTAACACTTTCCTAAAGTTTCATAATGATTGCACAAAAACATCTCAAATTATTGTCAGCACAAACTAATGGGGATGCCGCCACCGTCGCCAAAGTAACCCCTACATGTAGCCTTTCAGGTGACACAAAAACTAAAACAGCAATAACACAAACTAAACTTAAAACAGTTTTATTCATGTCAAGTATTTCTATTAGTTCATATAGCTACAAAGTTTCAATAACAATAAATTATTTTATTTTATTTCTTTTTAATGATAGTTTATTGGAACAATTAACGATTGTTTGCTTTACAAAACCAAAACGTATATTAAATCCCACGAAGTGTCAAGAAAAAAGAAAGCACAACATTTATCTAATATCAAGTGTCATTCTAAATGCTCCCTTAAAAAGTTGCCACTGGAAAATCAGAAAATAAATGATGACAAAGATATCCACTGTCTACAAAAGCTTTTTACAAGCGAATATCTACAAAAGCATTGTTGGTTACAATGAAAAATGCCTTAAACTATAGATACCGTATGGCAAAGTTCAGGAGGTAAATATCGAAACCCCTGGCCTCCAAGCAAAACGTGAGTGTCTTTCATTGAAAGGATCACGGGGGCTTTGAGTATCGTGAATTTATTGTGCAACACCACAAGTAACGTCTTTTCAAGGGAATTAACTAAACAAGGAAGTCATCAACTAATGCTCCTCCGGAATTTGATTATATCATTTCACATCTTGACATTTATCAATGGGTGGTGCCATGAACGTCAAGTAGGACTGTGTAGAAGTGAAACTGGACATTTCTCCCAAGCATGTAGTTGCATTGTCTTCTAAATTTTAAAGATTATTCAATTTTAAAGTTGATCAACCCCACCCATCACCCCACCAAAGTTAAATACAATACTGGAAATGATAATTGTAATTCTACAACATTATCCATTTTTTTGTCTACATTATGTGTTCTTGTGATGCAAAGAAAGAAGAAATACCTGGGTACAGCATTCTGATGTGTTTGCTTTAGTCACCATGATAAGACTCGGATACAATACAAATACCCAACTTTTGTGAGCCAAGTGAGATGCAAGTGATTTTCTACCATGTTACAGGTTATCCACTTTTTGATGTTACTTATTTTATTATATACATGGTTGTAGAGTCATCTTGATGTATTATGTGTCCTTTCTGAATGCATATACAGATACAACATTAAATAACTTGAAAGCAGCACACCAATGACTTTGAAACAAAAAGTAAAACACAACAGAATAAACACTGCCAACAGAAAAGGTGACTATACTTTCATATTTCAGTGCAACTGAAACAAAAAACAAACAAACTGGCTCTCAAAGCTTAAACAACAAAGAATTGATCAACTGAAAATAAAAGCATCAACAACAAACATCTCCAAGAAGTTCTCCAATACTTACTGGGAATGCCTGGTATCGGTTCCCACAGGTTGGATCCCAACACAAGGCCTTTAGGAGTAATTTCCTGTCCCAAGCCAGGTACCGGACTCAAATACTCCTCTATATAGGGATCCGCAAAACTCCCTGTCGCTACAAACAGACCCACACATGGAAAATGGCACATTCTTGTTTGTATATCTTTCTAACCAGTCAACTATCATAATATAGTCATCATCACTGATTTTTCTGTGAAGTGATTTTTTTTAAACAATCCTTTCTGTTATAATAACAAGTTTGACCCACTCATGGAAAATGACACATTCTTACTTTGCTGTCATTTTGAAAGGTCAACTGTCATAGTATAGTCATCATTACTGATCTACATGACTTTTAAACAATCCTTTCCAATATTATTTCAAGTTTGCAAAGTTAATAAATTTAGCAAGTATGTTTTCAGCCCACATACATGTATAGTATTTTAGCTTATCCCATCCTATGATCATCTAAAAGAAAGCATATGAAGGTAAAAACCTGAACATGCACTGCTATTATACTCTATTCTAAAGAAATTTAAATTGCTCTTTTGAACTTTTCACATAAACACTGTTCATTAATCTGTGACATTTAAGACTTCAGCAATATATATGCACTTTTAAATATATTATGCTTGCCACATAATTTTCTTTTTAATCCATTCACTTTCCTTCCCTTTTGATCTGACGTCTATTTCACTATTATTAATTTCAGAACGCTAAGAACTCTTAAACACTGAAAATAAAAGTTGCATTTATATTCTGCTGCAATTTTCATATTGACCGCACATGGTCCATTAAAATGTCCCATGCAGGAACATCAATACTGAGTACCAATTACAACATATTGATTAATCAAAACGGAGTTCTTCGGAATAAAACAGTAACTAAATACACCTGGTTAATCACTGGTATTTTGTTGACATATGGAAATTTTCTTCACTACTTCAACATTGTCAAACTGACATAAGATTATCATTATCTATAATGTTTTTAAGCAACGAAACAAAGATGAGTAACATTACGACTGACATCGTAAACATTCATTTCATTAGAAGAGCTTTCATTTCATTAAGTAAACTCTTTGTCAAGGCAAAGGGAATCAAAAGCAGAGATGGCGGTCAATCTGCGAACAGGGAAATTGAATGTTAAAGTGCCCAGTGAAAATGTTCACAATAAATGTCCACATACAATGACTGAGATGTTGACAACACTTGGACAACTTGTCAAGGACTTGTTAAACAGAAGGTCAGCGTCGTTTTTTGTATTAACAGTGTCATGAATATATCAATTAGTTTTCAAGAACATGTTCATTTACTACTTCATGATTTCCAATCTTCATGAGATCTAAATATTGCTTTTCATGAGCTTTCAATCATGAACTTCTTTACAACTTAAGTTCATGAATTAGTTCATCAACCTTTGACAGTGATTCTGTTTATGCTTTATCAGCAAGTCTTGATTGGGCGGATAAGAGCAGAATGGTATGAATGTCACAGCATAATCACTGAGATCCTATTAACATAAGACCAACACAGCCTCCCAAGAGTAACTGCAGAAGGAAGTGACCAAACTCTGCTGTTTCTCTAAACACTAACTCTCGAAAACTCTAACTGTATCAATTAAGACGCTTCTTCATCAACAGCATTTGATCAATGAAGCAGCAAATGAAATATAATTATCCCACACTTTCATTGAAGTTGTAATTATAGCATGCAAGAGAGGCACAAAAACATTATGGACAAAAAGTATTTCAAACCAATTTAAAATCATATTTTATTTTATCAAGTAGGTAGTATAGTCACTCCAACAAAGGACTTTGTTCCTAATTGAAGCAGAAATAAATCGCAATTTTCATTGATGAAATAAAACAGAGAACTCATCAAGTTAACCATTTCCTGAGGCTTTAGTGGTGGATCGATTCAATTAGCGTAATATTAATTCATTGAGAATACTGAAGGCGATCATTTATTTTACACTGCAATGTCAGTAATATGTTACCATTAATTTTTTTATATATTGAAAACAATGGAATGACCGGCATCATCTACTTAATTATTCATACATTTATTGCCATTTATCAATTATCATTTGTCGAATTTCACACTTTGCAAAAAATTAAAACTTGTCTGCAAAATTAATGTTGCATAGCAGACAAATTGCTCAAAACATCCTCTGTCAGAACACATAGTAATAAATTACTTCAAATTCAATTATCACACACAATATTAACCGGAACAAATCCAAGTTTGTCCCTAGTAACTAATAACACATTTCATTACAACTGCTACTGTTTCTCCACAAACACTGAGAGACTTTAACGCACATTTGCCATTTGAAGCATTTTGCCATTTGAAGCATTTGCCATTTGAAGCGGCACAAAATTTAATACTTCAAGTCCACAAATTGTCAAAATATTTGCACAAATATTACCCCCACAATGCTGAGGACAGTGTTAATGGGCAGGCACATCTTGTTGTGAGAACAATCTATAGATAACTCCATTCTATTAGTTTTAATTCTCTACTTAAACATACTTCACACCCCATGGTTGACAGTTGGTGGTCAGTAACACTCCAAACAAGTGAAAACTTATAACTTCCATTCTTCCAATAAAAATGTATTAACACGTTGACAACCTCCATTTATCTTTGCAATTAAAACCACATTTTTGCTGACAAAAGAAAAATTAATTTCATAATATTGCAATATTTTGACCTTAATCCGAAATCCAAAACTGGTCTCAAAATTGACATTAGCAAGTAGCAATTAATCCATACAGTGATTATAATATCAAAATTCAGCATGAAAAGTTTATTAAAAAACTGTTAGCTGTCCTCTCGTATCAGTTGCCTCAGATGATCAAGTTTAAGAAATAAATTGCAGACTGTTTTCTGGAGATAGTTGTCAAAACACAATTAATATTTATAGACCCTTGACGGCTTGATACTCTGTCCAGAGCCAAATATCTTTATCTCACAATGGAAAACCAAGCACCGGAGCATGATCAGCATTATCGACAGTAAGGTTTGAAAGTGTAGACCAAGATAAATTAAATTAGGTCAATAAAACCCCTATGCAATTACCACAAAAATAAGTCTACAAATATAGCTTAGCTGGCATTTTTTGTATCTCTGGAATAATGTTCCTTTTATTTTAAAGATGAATGCAAAGAGTTTCAAACACTTATATGAATGATCCATTCTCTTTGAGAACAAAAGTTGATTGAAACTAGAGTGACACTGTCCAGTCATCCACTCTGCGAGCAATTCTTCTGTCTCGGTATAATTCATAATAAGTAAACATCCCTGGTACATGAATAAAATGGCATGTAAGGGCCAGTGATCAGGTAGGCCCGTTTGCAATGCAGGTCCTTGTTTATCCTCATCCAAGATCATTTTAAGCATACTTAAACCAAACACATTCTCTGTGTAAAAAGCAAACACCCAACCTTTGCTGCGACACTACATCAAAGTCAATGAGACCGATGATTACTTTTTATCTGTGCATTTTTAACCATTTTAACAATATAGCGCTCCTTGTGGTTCCACTTAAACTAAGGATTAGAAAATACACCACTCTTAAAGCATAATTTATTAGTGCATGACAACTTGTGTTTTGAAATCTTGCATGACATCACCTTATCTGATTTTTTGTCTCCAGCAAAGTGCGATTGTACTTTTTATTAACACCGCATGATAATATGGATTTGTTCAGCAGATACCTTAATTAAATTTTTTTTTTACATGATGCACAGAAATCCTTCATTGTATCTTGTAGTAAACATTGTATTTAAGCTGTCATACTTTAATAGCATGTTTGTTTCTAAGGCACAAATTGGTTTTAATTGTGTTACTAAAATGTTAGCATTGATAAACCAAGATAAATGATTTCAATGCATGTGGTAACGAGGGTAGTCACCAACTTATATCATAACAAGTATTTTTTTCCCACACTTGCAAGTTATGGTGCATTTCAAAATGATATGAGGAGTGTCATGGGAGCAGCGGGCTTAATGCATATGCCTAAGGCCGCTTATCCGCATCCGTAACCGTATACATATTATATGGACAGGCTTTTCCATGAATCCGCAAATAAACGTCTAATATTTTAGCTCTCTTCTTATTTTCAAATAGTTACAATGTTTGAGTGAGAAGCTTTTAAACATTTTAATTATGTTGTCTGCAAATATTTATGCCAGTATGTGAACACGTTCACATGTGATGTAGTTTACACAATACAAAGCATTCAACAATTATATCTACAGCGTCAGTTATGACTCATTTAAAGGTTAGCCGTTATTACTGATTTATTGTACTCAGTGAGTCTTAGGTTGAGTTTTCCAGGTGCATCTAGACTATTTTTCTATTTCCCAATGTTTTATGTTTAACAGCCATTTGTTAAACATGTTAAGTTAGATACCATGTCGTCCGCATCCGCCTAAAATCACTCACAACGAGGACCGCTTTTGCAGATGTGCTTTGCGGATACGGACTGCCGACATATGGAAACGGTCCATTTGTTTTCAACTTGTTCCATTTTTTGCGGATGCGGATTTGGGCAATATGGAAAAGCGCCCTCAACTGTCATCCCGGATTATCCTGTGCAGTCTGCACAGGCTAATTCAGGATGGCACTTTCCGCTTTAATGGCATTTTCTGTTTCAAGGAAGTATCTTATAAACATAAACCTACTGTAGGCGGCAAAAGCAGTCCGCACAGGCTAATCCAGGAAGATACTTTACGCACATGCATAAAGCCCAGTTTTCCCACGACACGCGTCATAATTATATCGAAGCAATCGTATGTCCATACTTTTGACCTTTTTTATTTAATTTTAAACTTTCACATATTTATTAACAATAGCTGTCTTTCGTACTTTTGTCAGTAACTGGTAAATATAAAAAACATCCTATTTATTGTAGTAATTTAAAATTGCTGAAACATTTTAACTCTTTAAAGAAACTCAGAAGCTCTGAATTTTACAAGACATTGGGCCAGGACTTTTTGATTTTACGGTTTACAAAACCGGCGAACATAAATTTTCCGAAAGTGAAAAAAAAAATAAATTATAATTACGATTTTTTTTTACCGATGGGGGACGAAACGTTCAAATTTTCAAAATATTTTGAGTACGAATATAATAATTTGCTCGGTAAGTCCGTTTACTCCAGTATCACACGATGATTGCCGATCGAGATCAACAAATTGTTCCGGAAATTTCACTGACAATTTTTTTAAGCAAGGCGTCCGCCGTTGTTTATGTACATGTATGCCATGTAAAACCCGTGTTTTCTACAAAAGAGTGCGAATTGTCTGCTGAAACACGACGTCACGTTCCACGCATGGAAAGCGTGTACCGATCATGTGCTTTACTAAATACAGGTCTTTAAAGACATTGGGTGTCCTAGTTTCCCGTCAAAGGAATGTTAATCCCATGCATGATTTTTGCAGGGAGAAATCCCATTATTGTGGTCAGTGAGTGTTTCAAGTTTGAGGGTCGTCTCATAAATCTGTACTAGTATCCAAAATTGAACAAAAAGATTGGTACAGCAAATGGAGAAAAAATAGGTAAATTATAAACAAATTGGCGTGGTTTTTCCATGCAAATTTATTTATTGGTGGACAAAAAATGAGCAAGTGATTTTTAGTTCATAAATTGTTGAATTTATTATATATTGTAAACTTCTAATAATGTTCAACATGTTTCATAGACCGCCCTTAAAATGACTTGTCCATTTGATGACAGTTAATATTACCGTTAGAAGTACAGTTATTCATGGAAAGAATGAAACATGAGAAAATCAACACTGTTTTTAACAATAGAGTGACATTTGTCTTTAACATATGACGCGCAGGCACAATGTGCACGAGGAAAATTTCCCGCCGTTTTTGCAAGAACAAAGCATGTATATAATATAAATATATTTTAGTCAAGATCTTTACAATTCACCAATTATCCAGTCAGTACTATGTTCAACAGCTGTAACGATTAAAACACTGTTAAAACACTAAATACATGCCCATATGAACATAATTAATCGAATAAAAAAGGCTCCATCAGTAGATCGAGTGTAACCTAAAGATTCGAGAACGACGAGAATAGTGGGTTTAGACATGACGTCACTGTGCGAATGTGATGCGCACTGGACATACACATCCGGAAAAAATCATTACTTTCAGTTTCACAACAACAAGGATGCTTTTGCTTTTAAAAGGCTAGAGGTATGCCGTTCAAACGGTGATGTTTCGTTTATTTCATTTTGTTTAAACTTGTACAAAAAATTGAAAACATCTTAGCCTTAAATTTAATAGCTAAAACGCACCAGATAACGTCATTTGACACATGCCGCAAAAAAATTTGACGTACGGAGGGGATACCCCTCCCTAACCCACCCCTCTCGGGACGGGGACGCCAAAAAAATCCCGTGGAAGGCACTGGATGTATACTTTCAGGTGGCATTTGTAACAAATAATATCATTAGTAACAAGATCTTCTTGCGGGCACATCGAAACGAGGATGTGGGGACAGACAGCTTTGTCTCGTATACACTTAAAAGAGAAAGTCATGGTTGCATTTTGTTGATGATATATATTTTCACGACACAATGAGAATTTCTTATTTGCCTTGTATTTTGTTTCTGTCACAATTGTAATGCAATAATTTAACACACACTAGCAGTTCAGTTTATATCTGATAAGTTTCATATATACATGAAGATTTAGCATTTACACAGAGTTGAATATTTTTAAAAAAAATATGTTAAAACTGGTTTCTCATTTTTAATAAGAATTAAGACTTAATAAGAATGCAGACAATTAACGTCATATTAATTGGACTTTTCTCTTGATATAGTTAAATTTAATATGTTTTTCGAGACCTCACAGCAATTATTTTCAAAATTTGCGTTGTGTGGTTAGATTAAGCTCGTTTTGCAAGCTCTGTGTTCGGGCAGTTGTGGATTCCAGTCCTGCACAGGTTAACTCGTCTTCTTTTAAAAAGGCATCTCACTTTACATTTTGTAAATCCATACAAGTATACAACTTTGTGGTAAAATCAATTTTAATGATGCCGTTAAAATATATGCATCTATTACACTTATTTACTCCGTAAAATTCATAAATACAAATGGTTAAACTGCATATAAAACATTGGTGTAATAAAACAGTTTATACCATGTTTGACGTCTTATTCTAACTTCACATAATAGTGTGTTTTAATGTTGATATTATTATTAATTATAAATTGCTAATGGGAAGTCGTTCGTTGTGTTAAGATTTGAACACTTTTTTTTTTTTTCTTTCGACCTGCCAGTGGACATGTTCCCCAAACATTTTTGTAAACCAGAAAATAAAAAAGGACTGGCCTTAGAAGAGACAATTCATTAAGAATTCTACATAGAACATCATCTAAACATCGTCATCTGAATTTTACATGGATATGTTTACACATCTTCTAACATCACACCATTCTTATTTGATGTAACTGTATGACAACTAAGTGCTGAAACAACGCATTAAGTTGAAAATACATACGATATCCTTACCTCTAATAAATTCATTTATTTGTTCAGCAATCATAGGCACACTGTATTTAACTTTGCACAAACCAAACACTGAATTACGCTCATGGTTTGTGTGTGTTTTGACAAATTGTCGTGCTGTTCTTCTCAATACTTTTGGCCAAGATAAAAGAAATTGTCAAATAGAATTAAATAAGCCAGATGTATGAATGCACAAATATATCTTCAAATGCTGGCGTGGCTTATTTAAATAATGATGTTTGTGATAAATACATATCAATTACAACCCTGTAAAGATGCAACCTGCCTATGATAAATACACAAAGAGTGCAATCTAAAAAGACAGTAGAAATGAAAATCAATATTTATTAAATTAAAACTCAATTACTTAATAACAAATATGACAGTAACTAGCTACTAAGTGCACAAATTTCAAAGTGAACTTAGGAAATGGGTTTCAACGAAAACAATATTCTGTGTTTGATAAACACACATGCCCGCAGTTCATACATGCCATAATTTTTTCAGGCCAAAACGGGACATTGACAAAAACTCGGGACATTTGACTTTTCAGCGGGACACCGTAATATTGTTATTTTGTCGCATGGCCCATGGATCGTTATATTCGTATTAATTGTAATATCGTTCATGTACATAATTCACGTATACAATACATGTATACACTTACTATGGCTAACACGTTTTCATTTTATGAAAAAGTTTAAACTAAATTAAATTAACGAAATGTCACCGTTTATACGGTATACCTTAGCTTTTAAAAGCTAAAGCGTCATTACTGTTGCGAAACTGAAAGTAATAATTCTTTCCGGATGTTTATATCCAGTGCGCATCCGATTCGCGCAATGACGTCACATTCAAACCCACATTGTTCTCGAATCATAAGGTTACACTCACTCTAGTTACGGGGCCTTTTTTATTCGATAAATAATGTTCTTACGAGCATTTGTTTAGTGCTTTAATTGTTTTTAATCGTTCCCACTATTGAACTCATAGTATTGATTGGATAATGAATGGAGTATAAAAATCTTGATTAAAAAATATGTTTATTATAAATACTTTGTTCTTGCAAAAAACGGCGGGAAAATGTCCTCGTGCACGTCATGCCAACGTGCATCTAATGTTAAAATGCACATATACGGTTTGCACTTTGTGTAAAATCTTTTGTTCTGAAAAAAAACGCGCGAAAATAATGCTGACATGTACAACGCCACGTCATCCACATGGAAAACGTGGGTATATTAACTGCCATATAAAAACTTTGTAGCGCAGAGAACTGTGAGATATTTACTATTGAAAAAGTTTCGTAGCGCATAACATCAAAATTGATCTTACAACGAGATTTGATTGACAATGTGTTTAGCCATTCAGAAAGCTAGGACTCAATTGTTTGAAGGACATGGCTTGTAAAAACATTCGTTCACTCTCAACAGTGTTTGACGGACTTTATCCTAGGTAGACGTGGTTATAAATCCCATAACATATCGTCAATTATGTATCTGTATGGCGAACATATGCAGTTGACATTTCCTCTTTAACAATGAAAAACAAAACAGCCGAATCAATAACATAAAATTGTCGTTCAGATACGTCAGTATTGATCTATGACATACTGTTACACCCTCCACGTGATAACTACCAGCAATTAGCGACCGCGGATTATAATTATGACCACCATCCCGCAAAAGCGTGACAAAGGATTAATAATCCACTGTTTGAGTTGTCATAACTGCTCCTCATTGACACGCAGCTAGCGGGCAATGTTGTCATAGGAACCAATTAAGGATGTAACGATAAGAAGTAAAATTGTTGGCCCAATGCAACTTTTATTGCACACTAACATCAATTTTTGTGATTGACCGCGACAAAATGCATATGAGCGGGACGCCGGGACAAACCTCGCAACGGGACAATCCCGGCGAAACCGGGACGTATGGCATGTATGCCCAAGTTGGTGCTGGATAGCCGATTTCTTAGTCCAAGTTATGTTAAGGCCAAGGTCAAAGTGAGGTTGAGTGATATGGGTGGATTGGGGATGGTCATAAGCAACAACTGTGTAAGTATCCAAGTGGTTTAGCACGCAGTGTTGGTGCTAGATGAAACGGTAAAATATAGTTAACCAAGAAACAGCCCATTTGAATTATTCTAAGTGCAAATTAGGTCAAGGTCAAAGAGAAGTTGGGTGATATGGGTGGATAAGGAATGGTCATAAGCAACAACTGTGTAAGTATCCAAGTGTTGTAGTAAGCGGTGTTGGTGCTAAAAGAAACAGTACTTAACCTTGTGACGAAAGGATAGAAGGATGGGGGCTCCAATCACTATATACCTCCCTCATCAAGATGGGGGGGGGGGGGCACAAAAAAATGTTTGACACTCTTTTTTTTTATTTAAATGGAGGAATAGTTAAGAGGGCGAAGAGAGGGAGTGGAATATAGTTGCTTAGCGGTGTGCCCAGCCAAAGGCACAGTTAATGCATACGCATGTGCATACACTTGTCTGAAAAAATCCTAAATTAAAAACTGCCAAAAAATCCTCATTAAGGGATATACGTTTTAAATCCTGTTTTAAATCAGAAAATGTTGTGTTGGAAATGGGAAACTTTACTAGAAGAGCAACATTTAAATTGTCCAACATACATTGAATCTAAAAATGCAGTTCTTATGAAAAATACTAAAACACTTAAAATTGCAGGAGAATTTGGTTTTGTGTGTACCCCAGATTTAAACTCCACCACGCCCCTGTTGCTGGTCAATGGAACATCATGCAACCATTATCCTAGCTATTAACCTGCAACAGTGTTTCTGTGGTTACATAATTGTGCCATAAATATCTTGTTTCCAATCAATTGATCAATACCACAACAAACCAAGCCAGAGGAAGGGGCAATAAATGCTGACAAAGTACATAATTTGCAGTAAAAATAAGCATTACCATACATTACATATTTTATGAAAGTCTGAATATCTTATAAGAGGCCATAATTACATTAATCTGGATGTCTCATACACTTCCTACACATATATCAATCTTCAGCTACAAGTTGAAACCTGGCCTAAGAGTAATTTGTGAACCTATTGCATTTTCATTCTTTCAGTGTACAAAGTGTACATAATGGACTTGTGAATGAAAATTGCCAACAAAAGACCACAAACAAAATAATTTTAAAAGACTGTACAATCTTAAGCTGGATGTTAAATTTTAAAACTGTAATTATGTTTGAAGAAATATTACATGAACGCAAAAAATGTCATATTTAAATTCCTAAGTATCAGTTAGCGTCCTACTTGATATTGTTATTTAAGCAAAAATAAATCTTTATTTTCAAACCAAAATGATAATGACATAAGCAAAGATAAACATTATTTGCATGTGGATACCAATTAACACTAAATGACATCCACTCATGTTCTCTACTAATGTTATAATATAATATCACATTAGCTCACATATTGTCCTTAACAAGGCAAAGAAAAGAACTTAAATTGCATATACAATCAATTATATTTGAATAAATGATTAAATAAGAATTCAATGTCTCACCAATGACACCAGTATTGACTGAAGTTTAAAAATGAAGAGTATTATTCAATGCAAGTGGTAAATTTGCCTGCCATCTGATCTTCTTTAAAGGAAAGTCAATTCAATGAAGTTCTAAAAGTAATACTGCACATGGGAAAAGTAACACTGCAAATGGGAAAAGTAATACTGCACATGGGAAAAGTAATACTGCACATGGGAAAAGTAATACTGCACATGGGAAAAGTAATACTGCACATGGGAAAAGTAATACTGCACATGGGAAAAGTAATACTGCACATGGGAAAAGTAATACTGCACATGGGACAAGTAATAACCTTTAAACAGAACGAGGTCATTAAATGTTTTCCTCTGGACCAATGGTGATCCTAATATTAGACCTACATATAAAGTTAATGTTAAACAAGAAATGCCTTTAAAAAAGACAATCAGCGGCGTTGAAATTAATATTGAGATCTCATTTAAAAATTACCTAAACAGATGGCCAAGATCATTGGAAGGGAGACTTCTCAGACCACAGATTTTTTGGTCCCCACCAATATTAGCAGACTTATTGGACCCCAGACTTTTCGGACACTATAAGAAAACTTCTCGGACACAAAAGTTAATTTGAGATAAATTTATTAATTTAAAAATTAAATAAAATTATCATTAATATCTATGCTGTGAATAAACCAATCATACAGCTCCATGTTTCCACCAGTGATATATGAATAACCAAAATAATTTAGCTTAACATAATTGTTATCTGAATTTGTCAAGCCAATTAAAAAAATTAACGATTTAAGAAAACAATTTACGAGTCTATATAGTTATTTATAGTACCAGTAATATACCATTCACGTTAGTTATCTAATATATGCCGTGTCGCCCTAATTTCGTGTGTCTTATTTACGAGTTTGGCGCATGCGCGTTACTACATTCTGTTGTCTCACCACTGAGTTGGATAAAACACAATTTGCAATGTGCTCTTTGCAAACAAAATAATTAAAATACCGATTTTTGTTGCTATTTCATGCATATGTTATGTTATTGTACCTGACCCTGCTTATCTGTATCGTCTGGAAGCTTCTCATAATTTCGTGGGTTCTGATTGGCTGGGCTACTTTGGTTGGGAACGAGTGTTTACAGCAGCAATTTACTTTCACATTGTGTGTGCTAGAGCATGTGCTGAGAAAAGAACGAAAATCTTGGTGAAAACTAGTGTTTTTGAAAATTGTATCATGAAAAATACCCAGTCCTTATCATATTTTTTAAAAGGTAACAATATGGGCATGACAAAATCTACACACTTTTTCAATTTTCGTTGTGCAGGTTTAAATTAAGGCTTCATTAAATTATAAATATTTATATTATGTTAGTTATTGTTAATAAATATTGAATAAATGATAAAATTGCACACTGCGATTCGTGGGTACGAATGCTAACTCAAAGTTAACAGTATAAAAATGTCAGTCAAATTTAGGGAAGGGGCATTGTTTAATTTTTTTTACAGAAAATATCAAAATTCAAGTGAGAAATAAACACAAGGGAGATAATCATACATGTGCAATTATCCTTGGAAAACTGTTCTAAATATACGATTTTTAGAACGAAATTTAATGAATTTAATTGCAAAATAGTTACGGGTAGTGAATTATTTGTGTATTTTATATCATACATTGGTGATTTAAATGACCAAGTCACTTACTGGTTGACATTTAATAGGATTTCCTTTTCAGATACTGCAAAAATATACAATTCACTAAACGGTTATAGTAATTCGGACAATGTTTTCGGATGCACGAGCAAAACTTCTATTAGTTTTAAACGGCCACGAAATTATGGTAACCCACAAAATTATGGTAATTAGGCATAATAACGAACTGAAGTCAAATAAGCATTTATACTGTGTATCCCAATAAAAAGTAATAGTGAGGGAACATTCAGCGATTTTTGAAATGTTAAGACTTTATTTTTGATAACGCAACCATAAAAATTCATTAGACTATGACGGTTTTAGATTATATCAGTAGAAATATGATATATCAGGGGTTCTGTGTATAATAAGTATTGCAAATTGTGTATTCATGCTACGTGAATAACAATTCGACATATTCCGAATCTTCTTTCATAACATTTTATCTATAGAAAATGTAGCATTTTTTTTTAGATTAAATAACATCTACTGGAGAAGTTGATAGAAAGATGCAATTATAAATAATCATTAATAAATCGTAACCACAATTTTAATTCAAACAAGAGATGTTTGTAAAACATGTATGCCCCCCGACTTGCAGCCAAGTTGTGAATATGTGCAATTGTTAAGAATTTTTTTTAATATGCAAGCCCAAGCGAGGTCTCAATATATGGTATCTATGTATGAAGTTTCATTAAAATATTTCCATGCGTTCTCAAGTTATTGAGCGGAAACTGTTTTTCTATTTTTAGTAATTGTGATCTTGACCTTGACCCCACCCACCCCATATGAAATCCGAGAGAGGTCTCAATATAAGGTATCTATGTATGAAGTTTCATTAAAATTTCTTGATGCGTTCTCAAGTTATTGAGCGGAAACCGTTTTTCTATTTTTAGCAATGGTGACCTTGACCCCACCCACCCCATATGCAATCCCAAGCGAGGTCTCGATATAAGGTATATATGTATGAGGTTTCATTAAAATATCTCGATGCGTTCTCAAGTTATTGTGCTGAAACCGTTTTTTCTATTTTTAGTAATGGTGACCTTGACCTTGACCCCACCATTCCCATATGCAATTCCAAAGCAAGGTCTGAATATAAGGTATCTATGTACAAACTTTCATTAAAATATCTGGATGCGTTCATAAGTTATTGAGCGGAGACCGTTTTTCTATTTTTAGTAATGATGACCTTGACATTGATCCCACCAACCCCATATGCAATCCCAAGCGAGGTCTCCATATAAGGTATCTATGTATGTAGATTCATTAAAATATCTCGATGCGTTCTCAAGTTATTGACCGTGACCCCACCCACCCCATATGCAATCCCAAGCGAGGTCTCGATGTAAGGTATCTATGTATAAAGTTTCATTAAAATATTTCAATGCGTTCTCAAGTTATTAAGCGGAAACCGTTTTTCTATTTTTAGTAACAGTGACCTTGACCCCACCCACCCCATATGCAATCCCAAGCGAGGTCTCAATATAAGGTATCTATGTGTGAAGTTTCTTAAAAATATCTCGATGCGTTCAAGTTATTGAGCGGAAACAGGTTTTCTATTTTAAGTAACGGTGACCTTGACCTTGACCACACCCACCCCATATGCAATCCCAAGCGAGGTCTCAATGTCAGGTATCTATGTATAAAGTTTCATTAAAATATCTCAATGCGTTCTCAAGTTATTGAGGGGAAACCGTTTTTCTATTTTTAGCATCGGTGACCTTGACCTCTGACCTGTTGACCTCAATATTTATAGGGTTCCTTCTTTCCTCCCAAGTAACCAGCGTACCAACTTTCATGATCGTAGGTCAAAGCATTCTAAAAATATCGTGCGGAAACAAAATGGTCTACCGTTTATATATTTTTTGTAACGGTGACCTTGACCTTGACCCCACCCAACCCATATGCAATCCCAAGCAAGGTCTCGATGTAAGGTATCTATGTATAAAGTTTCATTAAAATATCTCAATGCGTTCTCAAGTTATTGAGGGGAAACCGTTTTTCTATTTTTAGCAATGGTGACCTTGACCTTTGACCTCAAAATTAATAGGGTTCTTCCTTTCCTCCCAAGTAACCAGCGTACCAACTTTCATGATCGTAGGTCAAAGCGTTCTCAAGATATCGTGCGGAAATGAAATGGTCTACATACAGACCTACCGACCGACCTAACAACTGACCGACCTACCGACCGACGGACAGGTGCAAAGCAAGATACCCCCACTTCTTCGAAGGGGGGCATAATTAACAGTAAGTTTAAAAATATAAATTCCCCATTTATTGAAATTTTTTGGTTTATTATTATCTGAACGCTATTATTGATGCATGTACGAGTATATTAACACAGCTATACAACGGTTGCTAGCTACGCGCCCTATTTTTAGAATGACACTACTGTTTCTGGAATGTGATGAACTCGCTAGAATCAATGGGCTACATGGAACGGCAACACTGTGAATGAGATTTATGAAGGGGAACATTGCACAATTGCTATATATAGAGCATACCGCTTATATAAATGTAGGCTAAACAAAATAGTTATTTCGTTACGTGAATGAATATAGCATTCTGTTTATGGCATACAATGAGAAAATACTTTCATAATTAGCCTCAGTTCTAGAGTATATGTTGAAGATAAGTCTATAACTTCATTTTAACCGCTTATGTAAACAATTATGTAAATTTTTAATCCCCAAAAGTATGCAACAGTTATTGGTATATGTTAAACCATTGTTTGAAGTTTGCATTCCCTAGAATTATAAAATTTGCCCAATTCTATTGGCATCAATTTTCCCGCTGCATAATTATCGCAAGAAAATCTGGGTCAAAAGTGATATTAGACAGCTACGCCGAAAAATGTGTTTCTTTCCTTAATTCCCCAATAATGTTGAAACAACCTGAACATTTCCCTACTGCCTGTGCCAAGGCCCCAGTCCCCAACATTGTGAAAGCCCACCAGAAGCAGCAAGTCGTATGGACCCCTGTTCTAATTATATCAACTGGTAGATATTGGCAGACCACCAAGAAAATGAATGAATCTACTTTTGCAAGTGGCATCAAAAGGAGATTTCAAAATACCTTCAAACCAAGTGCACGTACATAAGGCACTTGAATAACTCAAAACAGTGAATGAAACTGATTTATGCTATGCTACTTTTCACAAACTGAACAAAAGTTTCTGAAAACCAACCATGGTTGCACAGAAGAAAATGATGAATGGCACCCAAAATTAGCTTTACACACAAAAAGCATGTTGGATATCGATAAGACACACAAACAAACTTGGTTATCTAAATTGTTAACAATTAATATTGTGTACAGACTAACAGGAACAGAACAGATAAGCACAGTCGCTATCTTGAACAGTGTGTACCTTTGTCCGATTTTTGCTTAAATTAGACATATACACCTGACTAGATAATGTGTTAACAATTGTAAAAGACTATATCAGATATTAATTGTTTCACAACAAAGTTTGAAGGGTGGCAATTGGAATATTTACACACATTGAAACATGATCTGCCAAGTACCAAGTCATGGTAAGCAGTCCAAATTCCAAATGTTGATGAAAAAAGTGCTCACACATTGTTATATAAACCTTTATTGTAGTTTTGGTGCTTAAAAAGGTAGCATTTCATTTTCCACTTACATCCTGTATGTCATAAATAGAAAACACCATGGGTGTTACAAAAGCAAGAATACATCATGGATGTCATAAACAGAATACACCATGGGTGTGGCACATGCAAGAATGCATCATGGATGTCATAAACCGAATACACCATAGGTCACAAATGCAAGAATACATCCTGTATGTCATAAATTTAAAACACCATCGGTGTCACAAAAGCAATAATACATCATGGATGTCATAAACAGAACACATCATGGGTGTCACAAATGCAAGAATACATCATGGATGTCATAAATAGAATACACCATGGGTGTGGCACATGCAAGAATACGTCATGGATGTCATAAATCCAATACACCATGGGTGTCACACACCCAAGAATGCCTATAATCTAATTTAAAACGATCACCTTTTTAAACAAAGTACAGACAAAAATCATATCAGGGTATATTTAAAACTTGCAAACATATGCAGAAACCCTTATGAGTTTTTTGTTCAGCAACTAAAATACATAATTATTTTTACCTTTAGACAAATGCCTTCCAACAAAACCAATTTGAGACTTAACAACACAACCAATAATACTTAATGCAAAGTCCAAATAACGATTCAGCAAATAAAATCTCGGACCAATGTACACGATTTTAATCAAACTGAAAAATTGTCAAATTAATTCATTATAATAAAATAGGTCTTGGTTTACATTATTAGATGGCTTTGAATTCACTAATAAAACAGGCAACCTGACTGATCTAAAGGAATAGAAAAACCCCGTGTTGATATAATACATTACTATTTCAAAGGAGTATGAAAACATAAAATTATAGACCGAATGTTACCCCAAGTCTTTCATCAATGGAGTTCACTGACTCAAAACTAAATTCACATTTCAATCAAGAATGATCAAGATTTCACAAAAAGAATGACGACCACATGTTAATTATTATTATAACGATGATATAATGCAACCGGTATGGAACATTATTGCCATTTTCGTTCAAAAATGAAGTTAAGTCATAATAATTATATTGTGTGAATGTAGCAAGTTATTTAATTATCAAACACCTGAGTAAATTTATTGAATGGAAACTGCTTTTCCATATAATTAAGTTAACTTGAGGTAAGAAAGAACCATGTTCAGTACCAAGTGTGGTCCATGCACAATGTATCTCAGTACATTAAGTTGTAATGATTCCCCAACTTTTCATAACTATAAGAGGAAGATTTCTCAATATAAAGAAATTCCCTAACTTTTAGCACAAAAACACCCATACAACATCTCCATATTAAAAATCAACAGCCACAGATAAAAACCAATTAAAATAATTCAAACAAAAGTCTACAATTCCGCTATATTTGAATTGACTCAAACGAACGGACCAGGTTGCTCAAGAATTTGGCACTATGTTGATTAAAAAAAAACAAAAAAACTTGAGGGTTTAAAATATGCAGAATACTAATTAGAACCAATTCAAGAGGAAAAACCATTAATCGTTAAGTTGTGCAGTGTAAATATTTGAAACATTTGTTGTCATATTTCTATTGACACAAGGTGGACTTGTCTATGTTAATATTACTTAGCATTTCATTACCTTTCAATGAGTGAGTAACATTTCAAGATGTTTCTTAAAACATTTTCAGTAAAAATCCTGACATATTATTATAAAGCTAGTAAATAAATATAATTACATGTTATTTCACAGCGTTCTGAACAATATGTTTCAGGTTTCATGTACCAAAAGTCATAATCTTAAAATATCTATAATTTTAAATACCTTATAAAATATTGTGCATTAAATTTGAAATAAAAAGAAACCAAGTGACATTTCAGAACCACTTCCGGTCTATGAAAAGTTCAATATCATAAATGCATGTGAAAAATATTGGGAACTTAATGCTTTGTACAGGTAATAACATGACATTAATTTTATGAATTTACGATAAATTATGGGTTTCACCTAATTTGTTGATCACTTTTATACAACATATTATGTTATTTTTGAAGCAAAATCAGCTGTAATAACTGAACTGCTTGTTATTTTAATTAACAGTTTTTGGATTTGTCATATATGTGCAAGAAATAACAAGAATTCCATATTTTTATTACCAATTGTCCCATATATGATTTCAATCACCTTTATACACATTATTTTTCAATCGATTCAGCAGTTAACAATCTTTATTGGTCATAATTAATTAACAATTTTTGTATATGCCATACATAACCAACTAGATCTTGGCAGGACTGTCCCAATCAAATATTACCATTGACTGACGAACAGAAATCGTGATCTAAACAAATACCAACATTTTGTCATTTAAACTATTGAACAGTATCAGTTAAAAGACGATCATTAAGTGATTTGTGTAACAATGCACGGTTAACAATACAATTCGAGATATTGATTTTCAAATTGTTACAGTAGTATTGTTGTTTTTAACAATTACAGGGAACTTACTTCAGCAAACGCAAATTATCAATTTTGCAGTCAAGGTCAATCATGTATTGTGTGATTTTTTACTTAACGGAAACTTCAAATTGGATCGATTTATTACGGAAGAAACAATATCAATGCACGGCTCTCATTCACATTTTATGCAGTGTCATATATTAGCCTCGTAATTTTGATACAACATTCGAGTAAAGCAGAAACCTAGTTCATAATAAGGTTTTTAAATGACTAATATATATCTTTAATATACCACAAATTACGCCACCAATATTACAATGTGAAACTCACATAGCCTTTAAAAAAACTATGCAAAAGACTTATGCAAATATGTTAAGGGAAGTTAACAAAATTCAAACTTACAGTCTTTACGTAAAGAATTTGTCTTTACTTAGAGTCTTTGAATATTCCATCCAATGGAGCCAAAAAGTGGGGAAAAGTCCCTAAACATCCCCATCATTTATTTTGCAAAACCAAGAACAAGGGATCATTAATGTTTGTAGGTTGATCATACTTTGTATTTCAACTGGAAAATGCCTGTGCTTCAATAGATAGTGTTGAACATCTTATATTAGTGTTGTCTCTGATTTCTGGGAAAATATAAATTGGATGTTTTCCTTATCATTTAACATAATATAGTTTGTTGTATTTTCAATGAACAGGCTAACCACTAACAACAAGGACTCAGTTTCTAACACCATAACCACGGTAATGTAAACTCTACACACTCCATACAAGAATGATAAAATTATATTAAAAGTCAGCATCACCAGTTTTAAATGACTAACCTACAACAAAGCTGTATAGATTAAAATAAGACGAAGAACATTTTGCACACCTCAGCTATTTTCTGAGACCTAGACATTCAGACAAGGGAGGCAACTGATGTTTATCCTATAATCAATAAAAAACCTGGTAAATCAGTACAAGCGCATGAGGTACGGTAATCAATAGACCTTTTCAGTTGAGGACTAAAGTAACAAATAAAAAGCACCAAGTGTAGTTGATGACCCTCAGCCAGATAATAAACCATGAATATTTAAATATCCGTGTCCATCTAATGTATACCAGTGTTTTCAAATAAGGTTTATTTGTTCAGGATACTTAAATGTTTCTTTTATTCATAATAAAAAGGTTCAATAGGTTTTCTTGACTTTCTTTGAACTTACTTAACCAAAAATTGTATTCCTGTAATCATTACATTCATAAAATCAATGCCTTAGTTTTGAGAAGTCACTGACATGAAAATGTTAATGTTATTAAATATTAGACACAAAGTCATAATGAAAACAAGGATTCGTCATAAAACAAGTTCTACTGTTTTAATTTTCTGTTAATCTGTTGATTGTAGAACAAACAGAAAGTTTGTTTTCACCAATGACAGTCCTTAAAAAATAATTGACTGATGGACGAGACTTGATTGACAATGTGTTTAGCCATTCAGAAAGGTAGGACTTCATTGTTTGACAGAGACGTCTTGTAATATCATTTGCGGCGCATCATTGGAATACCGGTCTTAATGCATGTGCCTAAAGTGTTGTCCTGGATCAGCCTGTGCAGTCCACACAGGCTAATCCAGGACAGCACTTTCCGCCTACAGTGGATTTATGTTTAGAAGAGACTTTCTTGAAACAGAAAATACCATAAAAGAGGAAAGTGCTGTCCTGGATTAGCCTGTGCAGACTGCACAAGCTACTCCGGGACGACACTTTACGCACATGCATTAAGTCCAGTTTTCCCATGATGCGCCTCAATTGTGTTCTATAAAGGGTGTTTGATGGAGATTGACCTGACTGGGCGTGGTTATACATCCAATAGCGATCGGTCAATTGTGACCACATAATTATATAGGGATCAGAAACAAAGTGTCAATGGACATACCACCATGCAGAGCCAATAGACATATAGGCAAATATTTCTGTCTGTGACACCTAGTGACCAGTGCCTTCAGAAAGTCTTCTAAAATGACCTCAATATTCAAATACGAATAGTAAATATTTGCTTTAACCTTTCAATACAAATGCAATATATTTATAGTACATATCAATATTTATTTATACCATGGCATCTTAAAATTGTCACATTTTCAGGAACAATAAAATCTCATGTTAAACCATTTAGTTGCACTATTTCTGCCTGACACTTACTAAATTGTTTATACAACTCTTAAATACGCCAATGCAAGATTCCCGCACATTAGATACATGTACATTTAATGAAGACACTGTACACCGATCATCAAAATGACAAGATCCTACGAACCAATGTCACAAACAAGAAAAACAATCCCTTGCATTGTGGTATGTACAACACGAGGATGGTACCTTAAGAGTATTTGTCGTACTCAGGCAATGTTTACAATCCCATTTCAAGACATGATAATCTGCGGTTCACTGCATGTAGGGAATATGTATTGTATATGTAGACAAACCTAGACAAACATGATGGGGTCCCATAATGGCATGATGAATTCGATTGCAAAATAATCCACTTCACCACTTGTCATTCATGGCCACTAGAGTCGTTTTGTCAACGAGGTTTTCTATATTATATTATTCAGATTATGTTCAAAACATTTAATTTAATGACCATAGAAAAACAACATCCAGCAGAAAGGTCAGTGACAAAATACAAACATTCTAATCCAGAAAACAGAAATCACCAGAGCAATCAAAGCCAAGCAAATATTATTATACCCCCACAAACGAAGTTTAGGGGGTGTATATAGGAGTGAGCTTGTAAGTATAATTACAAAACAGGGTAGGAAAACAATATTGGAATAAGTGCTTTGCCAACAACATAACAAGCATTTCATCATGTATACCCAGTTAGGGCCATGACAAGCTAAATACTTATCTAGATACTGAGTACAAGTGAGAATAAGACATTTCAATGCTCATCTAAAGAATATTCTGATTAAATACCTCTAAAAGCTGATAACTGTTTTCTTTGAATTGTAATCAAAGACTGGGTACAAGTTTGAGTACAGCATTTTAGTGCTGGAACAAACATTATATTCTGATTAACTTCCTTTAAAAGCCAAAACAAGAAACAAAAGTTGGCAGTACTCAAAAACTTATGTTAACATTAAATAATTATTGGACTTGGTGCAATATTTGATAGATTTAAAGTGAAAATTGTTTACAATCCACTCAGAATCTGTTTTTTCACCTTAAAATAAAGACTGAAAGTACAAAACGATCAAAATGTCCATGTCCAGAATGTAATTATTGCACAAGACCTTGTCTCCACGAAAGTCCAGGAAAAACGACCAGAACATTGACCCTCTGTCTGGCGAAAAATTCTGGTCAAGTACCTACTTGCAACCTATGTATTTGTGTGACCAGTAAAATGTAGTTCAAGCCAGTAATCATTAAGAGATTAACAGACCTTGTGGCCAGTGGATTTAGGACTTTTGCAGAGACCGCACACCTTAGAGTGTTTAATTCAACACGTGTCCTTCACCTACCTTTGTCATTATGCAGTTCAAGATCACGGAAACCTGTGGACTTCAAGGAATGGGTCTTCCTCAATTTCTGTAGGTGGATCTGCTTATACGAGTCTGCAAACAAAAGCATATTTATCGTTGTTTTGTTGTTGTTGTTTTCTTTGTGTGTCTTTTTTAAATCTGTGACGGCAAGAAAATTCGTAGTTTATTTTCAAATTTGATTTCCATTTGTACAGGTAACATTAACATTAGAACATGCTTCAAATGTATTTGGTAACAAATTTATATTAAGCTTGTTATGACAGGAGTTATACACTTGCAAACAAGTTTAATGATATTATTGACAAATTAAGACTGGGTATGCTGCAAAACCATAAAGATAAAAGATAGATGTAGGACAAAAATATTGATTCCAAGTCGATAACGACTACAAAATGTTAATAAAGCATGAAATACAATAACAAGAGGGCCATGATGGCCCAAAGCGCTCACCTGAGAACTTAGTTAAGAAGATGAAATTCCCTGACTTTTCACCGACTATTCCCTGACTAAACCATACTTTTCACTGACCAATACCACCATATTTTTGGGTCTCCTTTTCCCCTACAGCCGTCCAACCAATCCTTTATATTTATTTTGTTTTAGATATAGAGATCTATCAAAATGTCATTAACAAATTCCAAAAATATACGAGTGTAAATATTATAATGATGATATTAGTCAGTGATGATAATTGACTACTGGTAGACTGGACTGCACACACATATACACAATGTCATATATAACTCTGCTGTCTGTTCAACACCACAGGTGCTACTTGGGTTTATATCCTTTACAAAGGCAGAAAGAATGTTCTCCATCTTCACCTTTGAGGCTAGTGGAAACTTATTTTTGTGCTTCTGTCCTTTGGCATGGCTTATAAGAGCCCACATTTCCATAAGCAAAAAGCCTCCACCCCACACAAGCCATTGAAGACAACATGCTTTTTTGACATTTGTTGAGTCCTTTCTTACCCTTGCTGACAAATCTGGATCAGTCAGCATCGTTAAATAGTGTTTGTTTACTCGTGTTTGAAACTAAAATTTACTCAGGTCTATAGATCAATTTCTTATTTATCTTTAAGTAAGTGTAACCTGAATATACATGTAGAAGCATTTTTTTACTAACAAACTTAGTTAGGAAGTAAGTGCAGAGATTTCAGTAGATTTTGAAAACCACAAGTGAAATAACTCTTTACTTGAAATTTTGAGGGGTCAAAATGAAGATATCAAGGGTTAAAATATTGAAATCACTAGAATTTTGTTTTTGTTTCTGCATATTTGTTAAATGCTCTGCAAAAAGTTGTTTGTTTTAACACAATTTCAGAACTTTGCACAAAACACTCTTAGTATAATAAAAAATTATTTACTAGTGGTTTTGAAGTTTGCTAATGGAAAACAACCACATCAAAGTGATGCAGGGCAGATAATTTGCAATTTCAAAATGAGTAAATTGCAATATGCTTGCATCAAAAGCAAGTTTCTGCATCTATTGAAATCAATGATGTGTATTTTTGCACTGCCTCTGAATCAACACAGTTTGAAATATAGAGTGCATGAAAGCACTGAGACTACAGTTGCATGCCGGACGCCTCTACACATCAGGTAAAGTATAGGATTTGTCTGCTCAGGAGGCATGGGTTGCAAGCCTTTTAGACTTCAAAAGTCTAAATTTCACAAAAAAACAAAATTGATTCATATACATGTAAGTAAAGTTTATACACAATCACACCAAAATATGTTTGGAAATACTTATAAATACTGCTTGAAGACTGTCCTCGCCACTGAAGATTTTAAACATCGACCCAGAATTTCATTTTTCCCTGACTTTCCTAAAATATTATTTTTCACTGACCATTTTTCCAGATTTCCCTGACAATTCACTGACCTTGAAAAAATAATCACTTTTCCCTGACTTTTCAAGTTAAGTGGCAACCCTGCATACTGTTGTGACAGGTTTGAGAATAAAGGTATCTGAACAATAATCAGAGGGGGATAGGATCAATTTTGATTTAAAACATCGGTTAGTGCATGGGCTAACTAAAGTATGAGTTGGGTAGTGGATGCATGTTTTTTTTTTGCTAATGGTTCTCAAATCATTTTTCTCAATATTCTTACCTGACCCTTTTTCATTAAGTCATTGACAATTCTGGAAAATACAGTAGATTTTGATGTCTTTTTCGCTAACAGTTTTGGAAAACTAGTTGCAATGCGATAATTGCAATGGCTGTGCTATAAGGTAAAGTTTTGCTTTTTCTTTGACAATTTTCTTTCCAATGATGATAAATGATGCTAATGCAGGCTCTAAAGACATCAAGGTTGCATGTACAAATAAATGCATGCAAGTATTGCAACTGTTGGAAATCAAATTTTATCAATCAATTTTTATGATCATGCGCAAACTGTGTAAGTTTGGTCAACAATGAAGAAAAAATCGTGTGTGCAAGCCAATCACTGATAACTTGTTGATGTTTTTTTCCAAACACAATGGGCAATGCCTCTGGTTTTTCTGGCCTGATCATGCTTTTATTCGACTTCATCTGTAGTCTTTTACATTCATAGACAAACTGTGCACGATTGGGAAGATTGGATGAAAAATGAAGTCTCTATCCTGAATAATGTCCATTTTTGCCAAAAAAAATTCACAAACAAAGGGCAATAACTCTTATTTTCTGGTCTGATCTGCTTATATTCGACTTCACCTTTAATATTATGGTCATAGACAAACTGTACAAGATTGGTGAAGATTGGATGAAAAATGAAGTCTCTATCCTGAATAATGTCCATTTTTGCATATTTTTTTCACAAACAAAGGCAATAACTCTGGTGTTTCTGGTCCGATCTTGCTTATATTCTATTTAAACTGTAATCTCATGGTAATAGGCAAACTGTGCAAGATTGGTGAAGATTGGATGAAAAATAAAGTCTTTATCCTGAATAATGTCCATTTTGTATAAAAAAAATAAAATAAACCAAGGGCAAAAACTCTGGTGTTTGAAACACGATCTGGCCAATGTTTGGTGTCTGCTGAGATCTGATGGTCATACACAAACTGTGGTTAAGATTGGATGGAAAATAAAAAGGGAATTTTTGTGCTTTTTTTTAATGAAAAAGGGGCAACTCTGGTGTTACTGACCCAATAACAATCCAATCCGAGATTTTATGGTCATACACAAACTGTGCAAGTTAGGTCAGGATTTAATAAAAAATGTGGTCTTTATCACGATAACGGTCCAAACTGTTGACAGCATACAGACGCCGGACGACGCTGGAGAGGTCCCCTATACCAATAGCTCACCGAGCACTTCGTGCTTAGGTCAGCAAAAATAGTGCATTGTATCTTTCACTATGGCTGACATGGTTGTGCTTGTGTTTGTCTTGAACTGTAGCTTCTAAAATGAATTATGTTCCCTCAATAGAATGTTGCTAGGAATTATCCAGTGAAATGTTTTCTGTTAGGCAATGAAATGTTACATTGAAATTATAGGCACAGTTCCAAAACAAGATACTGTGTTTGATAAACGCACATGCCCCCAGTTGGTGCTGGGTAGCCCATTTCTTAGTCCAAATTAGGTCAAGGTCAAAGTGAGGTTGGGGGATATGGGTGGATTGGGAACGGTCATAAGTAAAAACTGTGTAAATATCCAAGTGTTGTAGTAAGCAGTGTTGGTGCTAGACGAAACGGTCAAATCTAGTTAACCAAGAAATGGTGCACTTTTGAATTATTATAAGCCAAATTAGTTCAAGGTCAAGGTCAATGTAAAGTTGGGTGATATGGGTGGATTGAGAACGGTCATAAGTAATAACTGTGTAAATATCTAAGTGTTGTAGTAAGGCGTAAAAAAAAAATGTTTGTTTCAGGGAACCCGACCTTCCCTAAAAAAATGCCCCGACCCTAGAACATTTTATTGGGTTTGTCAGATTAATTTTTGTTTTATTTACCTTTTTCAATAATTAAATGTGTTTTGGATAAATAAGTGTTTTGGTTTGATAGTATCCACTTATCAACAATGTTTAAGGATATTACTGATATGTTTTGAATATTTATTCAGTTTTAGAATCTTCAAGTTGACCATTTACCCCCCAAAAAAATTTAAAAAATCCCGTCCTACCTACCCTAATTTTTTTGGGCATGTTACCTGAAACAATCTTTTTTTTTTTTTAGGCCTAAGCGGTGTTGGTGCTAGACGAAACGGTAAAATCTAGTTAACCAAGAAAAGGCACTTTTGAATTATTATAAGTCCAAATAAGATCAAGGTCAAGGGTTGGGTGATATGGGTGGATAGGGAATGGTCATAAGCAACAACTGTGTAAGTATCAAAGTGTTGTAGTAAGCGGTGTTGGTGCTAGATGAAACGGTAAGATCTACTTAACCTTGTCACGGACAGAAGGACGGACAGGACAATCACTATATGCCTCCTGCATCAAGATGTCAGGTGCATAAAAACTTGTGAGGTCTTAAACAGGTATGAAACAGGTCTGACACAAGTCAATTTGTCATACTTTATATGTTCAATTGCAGAATGATCAAGTATATTAGTATTATCATTTCAGCATTGCTTTTGAGATTTAAATCTGAATTTTTATATAAGTTGTGCATTAAAACAAAATCATTCGCAATTTGATGGCTGCGTGGGCAGACAATAAACAAATATTGTGCAATAAACCCAGTACAAGATTACATAATTACATAAGGTTTACAAGATTTATGAGTATGTGGGAAAGGCTTAGGCACTTATAAACATTAAAAATATATATAATAAAACAAGTCATATTTGCCTATGCAAATTTAATAGACACACACTTTTACAAACACTTTCACAAACATGTAATCTTTATTTATAAAGCAAAAAAATATCATTAACTTTTAACTCATTGATGATTATATGGAAAGGACTTCAAACACTTAAGGCAATTCAATCGTAAGTACATGAACTTTGCCCATGTAAATAAATAAAAGACTCATTTTCCCAACTTAAATCCCACACAGCTTCCATAAGAAAAGATGGGACTCCTACAGTGTACACTTCAGATATCTCCAAAAAAAGAAAATCATATGTGTCTATGCAAATACAGACAAACACTTACATATCCCACTGTGTTCCACCAACATTTATACTTTAGTACAAAGTGATGGTTTCAGACAATTGTTAGGTACTGTAAAAAGTTGTGTATAACGCGCACTTGTTTGGCCCCAAAATCAGTTTTAAAAACATTAGGTGCGGTATACAATACTTTAACGACGTTAAGGACAATTTTTCAAAGATTGCGCAACTTACCCCATATGCCTTCCAGGTATTGTTAATATGACAATTAGCATAATTAAATGACCTACACTATTAAGAACAGGAGGGACCATGTTAATAAATGATAATAATTATTTTCAATTATTTTTATTATCTTTTCAGACACGTATCCAGTATTTTCCTTTGTCTAACGAAATTTGTGAAAAACTATTTTCTTTGCAATTCAATGGGTGTGAATAAACATTTGGCAGTTGTTTGTGTTTTTCATGGCGTTATTTGTGTTTATCATGGCTTGTGTCATAAATGTTGATTTTGTTTTCAATCTGATATGATTTTTATACTGTCTTTTTGTTCAAAAACGACTGGAAAACTCCACAGCACATACTTGCAACCTAATTTTGACTCAAAATATTTTTTCCCCATTTTCTATTTTATTAGGTGCTCGTTATACATGACAATGCTTCATACACAACGTTTTACAGTATCTCATCTACCTATCCAATTACAGAACTATTTTAAGTATTACACAATGAAATATTCCGATGACGGTAGTTAATTCTTTTAAAATGAAAGTGCTAAAATGTTCCTCTTTTATTATCCAACAATACACTTCCCATATTTGTTTTCTTAAAAAGTCAACGAACAAATATTTGACAATTCAAAACCTTTAATACTTTTAGAACATATATTTTTAGAAAACTATATATTTTGATAGTTGCTATTTGTATAGGACATAGTTACAGCAGAGGTTAATTGTTGTGTCAACATAATGCCCAAATACAGTTATTACTATTGCGCTACAAGCTGTGTAAATACGGATAGGATCTTTACAATAAAAAATAGTTGAGCTTTCGATTATTTGTATGTCTTGAAACAACACACTGCACCACAATCAAACAAGCAACTGCATATCAGAAAATCTAAAACTAAAGGATGGGTGTGACACTTGATACATGAGGATCATATTCTTAAAAGCTTGGTCATTATTTCAAAATTTAACCCTTTGTTTGCCCAAAGTCCTTAAGGTCTTGTTGAATTACTTACGAGTACACTCCAGTCTCGGTTTTGACACTTGAACAACAATATGATAATAATGACCATGTATTTGTCACTCTTCACCTTGAGTTTTCATTTTAAGTGTAAAAAGCTGTAAGATTTTACAATGGGCAGTTTCGTTAATTTCTTTGAAATTTGATATTTTCATCTCTTATGTTAAACTGCCTTTGAGATTTCTATTACAAACCCCGTGGAAAAACAAATTGGCTAAACAAAAGTTCAAGAAGGTCGACCTGACAAAATCTGCTACTAATTAAAATACTGAAAAGTAGTTGTGAAGTTTTTATATTTTAGTGAGTCATTTTTAATTTTTTTCAAGATAATAAGTATCAATATTCTGTCATGCGACAACTAATATCCAATGTATTCAACATCTTTATAATCACTTGTGACAAATCAATTTTGTCCACAACTTTGTCACAGCTAAAATACTGATGGTTCAAATACTCTTTTTACTTAAAACTTTAAGCAAGCTGTTTTTAAACAAAAAGCAAAAACAGTTATATTATTATTAACTATACAACTCTCTGAGCGGACTTGATTAAACTGTTACTTATTTCTGCATTTAATACACATGCCTTAAATGGCAGCTTCAAAACAATTCAGTAATTTTTAGTTGTTGTTTTTTTTTAATAATGCCCGCGACAGGTTTTCTTAGTAGAAAGATAACCAAATGTGTGTGTACATGTCATTGCAAGCATAATCTCACCCAGCTTTTCTTAGTAGAAAGATAACCGAATGTGTGTGTACATGTCATTGCAAGCATAATCTCACCCAGCTTTTCTTAGTAGAAAGATAACCAAATGTGTGTGTACATGTCATTGCAAGCATAATCTCACCCAGCTTTTCTTAGTAGAAAGATAACCAAATGTGTGTGTACATGTCATTGCAAGCATAATCTCACCCAGCTTTTCTTAGTAGAAAGATAACCAAATGTGTGTGTACATGTCATTGCAAGCATAATCTCACCCAAGATGTATCTATTAAGAAGCAGTGAGTGTACTTAATATTCCTCTTATGTCTTGAATGGGCGAGCAATGTTCAATTATAGGATAACATAGAATTTGCAGTAATTCAGCTTGAAGCATGTGTTCCAGCTTGTCTATAGCCACAGATTTTAGCTTTCAGACGAGATTACATGAGCAGCGGAATTGAATAACAATATTAATGGGCACATTTGTGACATTGAGAATTGCGAGTTTACAGATTCAAAATTCATTTTTATGTTGAAATGATTAGATTTGTGCAACTGCAATATACCTGGTAATACTGCTTTTTTTATTTTACCTAACAATAAATCAAAAATTACTTTTTTGCAACTGTAATACTTTTTATGCCTTGTGCAATGTTTTTTTCTTTCATTTTATCTGCATGGCAAGAAGGTTATTGCAATAAAGCTCCTATACTCAATGATGCTACAGTGAAAGCTAGAACGATAAAGCAACCTAATAAACCATTTATATACCTTTGGAATAACGACATACATTCTATTCAATGAGTACTAAATAATAAAACACATTTTTATCAAACTTGTACTTTTTTACAACTTAAATACAATATACTTTTCACTACAGATTTGGGAATCGGTTTCATTAAATTGGGAAAGATAAAGCTTTACTGAATGGGTCTAACAAAAAAAAAGGCAGAGAAAAGTGACTCATCAAACAGAAAGAAAGGGATAGAAAAGTGGCTATAGTCAGACTCTTTGAAGCTTGCTCTTACTTTCTGCTGGCTGGGTAGGTTCCTCATTAGACACGCCCACTATGGGTGCCGTACGTCTCTTGATGACGGGCTTCTTGTTGTAGATGTCCCCGCTGTCCTCACTGTTAGACCACGTCTGGCGGGGCTTGACTGGACCTTCAGACTGGAATACACATAAATGCATGTAGGTAACATTTATCTGCAATAACCATAGATGCATGTAGGTAACATTTGAGTGCAATAACCATAGATGTATGTAGGTAACATTTGAGTGCAATACCCATTGATGCATGTAGTTAATATTTGAGTGCAATAACCATAGATGCATGTAGGTAACATTGACTGCAATCACCATACATGCATGTAGGTAACATTTATCTGCAATAACCATAGATGTGTGTAGGTAACATTTTACTGCAATAACCATAGATGTATGTAGGTAACATTTGACTGCAACAATGATAGATGCATGTAGGTAACATTTGACTGCCATATCCATAGATGCAGGTAAGGTAATATTTGACTGCAATAACCATAGATGCATGAAGGTAACATTTGACTGCAATTATACACCATAGTTTCATATAGGTAACATTTTACTACAATAACCATGGATGCATGTAAGTAACATTTTACAGCAATAAACATAGATACATGTAGGTAACATTTTACTGCAATAACCATAGATGCAAGTAGGTAACATTTTACTGCAATAACCACAGATGCATGTAGGTAACATTCAACTACAATAACCATAGATGCATGTAGGTAACATCTGACTGCAATATCCATAGATACGTGTAGGTAACATTTTATTGCAATAACCATTGATGCAAGTAGGTACCATTTGACTGGAATAACCATAGATGCACAGTACTTTTGATCAAATTTTCATAACGAGATGCCTGATGGCAACATGTTGACCCCATTGTCAAGAAAGCAACTTGTATGCTAATTATTTCAAAATCACAAGTAGATCTTCTCCTTTGATCTCTAAGTATGACCTTGACCTTTGAACTAGGAACACAGGTCTTGCATCAACAAGCTGTCTCCACATGGTGAACATTTGTTTTAAAATTCCCTGATGAATAAATAGTCCAGACAAGCTGTATTATGCCCATATGCGACGTGTGAAATTAACCTTTGACACAGGTCTTGCGTGCAACAAGCCATCTCCACATGGTGAAAATTTGTGGCAAGTTACTTTTAAATTCCCTAATGAATGATGAATTAACAGTTCAGACAAGATGGGATGGGCGGATACATACACTTACATATATACACCGAACTGTGATTGTGACAACTAAGTTGAGCTGACCGCAAGCAGGCTCGACAAAAACTGTGGGTATAACTTTCCAAAATATGGGTTTTGAGCACTGTTTGATGTCTGACTGACTGGAATAGCCATATATATATGTACACGTAGATAACTTTGAATTAAGCTGGAAATATAAATAGATGTACTGTGACAAAATTGACTTATTACTGTAAAACAATAATGTACAAAACACCAACATCTGAATGAAGACACTGTCCTTGTTAATTTTGTGCTCCGGATTGTTTAATGTTGCTTCCATATACATAAACATGTACTACATTTCTTTACATGAACTACAAAGGCTAATGACAGACATTGCCACAATAAGCCCAGATTTGGATATAATACAAATGCAACATTGTTTCTGTATCCGTTTAAGATAGTGATAGATTATGATTACGTACATCTATTTACAGGTGCTATTAACCCTGTTTATCTGGATGTTATAAGGATATGGAAAGAGCATAATATACTACACGAGTAATCTCTATTGATCTGTTCAATACCTTATATACAATGATCAAATAATACTGTAAGCCGGCACATATACGGTATATAAGAAAGAATAAAACATCAACATCTTAAGATGATTGAAAATTTGCATAATTAATGATTTTAGTTTAAAATTATTATTTATGACTCCACACATAAAATATCTGTGAAAAGAATGATGGAAAAGCAAGATTTTCCATGACGATTTCAATCATCATAACAGATTTAACAACACGAGATTAAAAATAGTATGCAGGAGAACAACTCAATGCAATAATTAAATATGTTAACAGTCATTTAATAGATTTTATACTTGGAATACAGAATCTACATGTATACCTGAAGTATACATATGTATTTTGTTGACCTAGAAAATAGTTGTAAATGTGTGAACTTACGAATTCCACACTGGGTTCTAAGCCAGACAGTATTACTCTCCAATCCAAACTCTCCAAAATCAACATCTTTGAAACAAGTTCAAAACACCTTAAAAACTGCTAAAGACAATAAATACAACAAGTGCCCCTAACTCTCACTGCATGTTAAATTTTCATCACAAACTCTAAACAAATGGCATTAAATCTTTTTGTGAGAATTTAAACCTATCAAACATCAACATTCCAAACTTCACATCTCCTAATATAAACTTCATTTAATCTTAAAGTCTCAAAAAAACTAATTTCACACATAAATATTTCCAAATATTTCTCTCAATATCAACTTAAAAGTGATCGAACAAATTTATAAACCTTTTCATTGATACAATTATCATTGGTAAAGAATTAAGAACATAAATCTGCTAATGCTATTGGATAAATAGAAAATACTCCAATTATAGATGAATGCCCATGTTTTCTTCATTTATTCCCATCAATGAAGTATGGAAAACATTTTGACATAATTAAATGTGATTTTATTTACTGGTGTTCTGAAACAGATGAAAAGAAAACCTTATGACTTCTGTCAGAATGTGTATCGATCATTACCTCTGAGTAAGAAAGTATACATGAAACAAATTCAATTTTTTTTCATTATTACTGTGTAACTTATACCAAGATATGTCACATGTTTATGCACGACTTGGTCCCAATAAATTCTTTTTATTGCATTGTACAATTTCACGGTTCTGCATTTTAATCCAGTGACCACCGGTCAGCCAGTCCTTGTAGTGATGGCTCCATGCTCCAGATTTCAAGCAGTATTCAAACTGGAACAGAATGGCTTTGGCGAGAGTTCAACTCCTGTTATCAGACTGATAATACTTGTCTGGCCATAAAGTGCTCTGAATGACCAAATACACTGTTGACTTCAATAAATGATAACATGTACAAACGAGATCATTAGGTCAAATCATAACAGATTCAGGTTTCCAAAAAAAATGCATAAAATTACATGTTGGCCTAGTCAGACATTGTGTACATATACAACATGAATGGTCTCACATTTCTGTGTATTTTACAGACACAAAAAATAACAGGGCTTGCATTACGGGAAATCTGGGAGTAATTTACTCCCAGTTTTTGTCACAAGACTTCCAAAATTGCAGTCATGGAAGTTCCATGTAAGGGTGAAAAAGTAAACAACAATGATAAACGATATCCAACACTTGGAAGTGAGGACTTCCAACATTTTCACCTTAGTGCAAGTCCTGAAATACCTCGAAAAGACAAAGGCATGTAGATCACCTATTTTAGGGTCAAACTAAAGATGACTTTCAGATTGATAAAATCACAATGGGCGCTTTCATAATCTACTAGGGTGTCTACACGTTACTTGGTGTAAACGTATCTGACTTAGGCCCAGACACTTTGATTTACACCTATATGTATAATAATACGTGTAATAATATACTCAAAGCTATTATAACTGCTTCCTTGACCTGTTACATGTACGTGATCAGAAACAACATGTCAAACTGTATCTAGTGAATCAGGAAAAACAACAATATCCAAAGTGGCTTAAGAAAGAAAATTTACTATTTAAGTTGAATGTTATGTATACAAATAAATATAAATATGTAACGCATCAAGTGGTATTGAGACACACTGAGACACAATATAGGACAGACCCATTATTAATCTCATCAGCAATGCTAACTTTTAAACACCAAATGTTTAAATTAATTTAAGACCTTTTTTGGAAAAAGTACCTTGTTCAAATTGGGAAATTAACGACGTACAATTTTCAAAATTGGGAAAAAAAATTATAGCTAAATCGTTCAATTGTAAGTATAATGATGAAATTAACAGTTTTAAACCAATAAATAAGAGATTAACGGCACTAAAATTTTTAATTTAACTCTAAATTGTGATAAATACCTAACCAAGCTATGCAACCTGAGTTTGTTATCCTATGCATGTCTTATTTCCTTTAAGTTTGTGTATATTTCTAAAAATTCATCACCAAATCTGACCAACTCCACCAAAATAAAATTGTGGGATCTACAGTCTACATGATTTAGTTTTAATGATGTGTTCATAAACATAGTGTAGTACCTACGCTAAATAGGTCGCAAAAATATGTGATAACTTGAAATGAAATCTTTACCTCCTCAAATTTAAATCCTTCCTTTAACTGACACATCCACTTGTGTAAATTACAAAATATTTGCCCATAATTCATGTTATACTTCATCATGATCGAGGACAAACAAATCGTTCTTTTTTGTTTTGCCTATTTTATTACAAGGCTATTAGAGTGTTCTCCCCTTGTAAACAATGTCAACGATAAAATTAGAGGATATCCAAATGTAAAGTCCAATGTAAAAAAATCCGCTGTAAAGTATTGAAAAATTGTATTTTCACTTTCATTTTCGAAAAAAAATTACATATTTTTTACAATTGGAAATTTTGGGGTATTAATTGGAAAAAATTATGCATATTTGGCATTGGGAGCGGGTCCGACTATCAGACCCGTGAGAGCAGTAGAAAAAGGCCTGTAATTATTTAATTGTTATTATGTACATGTACCACAGTCACTACCAATTCATGTAGCAATAACAATATTCCTTAAAAATACTTTTTCAGTCAACTAATTTTTACTATTGCAACAGTATACTGGTTAGCAACCCATTTTCGCACGGAAATGGTGGGTTTTTGTCTCTAAACAGTTTGTAATGAAACTTGATACAAGCAATATTAGGCACCTAAGACCATAAACTATAACATTTTTTTCAAAATTAAGTCACACAAATCGAATTATATCACGTGCGAAAAACACCTATAGTTGAATGCATAATTATTAACAACTGTACCAATTATTCGCCCACCTTTAAAACACGTGTTATTTTCAGAAGCGAATTAAAAAATATTTTTTGTAATATTATTTCATTTTAGAAAAGCTTTTGTGAGATAATTTCATGTTCACTTTGTAACACACCTAAACATGCTCAACACTGAGGCAGTGTACAATTGTCATGATAATCAACCACATATATTGATTAACAGACTGCTTATTTTTCTATTTCAAGGATGATACACCATTATAAAACGTATCATTTGTGTTAACATTTCACTTCTGAAGAATATGCTAACCTATATCCGTAAGCCACACTTACAAAAAAACAATATAAATAGCAAAAATTGAGGCCTGAACAGGGGTACTGAAGTGTTTGTACAAATATCATTTTATTTTTACACTCAATAATTCAAATACATTTAGTTAAAACTGGAAGGGGTCGTTCACAGATCTAGAGTCATTCATGGTTCACTAACAAAACAATCGTCTGGAAGTAAAATGCCTTCTGGAAAAAAGAACCCCCTCCAGCGCCTCAAACAAATGAGCGCGTGTGTGATGACGTCATCCCCCGCATGCTCCCGACAAGGCCAGTAGTGCACTGTTTGTTTACATGGATATTATAATACGGAATACTTACGGATTCCTGCAATAATCGGCTGAAGTTTAACAAAACAACAAGACAAATCGACTCCAGTATGATTAAAAGTATTTGTTTGTGGTTTAGACTGGTTTTCAGTAGTGAGCAAATAATTGTACGGGCAAAAAAATGGATTTCTAACCAGTATACGGACATAAGTGTTTTACTATAAAAAGAAGAAATCTGAATGTTTTTTTTTTCCTAACTTGCAATTTTAGTTAACATGTGTATATACAATGTACATTTAAATATTTCTTAGAACGGGGAACTTTATTCTTCAATTAAAAATATTCCTGAAGTTAATGTGGATTTTTTGGCCATAAATAAAAATGCAAATTAAATTTTCCACAGACCACCAATTATCACAATATATATACATACATGTAATATCACTGGTGGCATACAGGCCAAAAATAATGCCATTTTTATTTCAAAGTGTTGCCATTTTGTTTTTATCCTGTCTGATCTGCCATATCCTATTAGTAAAATAAGTTTTTGGCTACAAAAGATTAAATAATACTGATCTTTCTGAAATACTGCCAAATTTCTGTCAACAATTCGGTTATGCGTATTTGGTAATAGTCGGTCACAATAGCAGTAGCACCGCTACGCTTTTATACACAAGAATGGCTCAATAGTTTAAACGTTCCAGATCCATAGGTATTAAAAAGTCGCAAAATGCTATACTTAATCTCACAATATAGACGGTCCACACTGGTAGGTTATGAATTAATGAAAAAGATTAAACATATTGAACCTCGTGAATGACAGCTGAGTAGATCAGATGTGTCTTCGTGTTCTTTAGACAATGAATTATCACAATGCCTGATTCAAGTAAGATACCTCAGTATTTCTTTTTCTGTGACACAAGTCTGCCTACATATTTAAACAGACTGAGATCAACAGCTCTCCTGTACCATGGGATAATTTTTAACAGTGCAATAGACACTGGAACTTCAAAGCATCTGATATGTAATAAAATGAGGAGATACTCTGAGCAGACGATTGGTTGATCCAGAAAATGCCCTTAGGATGTACAATTTTTATTGCCAGCAAAATTATAAAATACAAATGATAACAAATAATGTTTCAGACAATTATGTCAAGGTAATTTTAATGAAATGAATTTATATCGTAAAACTCGAATTCCGGATGTTCAGTGCCATTATACAAGAAAGTCAATGCGAAATTTATACAAAGTTCTACCTTAAATATTACAGGGATCTCACTAGGATTTTAAAATAGAGGGGTCCTGGGACTCCTTCCCCCTAAAAAGTAGGAGTCCCAAATAGAAAAGAAATAAAAGTGAAGTATGTGACACACGAGAGGGAATGGACTTTTTACAATTTATACAATATATATCAGTTATGAATAGAATAATAATCATGATAATAATAATACTACTACTACTAATAATAATTATTATTATTGGGTTATGTAATTATAATGATAATAATACATAATACTTGATCATGTCTTATAAAACAATATTTTTGTACCAATAATTAATTTTAAAACAGGTAAATTCTGGACAATTAACAATTGATGGTCTAAACTTGTTAACTGATGTGTAGGCCTAGTAAAAAGTCGTGATGCCTCGATTACAGTACAGCAGGCAGGTACCAAAGCGTAAGTTACTGTCAAGTAGTATAATTGTGAAACAGGTGTCACAACAAATACTCCTATCGGTATCACCGCATTAACTCAATTTACTGAGATTTAGTTGTTATTCGTGAAATTTGATTGGCAGTATAAATTAATGAAATCAGCTCATTTTAACAATGTTGTTTGTTTTAAGTTGTCAACTATGTCCTAATTGTTCTTAATTGGGGACGCCTTTTGTCACATTTCGGCGATTTCGCACATTCTAGTTGACTTATGGGTTAACGCACAGCAAAGAATGACAATGTACTTTACCAATGAAAATTAACAGTAACTGTCTGGAATTGTGTGGGTGGAGCTAAGGGACTGCTGTAGGTGGAGCTAAAGGACTAGACTTTGACAGCTACAGTGTGTACTGGGGCCGATATTGATTTTGTTGCGACTACTGCCGAGTTTACTGCAAGCACTCATGTATGTGTTAAGTAACAGGGTATATGCAGAAAGCGAAAAAGCATGCGTCCCAAGGACTCTTGGCATGGGTTTGACATGCGTCCTTTTGAAAAATTATGCGTCCAAATTCGCTTGATTTTGCGTTTCCGAGATCCCTGTATTATACAAGCAAGTCAATGCGAAATTTATACAAAGTTCTTCCAGTACTTTACCTTAAATTGTATACAAAAAATTCAATGCGAAATACAAAGTTCTACTTTTAAAAGTAGGGAAGTTTCATATAAAGTACAATGTATGACTAGTGTATGGGGGTATCTTGAAAGAGAGATAAATCACCTGACAGAAATTTATTCAAGAATTATACAGTTTAATCATATTATATTTTTTAAGATTTTGAACAAAATGTTTCAAACATCAACATATTAGCTAATAGCAACATTTACATGTATACATGGATAACATTTGTTAGAAAAGTATGGCTATTTAATAAAGTATAGAGTTATTAACAATGAAGAAAACTGTTAAAACACAGCATGCATTTTCCAATAATTAATCATTGTTTACAGCCATTTAATTGACCTGAACAGGAATTTAGGATAAACATTAATGCCATAAAGGACAGGTTCAAACCAGCACTGGTATTAATAGAATCAAACCTGGCTAGAAAACAAGAAAACAGAATTGATTCTTGTTTGATAAAATATAATAAGCATGATTTTCAAATTTCAATGCCATTAAAATACAGCTAATAAAACTGTAACAAACATGACTTTGTATTTGTAGCATTAGGCAATAATAAGTTTAGTGTTTTTTTTTAGGTTTTTTGTCCGATTTTGGTCATTTGTTATTTAATGCTTATTTTCTGAGGGAATTTTAAGGTTAATATCGGGAAAAGAATATATACCTTTTAGCAGGGGAATGGGGCCAAATTTTGGCCCCAAATTGGCCCTAAAAAAAACACTGTAATGAAGATGGAAAATGATATTTAAAATGCATATACCTGATGTTTAAACCACATTGAAACCAATGAACCACAACTGCTATTGAGTAATAACCATGATGATATCAATATATGTTACCTGTCCATTGGACTCTCCTTCCCAGGGCAGTTTCTTCCTGCCCTTGCCTGCACTCACAAATGGTCTTGTACCGTTTTGATCGACAGTGTTTGCTGTTGGAGTAGGACACGTCGAGGAGTTCACAGATTCAAGCTCCATCGTATCTGAACGAGACAGTCCACGTGAGCTAGTGGTTGAACCACCCATGATCCACTCCATATCAGCACCCTGTGCTTGGAAACTGGCCGTACTGCGAGTGGACGCTGATGATGGGACCGGTGTTGCATATTCAACAAGACCTTCACTGTTCAGTTTCGGGAGTTGACGTCTTGCCAGGCGAGCCTGCACAGCCGCCATTACGCCTTCACCATCGGCACTTAGTTCCACTTGATCTACTGCTTGAACCAAAGGCTGGAGCCTGCCAGGTCCCATGGTCTGAGCAATCACAGAAAGACATTCTAGCGCACCTTGTCTCACCTGACGCTTCACATCAGTCAAGGTAGGAGCAACCATTCGACAAACAACCGGGAGATCAAATGCATAACTTGGAAATGTCAACATTGCTGCAATGATTATGTTCAATGTTTCTTGTCGAACTTTAGAATTTTTATGCTGAAGATTTTCACATATCACAGAAAGCACAGGTTTTGCGGTGTAACTCTGCATCATTTTCATGGCAACTTTCATCACAGCTTGTCGCACAACAATTTTATTGTCACCCATCCGTTTTGCAAGTGTCGTTGATAAATGTTTCAGATACTGTTTAACATTTTTCCCTAACTTTTCAACCAAAATTTGCAATATGTCCAGAGTTACTGTAGTTATTTTAAAATTGGAATCATCTAACAAGTTGTTTAAAAAGCTAATGAAACTAATCATGTGTGGCATCAAATTACTCTGCACATCACCTTCATTTAGTTCCAACATTATGCTTCGTAGCTCCTCCACACCTTTAGCTCTCAACTTGAAGTTTTCTTGGTCATTAATATGGTTCATAACATGACTAGGTATGATTCCAAACTCATAGGAATCGACATACTGAGCAGTGTTCAGCTGCTGAACTGGCGGTTGGTAGGACACTGACCCATTTTGTTTCACAGCCTTTGAAAATGGTGCCTGTCTTGGCGTGTTATGTGCACTGGTGTCAGGCTCTAGTTCACCTGGATTTGTCAGTTGGATATAGTACCTTCTCAAGGGTGTAGACAGTTTCTGAAGGTATTTATGAAACTCATCTTCACCAACTAATGTCCTGATTTTCTCCAAGGTCTTTAATGAACAGTCCCTTAAATTGTCTTCTTCAGATGTATCCAGTAATTTTTTGGCCAATGACTGAGTGACTTCAAAGAAATTCTGTCGTGAAAATTCTGGTGTAAAAAGCATTGGCATGGCAACAATAGATTCTTTCTTAACTCTTTTATCTTCATTTTCCAACCCATAATGCACAATCGCATGCAACAATGTTGGAACATGACTGGTACATTTCATGTACACATGAAGAGTTTGGATGACGGCTCTCCTTACAGTGATTTTGTTTTCACCGATGTTCGGAATTAGTTTGCCCATGACCTCTGACATGCAGGCATCGAGGCCCTCGCCAAACTGAGGGATTACCTCATTGATCAGCTGAATACATTTAAGTCTTACATCCCAGTTATTATCGGAAAGTGCTAGCCCAAGCCCTCTGAAAACAGCCTGAAGATTGGTGAATGGTAGCTTGCCTCCATTTCGTCTGACAGTTATCAACAGTTGTTCCAGTACCTCTACCCTCTTTTGAAACCTCTGGTCTCTAAGCTGATCAACGACTTCATTTTCATCCATATTCCAGCCGCCTCCAGGCAGACGGTTGTCTATGTAGCCTGCATCATTAAAATCACGTAAAGGGTTAAGAAATTTTTGAACTGGGGCTTTGGCCACTTTACCTGCCATTAACAAACGAAGATCGGTAAAAGAAAGTTAAATAAAATCCTATCCCGTGAGTTTAAACTCACACCGGTGCTCGCTTATCAGAAAATGCGATGTTTTTATACCACTGACATTCATGATTGTCTATCCATTCATCACTTTATTTACAATTTCATCAATTTTTGTCCAAGGACAGAAAAAATGGCGATTCTCCCCAACAACAGATTGTATTGATCACGTGATATCCGCTGTAGATGCCGATTGGTTGTGTACAGCATACGAATCTTTTGTACAAACGAAAATATTTTTTACTGGTTTTTATTCAAGAAGGGAGAGAATCGTGATATTTCTTATTGATGAACTGTCATGTTCTTATTGTTCTTTAGATTGAAACCAGTTTATCAATTGTGTTTGAAATTTAAAATTAATCATTATTATTAAGCCTTAGAAAAATAGCTAGACGAACAAAAGCCAGCATAATACATCTGTCCATGTTTTGACGTCATCGACGATGAATGACGTCACGATTTCGTCAATAGTTTAATTAAAAAAAGACACCGTTAGGTAATAGTGAATTCTGGAACTAAATTAAAACAACCTAACGATTTCACCTAATCCAGTTTTATACTAAGATATATGCATTTAATTGTAATTAAATTTATCTGCAATGTATTGAATGATTTATTTAAGAAATTAATTAACTGACTTCATTGCGCAAATATTCAACTGGAAGTAAAGTTGAAAACACGCAGGCACGAATTCAGGCCCGGGCGTTTGGGCTGCAGCGCCCCAGCTGAGCCCAGCGAAAGCATTTTCGGGCTGGGCTTTGATCTTACACAAAGGGCTGCCGTGTTAATAAGTATACCGTATGTTGCCTTATTTTATGACTGTCGGGATTGGGCTTTGATCTTACACAAGCAGTAAACGTCTGGCGTGTGACTTTGTTAATTAAATGGTTACATTTCTCACAACTTTTTCAGAAAATTTCAAAATAGAAATGCTAAACGGTGTAGTTATGGCATTGTCTTGTATTATAAAGAATGTTTTAAAGATTGTATCGAAATTATTAAAAATCACCATGATTGTATTATTTGGTTAAAACTTGATCGTAATTTCTTTGGTGTTGAAGAAGATATTTATCTATGTGGCTGCTATATTTGGTGTGAAGATTCCCCTGCTTATAACGTTGTAAGTGCAGATTTCTTTGATATTTTAGAAAACGATACATCGCTGTATAATAATCATGGTAAAGTGTTATTATTTGGGGATTTTAATAGCAGAACCGGAGCCAAATATGATTTTATTACACATGATACGGTGAATAAATTAACTGATGACATTGATTATAACCCCGATGTACACTCAGTCCGGGCCTCCGTTGATAAGTCGCACAATAATCACGGGATAAAACTTCTTGATCTATGTAAATCCTCGAGTTACCGTATTGTGAACAGTAGGATAGGTGATACTTGTAAATACACATATTTCTCACGTAACGGATTATCTACAATCGACTATTTGCTTTGCCAAGAACGATATTTTTCCTTGATTAAGGATTTTACTGTGAACGATTTTAACGAGTTCAGTGATCATGCTATGTTGTCATTTTCGATCTATTGTAACAATTATTCAAGCGATGTACCTTCTTATGAGGAACATAAATTTAAATGGGACGAATCGTTACGAAATGAGTTTCGCTCAGGTATTATTGCCAAACTACCAGTTTTTAACAGAATTGTGAATGATATTGATTGTGGCAGTTATGACTCAATTAATATCGCGCTAAATAATTTCACCCATCTCTTTCGCAGTGTAGCGGATCCGTTATTTTCAAAAACGATTTTTATTTCAAATAAATCGGAATTTGAGGAAAGCGAAAGCATTAAGCATAAAGATTGGTTCGATATCGACTGTAAAATTGCCCATTCAAACTATATAAGAATGTTGAATATATTTAATGCTGACAAAAACGAAAACAACAGATTTCAAGTTTTACAAACAAATTTATAAAACATTAATTAACAAAAAGAAGAAATGCTATTATCGAACAAAGGTAAATGAGTTAGAGAATTTAAAAAAACGAACGCCTAGGGACTTTTGGAAAATTTTTAAAGCTAAAAAGAAACATAAAAATGAAAATTTATCTTTAGGTGATTTTCGCACATTTTTCTCATATATAAGCAGTGGCATTTTTGACTGTGAAAACGAAGAGGCTGAAACATTTTGCTCTAGTAATGATTTTGACTTGCCAAATACGCGTTTTCCGGAACTTGATCGGCCGTTTACTGTACACGAAATCATTAATGGTATTAAATCATTGAAACGTGGTAAAGCTTATGGTAGTGATTGTGTATTAAATGAATATTTATTAGAATGTAAAGATATTATTTCTGCGCATGTTTGTGACTTATTCAATTCTATTTTAAGTTCAGGATTTTATCCAGAAAAGTGGACAGAGGGTATTATAATTCCTATACATAAAAAAGGAAGTGCTTCGGATATAAATAACTATAGGGGTATTACACTTCTTAGCTGCTTATCTAAGCTTTTTACAACAGTTGTTAATACTCGCATCGAAACATTCTGTAATAACTTTAACATTATTTCGGACGCACAATTTGGTTTTAGGAAAGGGCGGTCCACTGTTGATGCAATATTTATATTAATGTCTTTAGTACAAAAATATATTAATGAAAATAAAAGATTATATGTTATATATGTTGATATGATGAAATGTTTTGATACTATCTATAGAAATGCACTATGGTTGAAATTATATAAATGTGGCATAGAAGGTAAATTACTGAGAATTATAAAAAATATGTACGAAAATGTTAAATCTTGTGTTAAACATTGCTCAAATTTTTCTGAATATTTTAGCTATGCAGTTGGACTACGTCAAGGGGAAGTATTGTCACCTTTATTATTTTCATTGTTTGTAGAGGATTTAGAACTGTTTTTGCAAGAAAACAATTCATCTGGTTTGAATATTGACGATATAACATTGATTTTGTTGCTTTTTGCCGATGATATGGCAATTGTAGGTAAAACACCTGAAGAAGTTCAAAACCATTTAGATCGCTTGCTTGAATATTGCAAAACTTGGGGGCTTAAAGTTAATATCAATAAGACAAAAATCATGGTATTTCGAAAACGTGGTCGATTGTTACCTTCCGAAAATTGGACGTATGATGGACAACCAATAGAAGTTGTAAATGATTTCAATTATCTCGGAACAGTTTTTAATTATACCGGCAACTTTAATTTGAACCAAGAATATCTATCTGGTAAAGCACTTAAAGCCGCGAATATTTTATTCAACAAATGTAAGGAATTTGATTTAAAACCTGAAACCATTTGTCAGTTGTTTGACGCTTTCGTGGGATCAATGTTAAACTATGCATGTGAAGTGTGGGGAAACACAAAGTCTAAAGAAATAGAACGAATCCACCTAAAATTTTGCAAAAGATTACTGAACGTTAAACAAAACACGTGCAATGCAGCGGTTTATGGCGATTTAGGTAGATATCCTCTTTTTAGAAATCGTTATATTAGAATTGTAAAATACTGGTTTAAGTTATCAAATACTGACAACATTATATTAAAAACGGTATACTTACAGGCCCTTCAAGATAGTCAGAATGGCCATACCAATTGGGTTTCAAATGTTAAGAAACTTTTTGACATTTACGGGTTTTCTTATGTATTTGATAATGTCAATGCTGTCGATGTAAATGTGTTTTTATGCCAATTTAAAAGTAGAATTATTGATATGTATACCCAGGATTGGTATAGAACAGTAGATAATTGCCCTGTGTTAGACATGTATCGTTTATTTAAACCTGTGTATGGCTATGAATGTTATTTAGATATTGTTCCCAAATCTTTAAGATCATATATTGCTAAATTAAGATTATCAGTTTTACCGCTTAGAATTCAAATTGGTCGATATGCCACTCAAAATATTCATAGAAACGAACGATATTGTCTTTGTTGTAACGAAATTGATATTGAAGACGAATTTCATTTTATTTGTAAATGCTTAAATTTTGTAGATATTAGAAAAAAATATATAAAACAATTTTACTACAATAGACCGTCTGTTCACAAATTTCACCAATTATTAAAAAGTAATAATAAAAATGAACTTTTAATGTTAGCAAAGTATATTAAAGAAGCGTTAAAAATAAGAAATACTTTCCTGAACACTACTGTGTAATATACACAGAGTTGTCCTCCTTTACACTAAAAACATTAGTTAAAAAAAGTTTATATTTCGATGTTAATTTATTGAAATATCATGACCGTTGTTTTCCTGTTATTCATAAAACTATCTCTGTATTTTATGTGTTTATGTGTATCCGTGTTTACAAATATTTTATTATTATAATTAAATGTTAAAATGATATAACGTGACAAAATGCATGTAAGATTATGATGTGTTTAGATGATGTACTATGTACAAATCTTAATAAACTGTCTTGTCTTGTCTTGTCTTGTCTTGTCTTGTGTACCGTGTATTGCCTTATTTATCACTTTATCTGGACATTTAATCTGGGAGCTGGGTGGTACACTGCTGAGCATACACCAGGCCAATCATGATGTTCAAGTGGCTGGAAACATTTCAATTGGTAAAATAATCACGGACTCGACGTCGTTAATTGACCACGGTCGGAAGCACCCTAGTTGTAATTAAGAGAGTTACTTATTAGGCGTAAAAAATTGTGTGTTGCAGGTTACCCGATCTACCCTAAAAAATGCCCCGACCCTAAAACAGTTTATTGAGTTTGTCAGACATTTTTTGTTTTATTTACTTTTTCCAATATTAAATGTTGTTGTTTTTTCATAAATAAGTGTTTTCTTTTGATAGCACCCACTTAAGAACAATGTTTAAAGATATTACTGATATGTTTTGAATATTCATATAGGTTTAGAATCTTAAAGTTAACTATTTAACAAATAAAAAAATAATAACAAAAATAAATCCCTAGCTACCTACCTAATTTGTTTTGGGCATGTAACCTGAAACAAGCATCATTTTTTACCCCATTTTTCAAACTATCTGGTTTAGGTAGAAGTATGGCACATACTCCACAACAAATATTTTGTATTACCGTTCATTTAGGCTGATGATGGGACTGAATGCCAAAGATTTCAGGAAAAATTCTACCACAATACATTTGGTTTGTACAGAGATGTATCGATACAACAATGATATTAATATTAACTGTACTTTATACAATGAAATAAGAAGCACCTGTTTTGATGATGTGCTAACAAATGATATTTTTGTCAACCTATCTTACATTGAAAAAGCATTTCTTGTGAGCAATAACACAAGTCAATTAGCAAAATACATTCTAAAAGCCTTCACCAAAAAACGAAACAGTTTGTTTTATAAAGCATCAACTTAACATTTAAATACGTAATATATTTTAAAAGTATATAGTGGATATTTGTTTAATGCAGTGTAAGATCGTATTTTATTTCATGAGTGGTCATAGATACAACATTTTCACGAGTGGCGCAGCCACGAGTGAAAATATATAGTTTCTATATGACCACGAATGAAGGAGCACGATTAGGGTCTTTAATATCTTAGATAGCATCATGCTCATAGAAACGAGCATCATGCTTAATGAACGGGCATGATGCTCACTCAGTAAACGAGCATCTTGCTCTTTCGGCCGAGCATCATGCTCATAAGATCTAACGTGATGCTAGTTTCTGGAGTATCATGCTGGGTTAGGCAATAAAGACCCCTTCGTACGGCCTAGTACTGTCGAGCAGCATGCTCAATGAATGAGCATCATGCTCCTAAAATCGAGAATCATGCTCGTTTAATGAGCATTTTAGGTCAAGCTTCAAGCTCGTTTATTGAGCATCATGCTCGATCCAACGAGGCCGTGTGAAGAGGTTCTTTATTGCCTAACCCAGCATGATGCTCCAAAAACTAGCGTCACGCTCGAATTGACAAGCATGGTGCTCGATCTTATGAGCATGATGCTCGGTCGAAAGAGCAAGATGCTCGTTTACTGAGCATGATGCTCGTTCATTGAGCATGATGCTCCACCTTACGAGCATGATGCTCATTTCTATGAGCATGATGCTGTCTAAGATATTAAAGACCCTAATCGTATTCCATATCTTTATTTCATGCTTTTGAACAATAAATTATAATAAAATGCGCGAGATATACTGAAGGGTCACAAGTTTTGTGTTTTATGACGTCATAAATATGACGCCATTATGATTCCAAACTTGTCGATCACTGTCGCTTAATTATATGTGTATTGAGTTTTATTGTATGTTTTCTTTTATTTAAAAAGACCGCTGTTTTACACTGACGATTTGGGTATTCACAAACTTAAAAAAATATAAACATAAAAAAAAAGTTTAAAGTAGATCTAGTTCCACATAACCAAGAGTGAAATGATCAAACGTTATCACTTCACTCGACCCGGAGTGAATTTGCAATACGAATTATATACAGAAACCCTTGATACATCATATTCCTACCGAATATAATTTTAAATTGCCATTGTCTAATGAAATTTTATGTTTGTGTTATTAAAAATGGAAGTCATCATTATTTCAAATGCGCTGAATGTTCCCTGAAGATTGCTTTTCATACGGATACACAGTACAAATGATCAACTGACTTAGAAATGTGTATGTATTATGCATAGATAACTTCCACGATGAAGGTACGGTATACTACTTAAGAATAACTATACGCGTCTGATACAGAATAATTTTCATTCATTCCCGCAATTATTTTCGTACATTGTTAATTTGTTAAGTTTGGCTGACAAATGTATATAATAATGATGTTAACGTAAATTATTTAGGTTATTCATATAGCACTGGTGAAAACATGGGGCGGTATGATCGGTTTATTCAAGGTACAAATATTAATAATTATTGAATTAATCACACATTAGTTTTGGGATATGAGAAGTTTTCTTATGGTTAAAAAAAATCTGGGGTCCGAGAAGTCGCCTTGTCTAGGTGGGGACCGAGAAATCTGGGGTCCGAGAAGCCACGTAACCGATCATCTTGGGCCTCTTGTATTATGTTTAGGGTAAAATGATATCTCATTATTAATGTCAACGCCGATTGTCTTTTTTAAAAGACATTTCTTGTTTATTATGTTTTTAGACTGTTGGCGCAAGCCAACGAGATTTAGTAGGTGTATTCAGAAATCGGTCTTTCGGGAATTACTTCTTTACTTTGCATTCTACGAGTCAGTAAATCGACAAATTACTGCGCTTCGCTCGCTGAGCAGTGAGGCTTCCTGTTATCGATGCTACATTCTATGAATAGATGACAAGAAATAGATCCGACATAAACAGTAATAAACAATAATAATAAGCCATTTAGTCCACATCTACAAGGGAATTCATTTTATGTCTATTCGCATTGGTATGATAGCGTATCTGTTTGTGCTGTATTACATCATACTGCGTAAGTTTAACAACAGTGTATTGAGTCAGTACATATAGCAAAGCGATCGTAACCACTCGATTGACGATTGCTATTGTTTTTGTTGTTTTGCATACGAATAATGAAAAAGCATTGTACTTCTATAGAGTGTTTTGAATGTATTTTACTAATCTAACTTATTTTATTTAAATTGGTATTTACCGAACATAGCGCTTGTAATAAAACGCACTAAATATTGATTCGAACTTATACGGTTCATCGACTATTTTTACCCCTTGCAGTTTGATTTGTATGCATGTAACTCTGTTTGCTTTTTAAATAGTTTGCACAAAACTATGTGCCTCCCACGAATTACAAAAAAAAATGATGAGAATGTCGTAGATAAATAGCATTTAATTGTAAGTAGAATTTATAGTTATGAGTTTCGTTATTATTTTTTTTTTAGAAATAATATAACAAACAGGTGACTAGCTTCAAAAAAATGTTCCTTATGATAAAAATACTCTCATAATTCATTTGCTCTTAGTTTCTTTTTTTCGCCAACAGTCTTTCTACGCTGTCAGCGTTTTGATTATATTTGTGTTGAGTATCAGCGTAAAGCTTATAATAGCTACAGTGTTCTGTGCTTTATGTACTCAATATTTTGTTTGACAATTACTCTATGATACGAAAATGTATATGTGTCCGACCGTTTTAAAATATATTTACATGCAGAAGTACCTTACATGTAATATAAATTAGTTAAATGAACATCTATATGACCATGTGTAATCATATCAAAGTTTAAAGTTGATGTTTATTGATAAAATATTGTCTTTATTCTGAAGTGGTTATAGGCCTGCGGATAATTCCTGACCGATGTAGGAAACTGTGATGGATAAGTACACACGTAAAAAGGATAATTACATAACAAACTAAAGCAATAAGATTCCGATGCATGAACTAATTTATTTTGGTGTTATTTCTGTGCTTTACTCTGTATTCAAATGCCTTTACAGGTGTATTTACAGTCCCATGGCTACTCTGTTTCTTTCGCATAAAAACTGTATGTAATAGCGGAAAAGGAATAGTTCGATCTTGTGTAATTTTGACATGTAGCCGGTATTTTAAAACATCGTCACTATCTTTCGAACGGCAGTTTTCAGTCATGTCCTCTAAACTGCCAGAAGATGCAATATACACACTAATTAAACTTTGGACGTTCAGAAATATTCAAACGAGTGTCACTTTGAATGTGCTTCATGCTTTTCTATTTTAAAGAGGTATTCGCATTTCCTGTTCCACTTTCATTGTTTCGAATTATAACTACGTTGTCGTTTTTTTTGTCTTTTCAAATCGTTTGGCACAAAATCAGGACATACTTTATTTCCCACTTTTTTCGTCCAGCACAAACTCGCGATATTTTAACACAGGTATTCAAGTGTGCAATCGGTAACAATCTCTGTCGTTTAAGTGCATGCCTCCTCATATCGATGATATTTAAAGTGTTCCATAGTTTCTATCTTGAAAAGATACAAATACACCTTGTCACTGGTGAACGAGCACATTATGCAATACGATTTGAATGAAAATATAAACATATATAAAGTCCCATTATAGTCGTTCATCTTACATGTATATCAATTCATTTATATAGAAAAATATTTAGTAAGGTGTTTATCTTTCACGTTTTCTGCGTTGGTTTGGTTTTTATCCGTTCCTATTATACATTGCGTTCGGTTATTATCAACACACAATTTGGTTTCTATCCATTTTCTCACAGTCTGCACATTTGAATGAGTATTGTGTCCATATGCAGAGGTATAACACCATAGTGTAACCGTGCTCTTGAAGCAGTATATTTTTGCTTCCAAACAGCGAAATAGTGTGGCCATTTAATGCCTTTAAGTATTTTTTTAAAGATTTTTTATACATATTTTAATTAAATGTTTGGCCTTGTTCCTCAGCATTCCACCTTACAACACAATGTTTGCTAGATGAAACAATAGATTTATTGAACTAAATACTCACTTGATCAATTGCGACAGATATAACGACAGAAACAAACCTGTTCATAATGAAACTATGCATAAAACAAAGTAGTACCGTCTTTCCATCCGCCATATTGGCACCGCGTTGGGGTCGCCGCACTGCGTTAGGATTATCCGGGTACAGGCCGTGCTACTGCAGCAGCTGCTGCTGCTACTACTACTACTACTACTGCTATTACTACTACTAATACTACTACTACTACTACTCTACTAGCCGGGCCGGCTAGCTCAGTTGGTAGAGCACTGGACTACAAATCAGAGGATCGCGGGTTCGATTCCCAGCCCGGTCACATAACTTGTGTGGGGAATGGTCATGAAATTATTTCTACGGCCATTCTCCCCCTACCTCTGATTCAAGTAGGGCATTAGTATGTGCACTTAGTACTGGTCAACCAGCGTACCTTAACTGACCGCCGTTATATGACTGAAATACTGTTGAATACGGCGAAAAAACCAAATAAACAAACAAACAAACAAACACTACTTCTACTACTACTACTACTTCTGCCGCTGCTGCTGCTGTGCTGCTGCTGCTGTTATTGCTACTACTTGAGCTGTTGCTACCACCACTACAATAACTGCTGCTGTTGTTGCAACTGCTGCTAAAATTACTGTCACTACCAATTTTACATCATCTTAGTCCAGCCTCCAGTCCATGCCTGGACTGCGTCCAGCCCTGACCCGAAATTGCAATTTACAGATAAATGATAAAAACATGATAAATGGTATGTTTGTTCATTTTCACCAGAGACCTCATGATTAAAACTATAATGTGAATTATATTAATTTCGTTAATATGAGTATAGTTTAGCAGCGCACTGCTTTTAACAGTCACGTTGTGGTTAATATTACAACACTGATATCTGTTTAACAAATGGATAATTATGTACATACACAATCTTTGCAGTGCGCTATAAGGCCTACGGGGACCATCCATTGTTTAGTACCTTTAAACCCAGTACACTCCCGTGCTTTCAGTCGTCACAAAACCGTCTGGTCGGAGGGTTGAGTAAACAACAGCAGCTCGAACTTATGTTTGTTTTCAAGGTCCACCTTCCTCTTCCGCGAGTCTTTGCTTCCAAAGAGTCCCGTTCTTGGAGGCGCTGACTTTAAAAACTTTGCAAGTTTTTTTTTTTTCAATTTCTTTTACAATTTTGCATAATTACTGATCAACGATTTTTCTTTCTCATATGGAATAATACTCGGCAGGAGATTATCAATATCAAGCGGACCTTCAGCGGTATCCAGATATACAATGTATATAGGTGTAACGTTTCGCCCGAGCTTCGAGTATCAAGTACGGCGCACACTATTTATTATTACAACAAAACAAGAAAAAACAATATATATATATTACATATAATATATATAATTTTTCTCAAGCTACCTTACTTTATGATTATCTTATTGTATAAAAATGATTGGTATGGAACAGTGAATTAATTAGAATCAAATATTATAAAACAATAACGCCGAGCACTACGTTTTGTGGTATTGGACCATGTATTGACATCGAACCCTTGGTATGAAACCATGTACGATACTCCGTGTGTGGTTCATAAGAGTGTACGGAGTCTCTTCTTATATGACCCCGTACCCTGGGTATGGAACCTTTGAAAAGAGACGTGGTGTCTTGGTACGGAGGAATGGAACTTTTATATTATTGATTACTATAGCGACCCGGGCTATTGAGGGGTAGGAATCCTGCTAACATGGCCCATATGTCGCAAGAAGAGGATTGCCAGCCTCAGAGCACCCAAAGTCACTAGTGTTTTATAAATAATATTATTTTAATTACCCTTTTAGGTTTATATCGATCAATGTTTACTCAACGAGGTCGGAAGCAGATCTGCCTATTCTGTTGTCACACCGTAGTACCGGCTCCTTATCAGCAAATGCACCACTTTCCAGCGAAGACGAAAAAGGAGAGACGGTGGGTTTGTATATATTGGTTTTTTTATACGTTTTTGCTTTGATTTTCCAAAAAATAATATTATATAAAGATGTCAGAAGCAATAAAGAGTTATCACAGAAAATATATAGTTACAGAACCTTATATTTTCCAAGAAAAGGCGAGTTAAAATCGAAGTTTATTTGTTTTTGAGGTATTTTGTTAGGTTTATATAGTTTTATCGCCGCAAATAGCTTATTTTGCAAGAATCAAAATCGACAGACTTTTTGCGCATTGTTCCACCAGTAACCACATCAATTTTCAGAATTGTTCATTGTTTGATAGTAGAGATATAACGTCCTGAAGTGATTGGGTGTAAAAAATGGCACCAGTTATCAGCGATTTCATGTTTTTACCGGCACCAGTGATCAGCGAAATTTTATGTAGTTACAAATTTAAGCATTTGTCACAAATGTATCATTAAATATTCATTTAGACACATCACACATCTATTGTTTATCATAATCCGCCAAGAGGCATGTGTGTTCGTCCGCACGTGCGCCTCTACATGCAGTCAAGTGTAGGCATTTGATATTTCGTATAACAGACACGAATATTGGCATTATCAATTCCATTACAGACGGCTCTCAAACATACATATTTAGTACCGGTATGCATGAATTATTCCTTTAAAATATTGTTTTGTAAATTTAGTTATCGAAAGTTAAAGGAGCATGCCATTAATAAAGGAAATTTACTGTGTTATTTATGCATTACGTTTTAAAAATTGTGTGTGTTTTTTTATTTGCCAAATGTGTGTGTATCGGACGGCAGTAAGTTTGAGTGTTAATAATTGCATATGATTGTTATCTGTGTGATCCTTCCGTGGTAAGGGTGGGGTGCGCTGGTCGACGGCGATAGCGTGGCAAGGGTAACTTGTTTCCGGTAGGCGTGCACGCTGAGATTTGACCTGGCCTTACTTGAATTTCTTAGTAATTTTGAACTATAAAGTCATTGAATGCCAAAAGGTCTATGATAACGTATTATGGCCTTGTTGTTAAAAATATTTAGGTTGTTTGTGGTTCTGTTTATTACTTGTTTATTAAAGATAATAAGACAATATTTTCTATCTATGGTTAGAATAAGTCACGGAAACAGTATATAAATGGTTTTATTTATGTATATTGAAGCTGGTGAGTGTTTGTTTATGGGTGATAGTGCCGATTCTATTAGAATGTGCGCTCTTTTATACTGCCCTTACATCCGGGTAACTTTACTTATATAACTGCCCTAGCGTAACTTACACGCAACTATTACGACTGATCCTATACATATGTACAGTCGAAGAAATGCTTGTATATGAAAGAGCAACTTTGTCACAAAGGAACAATTCTTGAAGTCTCAGCTTGGTCTTGGGATTGTTAGTCTACATATCAGGGCGTCATCCGTATCGCCCTTGAGAGAGGAAGACCCGGTATGATGACACAACATGATCCAGGGTACAAATATCGCGTTCCCCAACGTAGTTCATGCAAGCAGCAGGCGCGGTTACAGGAATTTGAGTTAGAGGGTGCGAACATATTCAGTAACTAAACAAGGCTTTTGGTATCTCGAGCAAGTTGGAGATAGATGTCGGCAAGGTTCGATATCGACAAAAGGGAAAAATTCAAGTACAAAAATATCGATGAACAGGCTCGACTCTAATGTTTTTCGTGAAATTTTCGTTGAATAATTATTACAACACAACGATTCTACGTTTTATTTAGGCGTACAGTTCATTTATACAAAACACATCAAAATGATATTGAAGTATACATGTAGGCCCTACATGGATATTAGCGCAAAATTTCTCAAAATGCACAATCTCTTTAATTATTCTGTGCACATTACCAAAATATATGATTAATAGGTACAGGCATAAGCTATATAACACTGGAATTATACACGGAACAAATATGATGTACCGGTATCTACCTATAATCTCAATCAAATGTTGGCCCAATATTTTTTATAGTGTACGATGTAAGCAAATTTTTGAATAACGGAGGACTTACGTCAAAATAACCCAATCTTAATACACACTACATTTCCACATGTCTCTATGCAAAATCATTTCTGTGCGACCATGCCACTAACGTTTACAGGCCATCACTATCGCAACTGAATTATTAGAGTGTCAATTAATACATTAATAATTAGCAGACTCTGCATCTGAATTATTTTCATGAAACGGAATAGAGTATCTTACTTTCACGTGATTGACGCGAAGTGGACGTGTTTTTGAACTGAGCAATAACGTAATTATGGCTTTTAAGTGATAGTTGAATAAAACGTGATTTTTGTTTGGTGAAATCTATTATTTCTGGATTATTATGACCTACAGCTTAAACATATATAATGTTCTTCCTCTTTTTTGTTTGATGCTGTTTTTGAATTTGTTCTCACGAAACTTAATCGCTTAGATATCATTTATTTATATATGTTGTTAGACTGTTGGCGGAAGTCAATGGTCTTTTAAGAGGTTAATTTCCAAAACAGGTATCGCGGAAAACTACTTTTTTTCTATGCAGGCTACGAGTCAGTAAATCGAAACCTGGAAAGGTCTTCATTAAAACAGCAAACATTCACCAGAGATCTATTAACAAACAACTGTTTATTGATAGATCTTTGCATTCACAAATGTTTTTTTTGTACCTTTTAATCATTTAAGATAATGTATGTCATGTGTATTATAATGTGAAGATCATGTGATTTATTACAATTACAGTTTCTAAAAAAAGTCAACTTATTAAAAATGTTACGTCAAACTAATGACACCCCTATTTTCGCTATTTACTTGAATGTAACCGAAATATTAACCTGGGTGTCCTGGAACAAGACCACTAAATTAATGCGCTACATCCGTTTTTTTTTGACTCTGCAATGCATTAAACTTTGGTAAGCCTTATTTGACAAGAGTTAGAAGATTGTGAACTTTAGCATGGAAAATCGAGAGCACGCATCGTATGACCTACTTTTGACTTTTTGACTCAGTAGGCTACGAATCACTAACAATCGATGCTCCTAACTATCACGCTTTATTTGTTATTTTACATGGCTCGTTGCAAATTGACTTGTTAACTGGTATGTATATAATTCCGTTTGCATTAGATAATTAGCTTGAACAATATGTGTTCGTTACTTACAAATAAATGTTTTTATGATGTCGTATACTGAATAAGAAGCCATATTAGCAAGTTTAAAGGTGGTAATTTGAACTTCATTCCAGCAAATGTCTCCGTTTTAGCAAAAGTGCACTCATATTTCACATGCTTATTGTTTCTTTTATCGCCAACAGTCTTTTAATGCAGTCAGCGTTTTGATTTTTTCCTGTTACGTTGACATGCTGAACTTTTTTTCATTATGTGTTGTTGACGATGTACATCGTACAGTTCGAAATAAATTGTCTGTCTGTCTGTCTTATTTTACCGGTATATGTTTTTATGCTCATCACAATGTACGAATTTCATTTTCTTAGATGTATTATAAAGGTGTTCAACATAAGGTAGCCTTTTGGAAATAAAATTGCGGTGACTTCCCCTAGGCGGTAAAATAATCACTGCCACCGACAAGAAATTCTTCAAGATCTGGTTTTGTTGACAAATTATTTTTATTTATTTTTTCATAAAACTACCTCAGAAATATTGCACTATTGGTCCAGATATATATAATTTATGAGATAGGTAAAACTAGTTTAAAAAAGAGATAACTAAAAATGTAAACTAAACAAAGATGTCCACGTTGTTTTTTTCTGCGTGTCCTCGATTTTTAATAACACCGTGTGATCTGGCTATGGTCACGTGGAAGCTGGTGATGGCAGGGAATTTATTTGATATTTTTTCCAAACCAATCATATCTCTGTGTGGAGGTTGTCATTATATTTCTTAGTCTCAAGTTAATATTAAAGTAACTCTTAACATCATATTTATAATACAAGATCAATGCTTCATTCGGGACATCGACTTAATGCTGATCGATGTTCCTGTGAACATTCGGGTGAAATACTTAGAGAGAATTTGCCATATTCTAACATATATATCTTCAACTTGAACACGAACAACACTATATTTGATTAAATATATATCTACATCGTTAATCTAAACAATTGATTGCTTCAGTAAATACGACTGTCCAGGCGAAACGCAACATACCTTGGCAAATACGCTATGTCGTGTTTTGAAACCATGACGAATAACGTGTACTGCGCATGTGTGAGTTTTTTTGTACCGCTTTAAAGGGACTTGTTCACAGATTTTGTAATTTTTGAAGTATGCCATAAAATGTCTAAACTCGCCGGATTTAAACATCAGAACTAAAGAGCCCATGTATAATAACAAGAAAAGAATTTAAAAAAAAAGAAGATATGAACATTTGCTCCCACCGTGGTCCAAACAACAGATCTCAGGAGCAAAAGGTTAACGCCTTATCTACACGGACATTCCGATATTGCTCTTTGCATTTTTACATTACAGTTGAACACCGATGTTTCGAAGTCGTTGGTTCCGACGAAAATAGTTCGAAATAGGAAAGTTCGAAATAGTGTGTTCCAACCTCCGCACAGAGATTTGACTGGTTCCGAGCATAGCTCTTATCAAATCACTGCCGTCAAAACAAACCACGTGATGATGATCGATTAAAATCTTCGACAATATTAATTATGGTTTTAATTAGTTAATTTCTTTTCCTCTTTTCAGTGTTGTATGTAAGTGATCCACGTGTTGTCAACAATTTTAACGAAAACAACAGAAACACACTCCAAATTATTCCATCGTTTAGCGTTACAAATGCTGTATAATTTAATAAATTTCAACTGATGATTTTTAGACTGTTGGCGGTCTTTTTAGAGGGTAATTTCCAGAACAGGTATCACGGGGAACTACTTTTTTTCTTTGCAGGCTACGAGTCAGTTAATCGAAACATGAAATTGTCCTTCAAAACAGCAAAATATCACGAATGTTTTCTTAACTTTTAGTTATTAAGGTAATGTATGTCATGTAAATTATAGTGTGCATATAATGTGATTTATTACAATGACTGATTATGAAAAAGTCAATTTATTGAAAATGTTTCGTCAAATTAATGACACCCCTATTTTCGCTATTTACTTGAATGTAACCGAAATATTCAACTGGGTGTCCAGGAATAACACCACTAAATTAATGCGCTACAACGTTATGTTTGACTCGTTGTGAAAGTGTTATTTCTTGTTACCAATTCTTATTCTGAATATTTTGACAACAAATTTCAGCAATGTATTAATTTTAATCTGTAGTATGGAAAATCGAAAGCACGCATCGTATGACCTACTTTAGACTCAGTAGGCTACCAATCGCTAACAATCAATGCTCCGAACTACCACGCTTTAGGTTACAGTATACTAAATATTTCAGGTGTGCAATGCTATACTCTCTAAATAAATCAACACCATTTATTTGAAGACACAATTTTCTGTATAGTCACTTGCCATGACTTTATTTTTGAATATTTCTTTGTACGTGTGGTAGGAAAAACATTGTTGTGTACTAAAAATTAACTGTTTCGCTTGAAGGTTGGAGACTACATGACGAGACGTTGACAGTTGGCAGTATACCTTCAACTGGAGAGTAGCCGGTAAAAAGATGGCCGTAAAACAGTGAACTTTGATTCGCGTCGAGTTCTTTCTTACATATCACATGACCTATCTTTTTTATTGTCTAAATCAATTCGGCTCGGAATGCTCTTTAAGAAAAGGTATGGTTATGAGGGTCTCTACGCGCAAAATGTTGAGTTTATTTTTTGTTGAATTTATTGCTTTTACATTGAATTTGTTAAGGAAATCTTTTAGTATATTGTGACCTAAACTGACTTTGGGTTAAAATAAAATATCGTCTGCAAGTGCAAAATATGGATGAGAAAGCAGATTTTTGGTCATTTCTGAGCAAAAGAGTAGAAAATAAGTGCATTAAATGCATCAATTCAGATTGTTTGATCTGGAATGGTTGTATTTCAAATAGTTCCTTACCCTATTATGGCCGAATGAGGGCTAAATTGCCTTCGGACATAAAATCAGAGACATACTTGGTTCACCGTGTAGCGTTAATGTGCTACATGAAGTCAGAATTGAACGCCAGGGACTCTGTGAGCCACTTATGCAACAATAGCTTGTGTGTTAAGCCTGAACATTTAAACATAGAGCCCCATTCCACCAACATGGAACGGCGGACATGTTTACAGTTCGGACAGTGCAGCGGGCATGGAACTGAGCCAGCCTGCATATTTGGTAAAAACATGAATACAACAAGCTTTATCACTTCCTTTTATTCATAGAAATACACTTAAAATACATAAATGCATGTTTTTTTTTCATTTTATATCTATTTCTATTGGGTATTTTTGCCTTTTTCAGGTAGAGGAACGCCTGATGCTGACGCGAGGGCCACTTGTTAGAGGTCTCTTATGCCAAAACAGGTAATAATAACAATTTATTATCAGGTACACAATCAACTAAGCATATTTATGATGCTTAAGGTGTGGAAGACTGTCATAATCAGGTTTGGGGTCACTCATGCCCTTGCCGTAGTGTAATTCCTCATGCAGTTTGTATCGATAATTCCGCGTCCTGGCACGTAAAGCTCGTGCTTTGTTGGTAGCGGATGTTTGCTTTCGGTTAAGGTCGTTGCGGTCCTCATATGCTATCTGCTTAATAATCTTTGACCCCTGGGTAAGGTTAGCATTTAGTTCAGTGGTTTTTGCAATTACAGAGTCAGCATAGCCATTGTTTAATTTGTGAACCTGCCCGTGAATTCGACCTACACAGTTGCGTGAGAAAGTCACAGTTTTAGGATTGACAGCTTGGTACGACCTGTTTACTGCTTCACTTTTTTGGGTTGTGGTTAAAAGTTTGGTAGCGTCAAGAGCAGCTGGACCTAAAACCATTTCAATGCATTTTTTAATGACTTGTTGGTCACTGTCAACCATTTTAACCTTGACATTGTCTGGCATGAAATTCTTAGCTTGCCTATTTGTACCAGCACAGACATAACTGTACTTTGCACAATGAGTACCGCAGTAACCACTGAAGCATAGAACAATGGTTGCGATTACATCAACCATGACCTTCTTTAGAACCTTGATGTCACCCTGGTGTTTATTGTGGGCAGCTTTAAGCTCAGCCATACACCTAGCTTTGACCGAGAGAGCGAACCGACTCCTGATATTAGACTTGGAATGACCCTTGAGCATGCCCTTTGAGAAAGGCGCTTTGTTGAGCTCGCGCTTCAGCGAGTTGCCTAGGTGCCTCAGATCCTTAAGATGACCCACATTGTGACCGTGAGAGTTACGAACACCTTGGAATGCCCTACTGTCCCCATCACAAGTGAAATTTGCTATTTTGATGTCCTTAGAGATCTGGTCACCTAACAACCTATTCCATTTGCCTTCATCACCTATTGGTTCCCTCTCTGAAACATTTGCAGAACAATGCCCCCTATGATTGGGGCACTGAACAGGTTTACCCTTATTCCTGAGCATTGATGCAGTCCTGCATAGTTTATTTGCTACTTGTACCCCTACAATTTGCTTGTTTCTGGTATTGTTTTCACACATAGTGCTTATGGCAATAGTTCCGGCTTGAAAGGGTGTCGCGTCAGAGTTAAAAATAAGGATCTTTTTGACCAATTTTGGCATTTTCAGCAACTAAGTTTTCTCTAATCTGGTACATGCTTCTCTCATTTAGGGATTTAAGGGCAGTATTGACCTTATTTGCTTGTTTTTGCATAGCAAGTGGAGAGGGAGCAATGATATATTGGTTGTGTTGAGAATTCTGCGGGAACCTGTGTTCCCAATAGAAGTACTTGCAACACCTATTTGGAAGCCTACATTGATCTGAGCTGCCTTTCTGCCCCTGGTACTTGATGGAACCTCATTGTAAAGCTTATAATGCTTGCCTACATATCTGCATCTTGTACATTTTAACCTTTCCTCCCAGCCTAAGCCCCACTTTATGGAAGCACTGCCGTCAATTACCAAGTCACTTCTTAACCTATGCTTTCTATTTTCAGAGGACATCATAGACTGGAGTAGGGCGGGGACATAGACCTTGTTCGTAAGTAAGTCGGGATGGACTTTTGATGGAGCAGGAACCCGTAACAGGTCTACATAGCGAATCTTGTTCGCTCTCGGACGCAAGGGCTTAGCTGGGGTTTGAGAGCCGTCTACATCCCGAAAAGTAAGAACCTTGTCATTGTAAGCTACCCGTGCTTCAAAGGATGACCTTTCTAACCTTACATAGGTTGTGTTGGAATTTGACCTTCTTTCATAATTATGTTTTTTTCCCCTTCACCGGACTAGTCCCACCTCGTTTAAAACCAACATTGAGCAACTTGTTCTTTTGCTTGGTTGTGAACCCCATTTTGACAAGATTGCCACCTTAAAAAAAGTCAAAGTACTTATTTTGTGCCCAAAATATGCAATTTTGTATTCCCTTAAACCTCTAAATGTGAGCAGGCAATGCAAATTGACCACCTGCTGCAGTTTAAAGGCACCCATGACATTATATACTAGAATATATAATTGGTGGCCTGTAATTAAAGAGGCTGCGACAAACAAGGTGCTTTAAAGATTTTACACTTTATTGGTTTGAAACAAGCAATTACTGGAAGCTGATTGATTTGTACACTTCAACGTATCTTTGATCTCCCATTTTGACTAATTTGTTCATTGTCTTGGATGAAATTGGAATTTTTTTTCTATTAAATTTACATTTTTGGGGTGATTTTTAAAAAAAAATACACAAAAAATACATTATCAAAATGGCTTAGAGTAAAAATATCTAACAAAGTCATTCTCTCCTCACCCCACATAAGCCCCCCATACACGTTTGTTTGGTTTGTTTGGGTATTTTGTCACAAATATTGCAAATATCAGCTTTAATTGTTAGAGGGACATTTAAGCTTCAAGACGCTTGAAATCACCGGCTTCCGACCAAAATCACCTGTGTTTGAAAATCTGAAATAAAATGGCCAAATGGACAGATATACAAGCCAAACTTAATATATTGGTGCAATATGCATGGGAAGATAATTATATGCAAGAAAAACTAATTTTAATGAGAACAAATTTCTCTTATAGGTTACAGTATACTAAATATTTCAGGTGTGCAATGCTATACTCTCTAAATAAATCAACACCATTTATTTGAAGACACAATTTTCTGTATAGTCACTTGCCATGACTTTATTTTTGAATATTTCTTTGTACGTGTGGTAGGAAAAACATTGTTGTGTACTAAAAATTAACTGTTTCGCTTGAAGGTTGGAGACTACATGACGAGACGTTGACAGTTGGCAGTATACCTTCAACTGGAGAGTAGCCGGTAAAAAGATGGCCGTAAAACAGTGAACTTTGATTCGCGTCGAGTTCTTTCTTACATATCACATGACCTATCTTTTTTATTGTCTAAATCAATTCGGCTCGGAATGCTCTTTAAGAAAAGGTATGGTTATGAGGGTCTCTACGCGCAAAATGTTGAGTTTATTTTTTGTTGAATTTATTGCTTTTACATTGAATTTGTTAAGGAAATCTTTTAGTATATTGTGACCTAAACTGACTTTGGGTTAAAATAAAATATCGTCTGCAAGTGCAAAATATGGATGAGAAAGCAGATTTTTGGTCATTTCTGAGCAAAAGAGTAGAAAATAAGTGCATTAAATGCATCAATTCAGATTGTTTGATCTGGAATGGTTGTATTTCAAATAGTTCCTTACCCTATTATGGCCGAATGAGGGCTAAATTGCCTTCGGACATAAAATCAGAGACATACTTGGTTCACCGTGTAGCGTTAATGTGCTACATGAAGTCAGAATTGAACGCCAGGGACTCTGTGAGCCACTTATGCAACAATAGCTTGTGTGTTAAGCCTGAACATTTAAACATAGAGCCCCATTCCACCAACATGGAACGGCGGACATGTTTACAGTTCGGACAGTGCAGCGGGCATGGAACTGAGCCAGCCTGCATATTTGGTAAAAACATGAATACAACAAGCTTTATCACTTCCTTTTATTCATAGAAATACACTTAAAATACATAAATGCATGTTTTTTTTTCATTTTATATCTATTTCTATTGGGTATTTTTGCCTTTTTCAGGTAGAGGAACGCCTGATGCTGACGCGAGGGCCACTTGTTAGAGGTCTCTTATGCCAAAACAGGTAATAATAACAATTTATTATCAGGTACACAATCAACTAAGCATATTTATGATGCTTAAGGTGTGGAAGACTGTCATAATCAGGTTTGGGGTCACTCATGCCCTTGCCGTAGTGTAATTCCTCATGCAGTTTGTATCGATAATTCCGCGTCCTGGCACGTAAAGCTCGTGCTTTGTTGGTAGCGGATGTTTGCTTTCGGTTAAGGTCGTTGCGGTCCTCATATGCTATCTGCTTAATAATCTTTGACCCCTGGGTAAGGTTAGCATTTAGTTCAGTGGTTTTTGCAATTACAGAGTCAGCATAGCCATTGTTTAATTTGTGAACCTGCCCGTGAATTCGACCTACACAGTTGCGTGAGAAAGTCACAGTTTTAGGATTGACAGCTTGGTACGACCTGTTTACTGCTTCACTTTTTTGGGTTGTGGTTAAAAGTTTGGTAGCGTCAAGAGCAGCTGGACCTAAAACCATTTCAATGCATTTTTTAATGACTTGTTGGTCACTGTCAACCATTTTAACCTTGACATTGTCTGGCATGAAATTCTTAGCTTGCCTATTTGTACCAGCACAGACATAACTGTACTTTGCACAATGAGTACCGCAGTAACCACTGAAGCATAGAACAATGGTTGCGATTACATCAACCATGACCTTCTTTAGAACCTTGATGTCACCCTGGTGTTTATTGTGGGCAGCTTTAAGCTCAGCCATACACCTAGCTTTGACCGAGAGAGCGAACCGACTCCTGATATTAGACTTGGAATGACCCTTGAGCATGCCCTTTGAGAAAGGCGCTTTGTTGAGCTCGCGCTTCAGCGAGTTGCCTAGGTGCCTCAGATCCTTAAGATGACCCACATTGTGACCGTGAGAGTTACGAACACCTTGGAATGCCCTACTGTCCCCATCACAAGTGAAATTTGCTATTTTGATGTCCTTAGAGATCTGGTCACCTAACAACCTATTCCATTTGCCTTCATCACCTATTGGTTCCCTCTCTGAAACATTTGCAGAACAATGCCCCCTATGATTGGGGCACTGAACAGGTTTACCCTTATTCCTGAGCATTGATGCAGTCCTGCATAGTTTATTTGCTACTTGTACCCCTACAATTTGCTTGTTTCTGGTATTGTTTTCACACATAGTGCTTATGGCAATAGTTCCGGCTTGAAAGGGTGTCGCGTCAGAGTTAAAAATAAGGATCTTTTTGACCAATTTTGGCATTTTCAGCAACTAAGTTTTCTCTAATCTGGTACATGCTTCTCTCATTTAGGGATTTAAGGGCAGTATTGACCTTATTTGCTTGTTTTTGCATAGCAAGTGGAGAGGGAGCAATGATATATTGGTTGTGTTGAGAATTCTGCGGGAACCTGTGTTCCCAATAGAAGTACTTGCAACACCTATTTGGAAGCCTACATTGATCTGAGCTGCCTTTCTGCCCCTGGTACTTGATGGAACCTCATTGTAAAGCTTATAATGCTTGCCTACATATCTGCATCTTGTACATTTTAACCTTTCCTCCCAGCCTAAGCCCCACTTTATGGAAGCACTGCCGTCAATTACCAAGTCACTTCTTAACCTATGCTTTCTATTTTCAGAGGACATCATAGACTGGAGTAGGGCGGGGACATAGACCTTGTTCGTAAGTAAGTCGGGATGGACTTTTGATGGAGCAGGAACCCGTAACAGGTCTACATAGCGAATCTTGTTCGCTCTCGGACGCAAGGGCTTAGCTGGGGTTTGAGAGCCGTCTACATCCCGAAAAGTAAGAACCTTGTCATTGTAAGCTACCCGTGCTTCAAAGGATGACCTTTCTAACCTTACATAGGTTGTGTTGGAATTTGACCTTCTTTCATAATTATGTTTTTTCCCCTTCACCGGACTAGTCCCACCTCGTTTAAAACCAACATTGAGCAACTTGTTCTTTTGCTTGGTTGTGAACCCCATTTTGACAAGATTGCCACCTTAAAAAAAGTCAAAGTACTTATTTTGTGCCCAAAATATGCAATTTTGTATTCCCTTAAACCTCTAAATGTGAGCAGGCAATGCAAATTGACCACCTGCTGCAGTTTAAAGGCACCCATGACATTATATACTAGAATATATAATTGGTGGCCTGTAATTAAAGAGGCTGCGACAAACAAGGTGCTTTAAAGATTTTACACTTTATTGGTTTGAAACAAGCAATTACTGGAAGCTGATTGATTTGTACACTTCAACGTATCTTTGATCTCCCATTTTGACTAATTTGTTCATTGTCTTGGATGAAATTGGAATTTTTTTTCTATTAAATTTACATTTTTGGGGTGATTTTTAAAAAAAAATACACAAAAAATACATTATCAAAATGGCTTAGAGTAAAAATATCTAACAAAGTCATTCTCTCCTCACCCCACATAAGCCCCCCATACACGTTTGTTTGGTTTGTTTGGGTATTTTGTCACAAATATTGCAAATATCAGCTTTAATTGTTAGAGGGACATTTAAGCTTCAAGACGCTTGAAATCACCGGCTTCCGACCAAAATCACCTGTGTTTGAAAATCTGAAATAAAATGGCCAAATGGACAGATATACAAGCCAAACTTAATATATTGGTGCAATATGCATGGGAAGATAATTATATGCAAGAAAAACTAATTTTAATGAGAACAAATTTCTCTTATAGGTTACAGTATACTAAATATTTCAGGTGTGCAATGCTATACTCTCTAAATAAATCAACACCATTTATTTGAAGACACAATTTTCTGTATAGTCACTTGCCATGACTTTATTTTTGAATATTTCTTTGTACGTGTGGTAGGAAAAACATTGTTGTGTACTAAAAATTAACTGTTTCGCTTGAAGGTTGGAGACTACATGACGAGACGTTGACAGTTGGCAGTATACCTTCAACTGGAGAGTAGCCGGTAAAAAGATGGCCGTAAAACAGTGAACTTTGATTCGCGTCGAGTTCTTTCTTACATATCACATGACCTATCTTTTTTATTGTCTAAATCAATTCGGCTCGGAATGCTCTTTAAGAAAAGGTATGGTTATGAGGGTCTCTACGCGCAAAATGTTGAGTTTATTTTTTGTTGAATTTATTGCTTTTACATTGAATTTGTTAAGGAAATCTTTTAGTATATTGTGACCTAAACTGACTTTGGGTTAAAATAAAATATCGTCTGCAAGTGCAAAATATGGATGAGAAAGCAGATTTTTGGTCATTTCTGAGCAAAAGAGTAGAAAATAAGTGCATTAAATGCATCAATTCAGATTGTTTGATCTGGAATGGTTGTATTTCAAATAGTTCCTTACCCTATTATGGCCGAATGAGGGCTAAATTGCCTTCGGACATAAAATCAGAGACATACTTGGTTCACCGTGTAGCGTTAATGTGCTACATGAAGTCAGAATTGAACGCCAGGGACTCTGTGAGCCACTTATGCAACAATAGCTTGTGTGTTAAGCCTGAACATTTAAACATAGAGCCCCATTCCACCAACATGGAACGGCGGACATGTTTACAGTTCGGACAGTGCAGCGGGCATGGAACTGAGCCAGCCTGCATATTTGGTAAAAACATGAATACAACAAGCTTTATCACTTCCTTTTATTCATAGAAATACACTTAAAATACATAAATGCATGTTTTTTTTTCATTTTATATCTATTTCTATTGGGTATTTTTGCCTTTTTCAGGTAGAGGAACGCCTGATGCTGACGCGAGGGCCACTTGTTAGAGGTCTCTTATGCCAAAACAGGTAATAATAACAATTTATTATCAGGTACACAATCAACTAAGCATATTTATGATGCTTAAGGTGTGGAAGACTGTCATAATCAGGTTTGGGGTCACTCATGCCCTTGCCGTAGTGTAATTCCTCATGCAGTTTGTATCGATAATTCCGCGTCCTGGCACGTAAAGCTCGTGCTTTGTTGGTAGCGGATGTTTGCTTTCGGTTAAGGTCGTTGCGGTCCTCATATGCTATCTGCTTAATAATCTTTGACCCCTGGGTAAGGTTAGCATTTAGTTCAGTGGTTTTTGCAATTACAGAGTCAGCATAGCCATTGTTTAATTTGTGAACCTGCCCGTGAATTCGACCTACACAGTTGCGTGAGAAAGTCACAGTTTTAGGATTGACAGCTTGGTACGACCTGTTTACTGCTTCACTTTTTTGGGTTGTGGTTAAAAGTTTGGTAGCGTCAAGAGCAGCTGGACCTAAAACCATTTCAATGCATTTTTTAATGACTTGTTGGTCACTGTCAACCATTTTAACCTTGACATTGTCTGGCATGAAATTCTTAGCTTGCCTATTTGTACCAGCACAGACATAACTGTACTTTGCACAATGAGTACCGCAGTAACCACTGAAGCATAGAACAATGGTTGCGATTACATCAACCATGACCTTCTTTAGAACCTTGATGTCACCCTGGTGTTTATTGTGGGCAGCTTTAAGCTCAGCCATACACCTAGCTTTGACCGAGAGAGCGAACCGACTCCTGATATTAGACTTGGAATGACCCTTGAGCATGCCCTTTGAGAAAGGCGCTTTGTTGAGCTCGCGCTTCAGCGAGTTGCCTAGGTGCCTCAGATCCTTAAGATGACCCACATTGTGACCGTGAGAGTTACGAACACCTTGGAATGCCCTACTGTCCCCATCACAAGTGAAATTTGCTATTTTGATGTCCTTAGAGATCTGGTCACCTAACAACCTATTCCATTTGCCTTCATCACCTATTGGTTCCCTCTCTGAAACATTTGCAGAACAATGCCCCCTATGATTGGGGCACTGAACAGGTTTACCCTTATTCCTGAGCATTGATGCAGTCCTGCATAGTTTATTTGCTACTTGTACCCCTACAATTTGCTTGTTTCTGGTATTGTTTTCACACATAGTGCTTATGGCAATAGTTCCGGCTTGAAAGGGTGTCGCGTCAGAGTTAAAAATAAGGATCTTTTTGACCAATTTTGGCATTTTCAGCAACTAAGTTTTCTCTAATCTGGTACATGCTTCTCTCATTTAGGGATTTAAGGGCAGTATTGACCTTATTTGCTTGTTTTTGCATAGCAAGTGGAGAGGGAGCAATGATATATTGGTTGTGTTGAGAATTCTGCGGGAACCTGTGTTCCCAATAGAAGTACTTGCAACACCTATTTGGAAGCCTACATTGATCTGAGCTGCCTTTCTGCCCCTGGTACTTGATGGAACCTCATTGTAAAGCTTATAATGCTTGCCTACATATCTGCATCTTGTACATTTTAACCTTTCCTCCCAGCCTAAGCCCCACTTTATGGAAGCACTGCCGTCAATTACCAAGTCACTTCTTAACCTATGCTTTCTATTTTCAGAGGACATCATAGACTGGAGTAGGGCGGGGACATAGACCTTGTTCGTAAGTAAGTCGGGATGGACTTTTGATGGAGCAGGAACCCGTAACAGGTCTACATAGCGAATCTTGTTCGCTCTCGGACGCAAGGGCTTAGCTGGGGTTTGAGAGCCGTCTACATCCCGAAAAGTAAGAACCTTGTCATTGTAAGCTACCCGTGCTTCAAAGGATGACCTTTCTAACCTTACATAGGTTGTGTTGGAATTTGACCTTCTTTCATAATTATGTTTTTTCCCCTTCACCGGACTAGTCCCACCTCGTTTAAAACCAACATTGAGCAACTTGTTCTTTTGCTTGGTTGTGAACCCCATTTTGACAAGATTGCCACCTTAAAAAAAGTCAAAGTACTTATTTTGTGCCCAAAATATGCAATTTTGTATTCCCTTAAACCTCTAAATGTGAGCAGGCAATGCAAATTGACCACCTGCTGCAGTTTAAAGGCACCCATGACATTATATACTAGAATATATAATTGGTGGCCTGTAATTAAAGAGGCTGCGACAAACAAGGTGCTTTAAAGATTTTACACTTTATTGGTTTGAAACAAGCAATTACTGGAAGCTGATTGATTTGTACACTTCAACGTATCTTTGATCTCCCATTTTGACTAATTTGTTCATTGTCTTGGATGAAATTGGAATTTTTTTTCTATTAAATTTACATTTTTGGGGTGATTTTTAAAAAAAAATACACAAAAAATACATTATCAAAATGGCTTAGAGTAAAAATATCTAACAAAGTCATTCTCTCCTCACCCCACATAAGCCCCCCATACACGTTTGTTTGGTTTGTTTGGGTATTTTGTCACAAATATTGCAAATATCAGCTTTAATTGTTAGAGGGACATTTAAGCTTCAAGACGCTTGAAATCACCGGCTTCCGACCAAAATCACCTGTGTTTGAAAATCTGAAATAAAATGGCCAAATGGACAGATATACAAGCCAAACTTAATATATTGGTGCAATATGCATGGGAAGATAATTATATGCAAGAAAAACTAATTTTAATGAGAACAAATTTCTCTTATAGGTTACAGTATACTAAATATTTCAGGTGTGCAATGCTATACTCTCTAAATAAATCAACACCATTTATTTGAAGACACAATTTTCTGTATAGTCACTTGCCATGACTTTATTTTTGAATATTTCTTTGTACGTGTGGTAGGAAAAACATTGTTGTGTACTAAAAATTCACTGTTTCGCTTGAAGGTTGGAGACTACATGACGAGACGTTGACAGTTGGCAGTATACCTTCAACTGGAGAGTAGCCGGTAAAAAGATGGCCGTAAAACAGTGAACTTTGATTCGCGTCGAGTTCTTTCTTACATATCACATGACCTATCTTTTTTATTGTCTAAATCAATTCGGCTCGGAATGCTCTTTAAGAAAAGGTATGGTTATGAGGGTCTCTACGCGCAAAATGTTGAGTTTATTTTTTGTTGAATTTATTGCTTTTACATTGAATTTGTTAAGGAAATCTTTTAGTATATTGTGACCTTTATCGGTTATTCTGCATTACTCGTTGCAGATTGACTTGTTAACAGGCATGTATATAATTCCGTCTGCATTAGCTTGAAAATATGTGTTCGTTACTTAAAAATAAATATTTATTATTATTTGATCGTATACTATTGAATAAGAAGAAATATTATCAAGTTTATACTAGATAAGATTGCTTCTTATTCAATACTACACGATAAAATAATAATAATAATTTACTTTGTATTGTTATGAAATTCAATTTCACATATTTAAAGGTGTGAAATTGAACTTCATTCAAACAAATGTTTCCTTTTTTGGCAAAAATGCACTCAGAATTCACGTGCTTTTAGTGTCTTTTGTCGCCAATTGGCCTAGTCTTTCTACACTGTCAGCGTTTTGATTTATTAACGAAACGGTATTTACAGTATATTTCTGTGCCGTAGTGTTATTTCGCCCGTTATATACACTTTTTGGGGATACGGGACAAAAATTGGAAATTGTCAATTCTTCAACCTGTGAACAGGTCCCTTTAAAAATAACTTTATAAAAAAATAAACCTAGTTTGAAACGACCTGAAGGATTTCAAAAGACATGCCTTTCATACTTGGATTTAAAAAAGAACGAATAACATTACTGCATACATGCGTATAAACTAGGTATCAAACCAAAATTGCATATTTTGGACAGCAAATACATGCAAGCTTGGCTTTAGACACTGACAATTCACATACTAAATTTCATTATTTTCGTTAATTTTTTACAACGCTATTTAATACCGACCGAACAACTATAGCTATAAATAAAAAATGTTTATGGAACAACAATGTGAAGTAATTTTAATATCCTTTCAGGCATTTAGAATTTATGGTGTGGAGAGAAAATAAATATATTTGACCTTTAACCTTGAATTGTGACCCTGACCTTTGACAGACAAGCATGGGTCACGTATGTGACACATTATATGGTCACGAAGAATAATAATGTCAAGTAATTTTTAAATCCTTCGAGAAGTTATGGAACTGAAACAAACTACAAATATTTGACTTTGAATTGTGACCTTGCCCTTTGGCAGACAAGCATGGGTTATGTACGCGAAATATGGTAAAATGGTAATAGTTCTTTAAAACATAGGATTTTCTTGTTGAGTTACTAGATGGGTGTTTTTATATGTAGTAGTTTATATTGCATCATTGTTCGGATTATATGTAGGGGGTTAATAAAATTCATAATAATTATAATCATTAAGTAAACATTGAACCTATACCGTTTATTTTTTTTTAAGTAGATGCTTATGTCAGTGATTTCATTGCTGAAAGTGAATATGATGTTTGTACCAATAGTTTGTGATTAATCCCTACAATTATGGTTTATTTGATGCCAAAAATTACTGTCAAATTATATTTGCACGCCCGTAAATGTATTAACTACGTCTATGTCGCTCGAATCTATGTTATTGATTGTGATGTTGCCGGTTATTTGGCTGCTATCAAAATAATTGCTTATAATTTATACTGTGATTTTATTTAAAACACGCCAGTTTTTAAGTTCTCATTTTACCCAAAATTACAAAATATAATAAACAAGAAATATCTTAAAAAAGATATTCGGCGTATGTGGAACAATGTAATATAGCCAATTAGAAATGATAAATTGAACTTCCTTTTTCAATATGTTAAACTGATAAATATATTACTTGATTGGCTTCATATACGACAATGCACATATTTGTCGCATGTCTGCACCTACGACACAAAATACCATCATTATAAAATATTGCACACTTAAATCATACTATACTCGTAAGATTTTGTTGTTTTACGCAATAAAAAATAAATGTACTCTTCGTTTTCTAAGCATTCTCCAATAAAATTAAAAAGATATATTCAAGGGACAGTCAGCAAAATAGAAAATAATGCGTAATCAGTAATACAAAAGTACATTCCTTTGTGATGTACATATTTGGATATGAAGCAAACTAGAGAGTACGCATCTAAAAGCGGTATACGAAACGAATGAAATGTATGTATTCATCGTTGCAAAACGGTTTTAAATTGCCTAATAACATGAAAATTGTATCTAGAGTTAAAGTGTAAGTATCTGATGAAAATATTAAGTATGTTTTCGTTCCAGATGCGTCACTTTATTGCTCTTTCAAATCAGGAGACAACTAGTTTAAACTGAATTTTCTACATAAATAATTTTGAAACTGGCAAATGTGTTACTTAGCTGTTTTGTTTTTATCTTATACTTCACTACTTCGCCACAGTACTGACTAGATCCAAACGACACACAGTACTCACATACTAAATCATAATATAATTATAAACAAAGCGAAACTCCAGTTGCGACAACAGGAGAGAACTCTCATTAGCAGCCCGGGGTCCTTTATGTATGGCAAGCGACCGATTGCCGAACAGTTACACAGCACATCACAAAAACACATAACAACCACAAAACACACATGAGCAAAACTGGGGTTACCGCCTTGGAACGGTCAATGCAAAGCATTGGGTTAACCGATTTACGTGCGCACGAACCTCTTGGCCCTCCTTACATCTAGATCATTATATATTTTTATTTTACTTTTTTTGAAACATTAACAAGAATATCTTTTTTTTAAACAGATATTCGGCGTATGTTGTAATTTTGCAAATAAGGAATGTAAATTAAACTTCCAGCATAAATATTCAAAACAATGTAGCTAAGACTAGAACCGTCATACAATGTCATACAATACTCAAATACTAAATAATACTAGTAGTTACGCATCCTAACATACCATAATGATTATATAGCTAATTATATACGTGACTTAATAATTGTGTGTGTTTTTTAAACATCTATATTTTATATATGTTCTTCGGTTAATTAAGGAATATCTAATGAAATTAAAACAATATATCCAGCAACACAGAATATGATGCATCAACGGTTTGGATACATCGACAAGCCGGAACATACACAGGAAGAAACTTTATTAACTAGTACAATTTTGTTCGAAGTATGCTGGCGCCTAAATATGTTAAAATATTGATGGCTAGATAAATCTCGTTAAGGTGTAAGGAATGCATGTATGTCGACAATAATGCAGCGTCTCTTTGTCATTGTTATACGTTAATAATGATAAAATTAAAATTTTGTAAACAAATATATCTTCAATCTCCTCATAATCGTCTCCCCTGAAAACGTCCAAATCTGTAAGTTTTTAACCAAACTCCCAAACACTATATTATGTTTACTTATTTATTTATTGTTTTTCATTTTAACTCGTAATATATATATATATATTTTTTTCATTTTAACTCGTAATATATATTTTTTTTTCATGTACTTGTCCACGATTTTGTTTCGCGCCAAGTGTTTGACTATGGTCACGTGAACTTTCGTGAGGGCAGGGATTTAAACGAGCTATGCTCGGACAAACTCCTCGCAGTGGTTAGTTCCCACTGGTACTCTTCTCAGTTACTACTGCCACCACGAGTTGATCAAAAGCGATGACAGCGTAGAAAGACTGTTGGCGAGAAAAGAAGCTAAGAGCAAATGAATGATGAGAGTATTTTTTATCATAAGGAGCATTTATTGAAGTTAGTCACCTGTCTGTTATATCATTCCGACAATACAAATCGCGAAACTCATAACTATACACTCTACTTACAATAAATTGGTATAAGCTGGTATTTGACCTTATTGAAGATGGATATCCAGGCCACTGTATAGCGCGCGTCTATTTAAATGATTTTGCCAATTGGGATGTTAACATCATATAGTATAATTTTATTGACATTAAGATATTTTCTTACCGAGTGTATTGTTTCACATATAAGTTATATTTGAAATAACCCAGGCAAGTTTAATTTATCACGTGACCTGTGTGTATATAAGTGGTAGCTCGGCGTATTTTCGGCAGAAGCGTGCATGCGTTCAGAAAAGTAAGTCTTGAAAGTGTAGTTAATTTAAGGTAATTAATTAAGCTGGTGAAAGCTAATGTTTGATCTTCAGCTTGCGAATAACTCGTGCCAAACAATTTTTTTTTTTTTTTTTTGGGGGGGGGGGGAACCAACAGAAGCTTGATAGTCCAGAGAATTGGGAATATTTGGGGGAAATAATTGGCACAAAAGATATTTTCATTGAAATGTGACCATTGATAGGAGTCTTTTCACATACTAAATATCCACCGCTGAACCATCGCGCAAAATCCTGATTTGGGGGGGGGGGGGGAACACGATAAATGATAAACGAAACTGTGAATTTCTGGAATCTGCCCCCTGTCACTATTTATAAATATTTTGAAATAGAAACAAAACTAAAATCATAGTATTGCTTTGAAATAGTTAATCAATGTATAAAGATAAATTGATTAAAAAAATAATATGAATATTTGGGGATAAATCCTTGAAAATGAGAAATAAAGGTGAGTTTCTGGAATCAATCAGTTAATGATGCATGATATTTCTATCTATAACTGTTACACTAGACTTCTAAATGTTCATGTTCGTTTACATTTTGATATATAAAGTATGGTTTATGCATTACAGGGGCGTCGGCAACTTTTCAACATTGGGGCGGCGAGGCGGGGGCCTTCAAGATTTAGATTTTTTTCTTTGCATTTCAGATTAATATAATATCGCATTTTATACTGTTCCGTGGATCGTATTTAGGAATTTATTAGGGCGCAAAAACTTTATGAATTTAATGTTATCTGATGTTATTTTCACGGTGCAATGACGAAACTGTATAAATAAACCCGTATTTATAAACTAGTAAACAATATATAAAATTGTCAGAATCTGCTCTGTTCTGTTCTGGTTGAGTTAACGTTGTTTGGGATTTTCTTTCCGAACGAACTATATGACAGTTGAAATTAGCTGGCTGATTTGGTACATTCATATTAAAGGACAATGATATAATGAGACATGAAATATGTTTTCTTAAAAATCGAAATTATAGCTATAATATAGCTTTAAAAGTTATAAGCGTTTTTTCAAATCCTTTTTGAAAATTGCAGACAATGATATTTTATGTATATTGTTTACAAACACTTTCATTAACGCGTCAACTATATAGACGCGCTAATCTGCATCGCTAATTATCAATGTCATGATTTATGACACATGTGCCGTTGATTGTGTAGAGGCCAGCATGACGGATTATAATTTAATTGACCATGCGGAACGACTTTAAACAACAGGGGAGGTGCGATTTTCCAATTTCATTGTGTGTGTGTGTGCATGCGTGCGTGCGTGTGCGTGCGTTAGTTAGTGCGTGCGTGTGGGTGTGTGTGTGTATGCGTGTGTATTTCGAAGTTTATGAGGTCCTCCCGCGCTTGAGGCTGCATTATGTAAGGACCCGGAGTGTGTTCCTGCACTCCTACCTTATTAACTTACTAGAGACTCACGAATGTTGGGACGAATTTGAATCATAGCTGCAATTTCCAGCTATTTATTTTTTACTGAAATATATTTTAATTTTGGTGTGGTCTTGTGCTGTGTGTGTGTGTGGGGGGGGGGGGGAAACCGGAGAACCCGGAGGAAACTCAACCTGTCCGGTATGATGATGACCAACCAAACTCATCTGCGCCGGAATTTATACATGACGGTCACTTCCGATTTCAGAGAAGGGGCGGCGGAATTTATACATGACGGTCACTTGCCGAAATATTGGGGCGGACGCCACCGCCCCTGCCGCCCCATTGCGGACGCCCTTGCATTAGATTTTAATTACTGTATCTCACGACCATTAAACAAGCTCATTGGAAAGACATTAGAAAGACTCGCTAGCACTTGTCCGTGTGGTATTGTTGCACAATGCTTTGTATAGGTTATAAGGTACTGCTACAGGATATCAGTGTTCTATCCGCCCGTCCTGTACATAAGTGATTCCACACACAGATTTGGTTTGCCCATCAAAGTACTAATATATATCACTCTATTTTTTTAGTCTATTATTATTATTTAGTTTATTGATAGTTCACTGTATCTATCAATTTTCTCTAATTACTAGTCAGGTAGCCGCATGGAAAATTTATATTGGCTCATGCATTAGACACTTTGCACTTACACATCTATATAATTATTATTATATTCAACGACTTTGTCAACACAGCGTCGTGTTTAAAATACATTCTGTGCGTGTTAAAACGTGTTTTGAATGCTTTAAGCAAGAGAAAACCACAGTCGGTTTATGCACCTGTATTACGAACATTAACTAAGCCGTAACCGAAGGGCGGTACTAATTTGGTTAACAACTAGTTGTATTCAATACGGCATAAATAATTGATGAAAACGGAGTTCATTTAATCTCACCGTACTTGCTTAACTAGACAGGAATTGACAGGTATTCCTTTTTCTAGATCATTATAAATCTAAGAAATTTTTGTTTTGTTCATGTATTTGTTTGTTATTCACTCTAAAATGTTCTATTGTCGCAATACATTTTATCACTTACTATTTATATCACGTACTTTTATGTACCATATTTCGCTCTGCTGGTGTTACGAGTGTATAGATTTCGTTATTTTGTTTTGTGTTGTCATCAAAAATATGCGTTTGTATTAGTGTTTGCCACTATACACGTCTGTCTCAGTTTAAAACGTCTTATTGACTTTTTTTCAAGCTTACAAAAATCTCATTAAATTATGCAAACCAGTTTACACAATTGCATACAAAATGTTTTGCTACGCCTAAGAAGATTGCATGCATTAGGATGTAAAAACAATCAGGGATTGCAAACGCATCTTGTGACGAGACGCTTTTTTATGGGAGGCATATATTGATTGTCCTGTCCGTCCGTCCGTTCGTCCGCACTAACGGGAGAGTAGTTAAGTGGTTTATGTTTACGGACATTTTAGTTGAAAATAGTCGATAAGGGTTAGGGTTAGTCTTTTATGTGCCTTAAACATGCTTTTAGGTGGCTATTTCAAGACACTTAACTATCTGGTTTTCGTAAGGGAGCCACTTAAGTATCATCTCGTAAGAACGTCCGCCCTTCCGTCCGTGACAAGGTTAAGTCGATTTTACCGTTTCGTCTAGCACTAACACCGCTTACTACGACACTTGGATACTTACACAGTTGTTTCTTATGACCCTTCCCTCTTTACCCATATCACCCAACCTCACTTTGACCTTGATCTTGACCTAATTTGCACTTAGAATAATTCAAATGGGCTGTTTCTTGGTTAACTAGAGTTTACAGTTTCGTCTAGCACCAACACCGCTTGCTACAACACTTGGACACTTACACAGTTGTTGCTTATGACCATCCCCAATCCACCCATGTCACCCAACCTCACTTTGACCTTGACCTAATTTGGGCTTATAATAATTCAAAAGTGCCATTTCTTGCTTAACTAGATTTTACCGTTTCGTCTAGCACCAACACCGCTTACTACAACACTTGGATATTTACACAGTTGTTACTTATGACCGTTCTCAATCCACCCATATCACCCAACCTCACTTTGACCTTGACCTAATTTGGACTAAGAAATGGGCTATCCAGCACCAACCGGGGGAATGTGTGTTTATCAAACACAGAATCTTATTTTATATCCATTTTTTCGCAATCTCAGGAAAAAGTAGTTGTACGCTTTCCGACTTGAGTCTTCGGTCTGAACAAGGGAAGGATTCTATGTTGTCCAAGTTTTCGCAACCTCATGTGAAGGTATTTGCACTTACATCGATGGGTGTGTTAAACCCGAATAAACAAAGGATTCTATTCTGTCAATTCACCCGAATATATACATAGCAAACATATATATGCAAATCTACCTAGGACGATTTGTTGGCCAGTAGACAATTACCTTGTTGTAAAAGACGTGAGAAACTATGAACAACATATATAATTCTATCATATAGAAGAAAGCATTAATGAAATTTCTCAAGCCACTATTTGAAAACACACACACACCATACAAAAGAATTAACCGAATTTTAAGCAAATCCGTTTCTGTTACATTGTGATCCCGATGTTGTTAACCGGTCTTTTATATTCCTCGAGTATGTAAATATTTGGAAACAGCAGTTTCATATTAAAAAGAACAAAGATGTTAGTGTTCCTATTTCACTATGTCATTTTACATAAATATAGCGATATTTTGTTTCAACAACAACCATTATAAAATGTAAAAGCGTTTGTCTTCATGTTCCAGATTATTAACGCAAGATGTACTCAGTGAACGAGGGTGGCAAAACTACCGGACACAGACTCCGCGACTTGTGCTGTTTCCTTTCCGCGGGAGCTTTCCTACTGGCTGCTGGTGTCGTGGGTGGAATTTTTATCGGCATCTACGCTTATCACGGCGGACCATCACGGAACAAGGTACACGTAGAGTGCGTGGTACAAGGCAGCAGTGGTTCAAACCAGCAGTCGACAGCTGTTCCTCAGCAGTCGATACAGAAACCGACACGTTTCCCAAACAACCCACCAACAAACTGTTGCGTTTGTGCCAAACGAGATCACTTTGTTGCAAGTATAGATCATGAACTGTTTGCTCCGTTAACAGCGAATGAAATGGAACGTGTTCGAAGTGAACTCATAGCACGAGGAATTATTGACAACAAACTTGGTTCAGATATAACCATAAATTTTAACTCTATTGCATCCATCGATATCCATACTCCTAACAAGGCAAACGTATTGTCTTATAAATACGGCAACGATGTATACCAGGTCGTCAGGCTACCGCAGTGGTATATCGTGGAGATGCATCGCCACCGGATGTAATGGAAAATGTTATTGGACCTTTAGACATGTCTGGTAGTATGCAAGTAACGCCACTTTCCGTCCCTGGTGAAAATGCATTTACAGCTCGTGCGATTGACTTCGTGGAATTAACAAAGATCATGGAAGTGTTGCAGCCAATAGAATCCGCCCTCCGGCCGCTTGTTCGAGAAAGCTTTGATAATGCAGATTTTCAAAGTGGTGATATGCACTGGTGGCCGTATGAAGGTCCCCCAGGTCCGAAAGAAAGCCTTCGTGAGATAAAAGTACAGGCGTTTTTGAATCCTGGAATGAACGATGGCGATTTTCATCTTTTAGACATGTTGCCGTTAGCTCTTACGGTCAACACAACGAGCCAGAATGGAACACACATGATTTCCATTATCTTAACCAAGGTCCATTTGCCACTGCGCAAGATCTACTTGACACAGGCACAATAAGGAAAGTGAAACTTCCGTCTGGGTACAGAGACACTGTTGCAAAGAGTACTACACGGGTCGGGACGATTCCAAGCCGTTACGCCCGAACGCAAACATGCCCCCGCCACGAACATACGAGCCGAAAGGACCGAGGTATACAATTAAAGGTCATTCTATAGGCTGGATGGGATGGTCTTTTGATGTTACAACGAGAATGACGCGTGTTCCGGCACTGTTTGATGTGAAGTTCCAAAATCAGCGAGTGTCGTATGAAATTGCTGTCAATGAGATTGCCTTGATATACGGGAGTGACTCGTTTGAAAGGGAAAATGTGTTCTTCACTGACGCCTTATATGGAATCGGGTTTTATTCGGGGACAATTCCAGGGGTCGACTGTCCTGAACATGGCAGCGTCATAGATGCGAGCTACTACGATGCAAACACAGGGCAAGCAGTTACTACAAAGTCGATTTGCATATTTGAGAGTGACGGTGAGGGGCCGCTGTGGCGTCACAAGGCCATCGGGTATGAGTCTGGCCTAAGGGATACAAGTCTGGTTGTACGCGTTGGAGGGATTCTTGTCAACTATGACTATATCGTGGAGTTTCAGCTCAAACTAGACGGCAAGCTTGCTACAAAAGTAAAAGCAACTGGCCAAATTCAGACATCATATTGGGACGCGGGTAATCCTAACCATGGAGATCTGAGCACTGACGATAGCCCGGATGCAAGAGATCCTTTTGGTTTCCGTGTTGGATTTTTCGCATGGACTTATTCATGATCATATGTTTGGCTTCGTCGTCGATATGGACGTGGTTGATGCCAATAACAGTTTTGAGGTAATCCACTTTAAGTCTGGGGACGTTGTGGATGCTTTCAGTAAGATGAAGCCTTCCATTACAACAAAACCAGAACATTTCCGCTACAACCAAACTCGGTATGTGGAGTATGAAACAGTTCCGACTGAGTCTGGGTATAAAATGAACCCAATGGAGCCGAAATACTGGACAATTGTAAATGAAAACCACAGAAACAAGTGGGGAGCTAAGCGCAGCTATGCCATTGTTCCAATGGGAACTGCCACACAATGGTTGACGCGCACCCAGCTGTGAACGCCATATCATTCACCAAATACAACTGCGCTGTTACCAAACGGAAGGAATCAGAACGATTTCTTAATTCCCTGTTTGATGGCTTTCGACTGGACAACACGAAAGGAGACTTCAGTAATTTGCTGGACGGAGAAGACATCGTAAATGAGGACCTGGTTACCTGGGTAACGGTTGGCTTTGTACATGTTCCAAGCTCAGAGGACATGCCCATGACGATTGCAGTCGAGAGCGGCTTTGTTTTGAAGCCTTTCAAATTTTTCGACACCACTGCAGTGTATGACATGCCTCATGTGTACAGAGGACAAGACGGAGATGTGCAAAATCCACCCGAGTTCACTTCTTGTCTTGAAAAAGCTTAAAGGCACATGGACTGCCCTAAATGCATCTTTGCGTTAGTTGCATGCCCTTGTGGAAATGATTGGAAATATGCAGTACGTGATATGATTAAAAGATGTATCCCGCTTTGGTTGAGCAATACTCGTACATGTATTTTTAAAATTGTAGATACACCTATATTGCTTTAGTGTACAAATCATAATTATAATACACATGTAGAGATTATTATTTATCGCGAGCAAAACTGTACAAGCAAGCTTGTTTCAGTTTGTATTATGGCCGATGCACTAAGCTGTTTCATGTGTAGTTCATATTTTATATCTAATGTAGAAATGCATATATTCTTTATAATTTATATTTGTACTAAATGTTTTAGATAGACATAAGATTTTTTTGAATTTTAATTTAATTCATTGGACATATAAAAAATTTAACAAAAAAGTATCATCATGTTTGCTCGGACTATTATTGAATGGGAAACAGAAGCTAATTATAGATTGTTTTGCGTATTGTGTTTTTGTTTTGAATTTTTGTTCTAAATATTTGTAATGTGCACTTTTACTTAATTCTATAAAACGTTAATGTATAAAAAATATATACTGCTTTCATGGAATAAATTGACAACAATATCACAAGACTGAATTTATTACGTATCTAACTTCAATAGAACCGTTATTTCAGTATCCGTTTGGTTAGGCCTAAATTAAAATTAAGTTTGTTTGCCCTTTACCGACCGACCCACAAAAAGCCCCCGACTAAAGAAATTATATTACAAAATCTGCGGTAATATATTTTTTTAGTTTTTTCCTTTGTTTTTTTCTTTTGTTCACAACTTTCTTAGGCTACACTTTTGATAATTTGGCGCTTAAACAAGACAGTATACAGTCTGGCTCCCAGCCTACTGTTACGTAAAAGCACGTCTGGCATGGGCTGATAATGGAGGAGGATCACACGACAACAAATGTTATATAGGAAAAGAATATAATAATCTAAACGTTTGTAGTAGGACTGGTATTCTCCTTGTAAAGGCTTGTTTACAATATCTGTCTGTATGAATTAAGCATATGTTTTTATCTGTTCATGTTATTTTTATTGTTAATCCTGTTAAATTAGAATATCTAATATTTTAGTATCTACAATCTAATTATTTACTGTCAGTTTTTGCATATTTTGTAATGTCATAAATTTATTGTATATTTGTTGTGTTTACTGTATGTACGGGGAAGTTGATCTTCCACGGAGCTAAACCTCCGCCAGAAAAAGCCTTTTAGCAATGTATTATTTGGTATTTATATACCACATATATATTTCCCCAGTAAGTTCAATTGATTAAAATTAAATGTTTGTTTGTTTGTTTGGATTTTTTCGCCGTATTCAACAGTATTTCAGTTATATAACGGCGGTCAGTTAACCTACTCACACTTTTCCTGGGTAAGCTGGTTTACCAGTAGTAAGTGCACATACTTATGCCAGTAACTGACAACTGCCCTACATGAATCAGAGGTAGTGGGAGAATGGCCGTAGAACTAATGGTATGACCAATCCCCACACAAGTTGTGTGGCCGGGCTGGGAATCGAACCCGCGATCCTCTGATTTGTAGTCCAGCGCTCTACCAGCTGACCTAGCTGGCCCGGCTTTAAAATTTAATACTGTTAAAACTGCAGTTTTTCTTCTATCAGCAGCCAAAATTGTAAATAGGATAACCTTTCTTTGCTAAATTGTCATTTAAAAAACAATTTATTTGAGAGGACGGAGACATCCGAGTTAACAACATTCGCACGGTGAGCTATTGGTATAGGAGACTTCTCCTGGGACGTCCCTCGTCTGGCGTCCCTATGTCGTCAACAGTTTGGACTGTTATCGCGATAAAGACATTTTTATTCAATCTTCAATTCAATTCATTTTTTTAAATAAAGTTCTGTTCATTTTTCATCTAATCTATACCAAACTTCCACAGTTTGTGTTTGTCAATAAGGCCTCAGTAGAAGCCAACAATGGGTCAGATTGGGCCACAAACACAGGAGTTATGGCCCCTTTGTTAAAAAAAGCACAATTGCATTCATCCTGCATGGGAATTTTTTTTCAATCTTGATAAAACTTTCATAGGGTTTGAATGACCTTATGATTTCCGCACAGGCAGCAACTGAGACGGTTCACGAACACTGGAGTTATTTTCCCTTAAATTTGAAAATTAATGCAAAAACGAAAATGGACTGATGCAAAACAGGGACTTCATTTTCAACCAATATGGAACAAACTTGCACAAACTGTCTATGACCATAAGATCTAAAGCGAATTTGAATATAGAAAGAGTTAATGACAATACGCTCTACTCTTTGGAACACGCCAGCAAGCACTGCCTGCAAAAAGTTGGATACCAGAGAACATTTACTTCGGTCCAATCTTGTTAATGACCCTGTTTTTTGTTTGTCTTTAACAAGCAATGGAAAGCCATATAGCAAAAGAAAAGCATGTATTTGAAAGTTAATCAATTAGACAAATTATGTATGGACATACATCCCCATATCCCTGTCACAACAGTCGTTCATCTGTGTCAGTACTCATCATGGCCCTATTGTCTTATTTATTTGTGTCATTTTCATCAAACTATTTTTGAGTTTCAATTTATTTATCTGACACTTTTTAGTCAAGCAGTATGTATTTGTACTGTAATAATATGAGTGTGACTGTCTAGTCAGTTCAGCCATTGATAATGATACAAATGTTTTCTTGTCAGACAGTTTGTATCTATGCTGTATTAATTTACATGCGTATCAAGTCAGTTTACACATTGTTGTTAAATAGAATACATGTACTTATTGTATTTTATGTTTATGCTCCTTTTAATCAAGCCAGTTTTACCCTGTATAAACTTGGTTGTATCAATCAAGATAAAGAAAGTGCGATTTTCAAACAAAGATACAATTAAAATTTAATGGTGACATTCATGTATACAAAAGTCAAATTCTCGGAATATCAAAAGAAAATATATTTCATACCTACCGACCCACCTCTAAATTTCGGGTCGGTAAAGGGCAAACAAAAGATTTTTTAATTTAGGCCTTAGTTATATATTTTTAATTTCCAGTCGACTGGGAATTAATTAACTTTATCAGATTATTGACTACCATGCGAATGCAAAGGCGAACACGACCGCTTTGCTCGAGTATCATACTACTATGGTTATCATTATTTCTTACAAAGTATAATATAAATGTTATTATTTGACATGCTTAGTAATAGCTACAAAACACACTAAGAAATGCAAAAGACTGAGCAATCAACAGGGCACATATTATTAGAGGCTAATAATGTATAATAATCCACGGTTTGTACAAGCATTTAATCTTACCTTTAAATAACACATTTAATAAACAATTTTATTACAGCTCGGTCACAATAACCTTACACTGACCTTAATGCATTGAACATATTACAAAACCATGACGATAAAAACAATTGAGTTGACAGTACGCTATGGGATTTATAACCACGCCTACCTGGGTAAAACGCCGACACATACCGTTAACACAAATGTTTCACAAGACAAATCTGTCAACCAATTAAGTCCTAGCTTTCTAAATTACTTAACATATTGTCAATCAAATCACGTCGTATAGTCTGCAATAGTTTCCGTAATGGAATCCAATTAAATCAATGCAATAGTATTTCAGTGACAATTCAGTTAAGGCATTGATAAACACGAAAAACACGTGCACAAACAAAACCGAGTATAAATCTGGAAATACTATAAGCGCATAAGTACGCTTATTGAGTTCATGAGTGTTAAGTTCTGTGTCCGAGCTATAACATAATGAAATAGGCGTTGTCAGAGGAAAGCGCGACTATTCGAAGTTTTTCAGTTGGTGCATTTTTTAAGTGGAAGGGGGCTAAATTTGTTGACATACAAATCTAAATTATGACAATTATCTCATCAATTTATTTCAGATTTCAAGTGAATACCTTATATAGTTTAGACATTGAGAAAGACTTTGGAACAGAAACTTTAACCCCTAAGTCTATGTGAAAAGATATTGGGGATGATAGCCCCTGATGCTGAGTTGATTCCAACGATGTATTATAAATTTTAAGTTAATACCTTATGTAGTTTATAAATTATAAGACTTTTGAAGAAAAACTTTAAACTAAAAATCCATTTGAAAAGGGGGCATAACTATAAAAAATACATATAAAGTTATGGGCGTTGTTGCACCTGATGCTAGGGTTGATGATAATGGTATAATCCAAGTTTCACATTAATAACTATTTTAGTTTTGAAGTAATGAGACTTTTGAACAAAAAATTTAACCAGAAAAACTAAGTGAAAATGCAAAAGAGAGTTATGGGTATTGTGTCACCTGACGCTGTAGTTAATGACAAATGTATATTGCAAGTTTCAAGTGAATAACCTTTCAAGATTTTTAATTATGAAACTTTTGAATAAAAACTTTAACCCGAACATCTATGTAAAAACTGGGCATAAATCTGTCAAACTTTGATACAAAACAGAGCTATGGGGAATGTTGCACCTGATGCTGGAGTTGATAACAATTGTATATTCCAGTTGTCAAGTTAATAGCTTATTTAGTTTTGAAGTTACAAGACTTTTGGATATAAACTTTAACAAAGTTCAGACGCGTACGCTGAGGTCACCGCCGACGCCGGGACAAGTCGGAAAGTACACCTATTCTTTGAATAGTCGAGCTAGAGCGCAACCCTAGATAAACGGTAGATACGGTTGCCATTTAAGCAACCCCTCTAGAACAAAGGTGACACAAGAGCTGTCAGAGAGCTCGACTATTCGAAATGTAACAGTTAATATATATTTTGGAAAGTGGAAGGGGCATAAATTTGTTGAAATACAAAGATAAGTTATGGCAATTATTTCATCAAATTATTCCAAGTTTCAAGTGAAAACCTTAAGTAATTTAGAAATAATACGACTTTGGAACAAAAACTTCAACCCCAAAAGCTATGTGAAAAGTGGGCATACCTCTGTCAAAATACAAAACAGGCTAATGTGAATTGAGGCACCTGATGCTGTAGTTGATTTCAAGTTTCAAGTTAATAACCTATCAAGTTTTGAAGTTATAAAACTTTTGACTAAAAACTTAAATCTAACACTCTATGTGAAAAAGGACATAACTATGCCAGAATACAAAACAAAAGTTATGGGGAATGTTGCATCTGATGCTGGAGTTAAAGGAAAAGGTTTATTCCAAGTTTCAAGTGAATAACCTATGAAGTTTTAAAGTGAAAAGGCATTCATATAAAAACTTAAACCCGAAAATTTTTGTGAAAATGGGACATACTCTGTCAAAATACAAAACTGAGTTATGGGGACTATTGCACTTGATCTTGAAGTTTATAACCAAGGCCCATTCCAAGTTTCAAGTGCATCATTTCTGTAATTTTGAAGTAAAAAAAAAAACAACAGCGTTATGAGGAATATTGCATTGATGTTGGAAGTTGATGACAAAGGTACATTCCAAGTTTCAAGTGAATAGCTTAAGTAGCTTTGAAGTTGCAATACTTTTAAATATAAACTAACCAGAAAATCTATGTGAAAAAGGGGCATAGCTCTGTCAAAATACAAAATTATGGGGATTGTTGCACCTGATGCTGGATTTGATGACAATGAATATGTTTCAAGTTTCAAGTGAATAGCTTTTGTAGTATTGAAGTTACAAAACGTTTGAATATAAACAACTATCAGAGGCCGATGCCGACGCCGGGCGAGTAGGAAAGCTCACCTATTCTTCAATCAGACAAGCTAAAAAACGACATTACATAATTATTTTTTAATTAAACTCGGTAGTATAAAGTGTCATTGACTATCGTTGTTGAACAGCTGTCTTAAATATCCAACTGTGTGTTACAGCTGCATGGAATATAGATTTTGCAATGGCACACATTTAAGAAGAAACAAGTGCCGCCACTATAATGTGGCATATGCCCCCGAAATGCTGGTCACAGTTATTGGTCTTTGCCAGTGACCTTACATAATTACTCCGAATACATGTGTGAGGTTTCAATTGAATATCTGTAGTAGTTACAGATAAACGTACTTGTTGCATACAAACCTTAACCTGATTTTTCTCTTGCACGCAAAACTTATGATTTTTTTATCACAAAATGGGGCATAATTCTGCTTAAATGCTGGTCACAGTTATTAGTCTTTGCCAGTAACCTTACATAATTACTCCAAAGACATGTGTAAAGTTTCAATGAAATATATGTAGTAGTTACAGAGATATGTACTTGTTAGACGCAAACCTTAACCTGAATTTTCTCTTGCACGCAAACCGTAACCTGACTTTTTATCGGTACAAAAAGGGGCATAATTCTGCTTAAATACTGGTCACAGTCATGGATCTTGGCCAGTGACCTTATATAATGACCCTGAAGACATTTGTGAAGTTTTAATTGAATATCTGTGGTAGATATAAAGATATGGAGTTGCTGCATGCAAACTTTAACCTGAACGTTCTAAGTACAAATGGGGCATAATTTTGCTAAATTGCATGTCAGAGTTATAGACCTTGGCCTGTGACCTTACATAATGACCCAAAAGACATGTGTGAAGTTTCAATTGAATATCTGCAGTTGTTACACAGATGTACTTGTTGCACTCAAAATTAAACCACAGTTTACGCCGGCGCCGACGAACGGGTGAGTAGTACAGCTCGAACTATTCAGTGAATAGTCGAGCTAAAAGGGGCATAGATCTGTCAAAAACAGAACAGAGTTGTGGGGTCGCTTTCTCTAGTTAAGACGTTGATAGTCAAGACTTATTTTAAGTTTCAAGTAAATACCTTTGATAGTATTCCAGATATAGGACTTTATAACAAAAAACTTTAACCTTGGCTGGACGGACAGAAGGACGGACGGTTCGATTTTAATATGCTCACCTTCGGGGGGGGGGGGATTAAACAAGAGCTGAGCACTTTTCTTGTGCTTTTCAGAGTTACTGGCAATTTGTGTTCTCGCACAATCTGTATGGATAGTAGGGGCCAATTAAACAAAGTTAATTTCGCTCTCGAGTTACTGAGTGGAAAGCATTTTCTAATTTTCAAACAGTGACCTTGACTCTGCGAGGTCTAGCTATACGGTATCTATACATTAAGTTATTATTATTTCGTTAGTATTACTATTTCAATTTGTTCTCGTGTAATTTAGCAGAAATTCGCTTACAATTCTGTAAGCTAGTGTTCAGGAATTGTTCAAGCAATTCCTGAACACTAGCTTACAGAAAATCTTGAACCTATCCAAATAGCTTATATGTAAAATTTCTAAGTGTAAAAAAGCCCATAACTTTCACAAATTACAAACTGAAGTTACCAAACTTGGTCTACAGGTTCATTTTAATATGGGAATAAATGTTTCAAGTTTGAATGAAATCCCTCAAGCTATTCCTGAGAAACTAGCTTACCGTAAAACTTGAACCTAGATCGGACGCCGACGCCAACACCGACGCTGACGTCGACGCCGGGACGAAAAGTCGAGCTAAAAAGGAAATACCGTTAACAACTCAACAGAATTGATAATGTGTAGTTTTCTTTTATTTAAGAAGCACATGCAAAACATGCTATCTCTTTAGACGGACGAATCGGAAATAGTGGACCGCTCCTTTCAAATACTGTCTTTACTTTCTATCAAAGCCTTTTCGTAGTCACTGCACAAAACCCCATATGACGACAAGAACAAAACCATAAGTAGGCAAACCTGAAGACAAATATGATAAATTGTGACAAAAAGAATATCTATGCAACAATCAATACTACACAATAATGAGTAGAATATTGTGTTTACCAAATCACATTGCCAGCCAAAAATGTATGTTTTTGTACTTATTTCAATATATCAGTACATTTGTACCACGTGTCCACGACCATTAACATTCTTATAAGGTAAAACCATTTGTATAAATGATGCAAAATATGCAAACGTGTAAGCCGCCTAGTCTAGCTTGAAGTCTGGCTCAACAACTGACGATTGACTTTAACATTCGTCCTTTAAGCTACACACAACTGCATTAATTAACTATATTTGAGCATTCATTTAATGACACTGTATTTGTATATATGCTACCTTAATGTGATGTGTATTATAGGTGTCTTTATTCTTGTAGTGCTTTCTTTTTTGTGGCCCCCACCATCAATGATAGGGAGCATTCAGTGTTGGCTCTGTCCGTGTGTACGTATGTAGCTAAGTATGTACGTTAGTATGAACGTATGTCCGGATTCTTGTTCGGACCATTACTTTGCCCATTATTCCACAGGATTTTCATATAACTTGGCAGAAGTGATAAGTTAAGAGATAAGACGGTGTGTCGCGCGCAAGAACCAAGTCTCTTTGTCCAATGTCAAGGTCACACCTAAAGTCTAAAGTCAAATATAAGAATTTGAATATCATTGAAGGATTTTCAGATATCTAAGCGGAAGTGATAAGCATTATGAGACGTAGTGTCGTGCGCAAGAAGTACCAAGGTTCAAAGTCAAGGTCACACTTAAAGGTCGAAAGTTAAAGGTAAGGATTAAAGCTATCGACTTTGTCCGGAGCATAATTTTGTCTGTCAGATTTTCAAATAACTTGGTAGAACTGACACGCATTATGAGATTGTGTGTCAAGCCCCAGGAACCAGGTCCCTAGGTTCAATGTCAAGGTCAAACTTTAAGGTCAGAAATTAAATATAACATTGAAAAACCATAGGTTTTGTCCTATTATTTTGTCCATCATCGACGGATTTTAAAAAGAAGTGATAAGCACAATGAGACGACATGGCGCGCGCAATAACCAGGTCTTTAGCTAAAGGTCAAGGTCACTATTCAATGTCAAAGGTCAGAAAATTACGGGTGCTGGACGACGCTCGACTTTCTCGTATTTGATAGTAGTCGGGCATTTTGTTAATAGAATGGGTTCATTACAGTGACGAAGTGTCTTAAATTGCAAGTAAATACCTCTCATAGATATTGAGAAATTTGACCTAAAGCTAAAATTATAAGTTGATAAAAGGGCAATAACTCCACCAAAATCCTTGATATAGTAACCTCATCTTGTCTACAGAATGGGTTCATAACTGTGATCCAGTATTTTGAGTTTTAAGTCAATACCTCTTATAGTTATTGTGAAATTTGACCTAAAGCGAAAATTCAAAGTTCGAAAAAGAGCAATTACTCAAACGAAATCCTTAATAGAGTTACCTCCTCTTGTCCACAGAATAAATCCATCACTGTGACCAAGTACTTTTAGTTTTTAGTCAATACCTCATAGAAGTATTGAGAACTTTCACATAAATCGAAAATTCTGTTATAAAAAATTAATAACCTAACAAAATCCTTGAAAGAGTTACCTCCTCATGTCTGCAGAATGTGGTCAGCACCATAAGCAAGTATCTTGAGTTTCAATTTTATGTCTTTGATAAGTTATTAAGAAATGTTATATTTAACAAAACAATGTCAAAATATTCTACGTTGTAAGTCCAAACAAGGGCAGATAACTCTGGAAATACAAATCACAGGGTTACCTGCCTTGTTGTAATGAATAACCCTTTGATAGTGAACCAGTATTGAAAGTTTCAAATGGAAACCTTTAGTAGATTTTCAGAAATGGACTCGGTTAATGCCTGTATTATTTGTTTTATGTGACCTGTGATCACCTTAATTCTTTATTAAGTGTTAGCAATCATGCCTCACTTATTTGTAATGTGTTAGCTATGATCAACGAACGCCTCAATTCTTTGTTAAGAGTTACCTTTTACTGCCTTAACTAATTGTGAAGTGCTATGGTGCCAAAAGAAGAAGTTACCAACCATGGCGAGTAGCACCAGACGAGGCAATACGCAAATGTACCACCACGATGCTGTGGTCTTGAGATTGGATGGGTCTAGAACTATCTGCCCGAGCCCAGTGAGCGTTGTGGCGGATCACTGACGTCACGGATGAGCGAATAGCACGTGCGGTTCTTCTCCTGCGTCGGTTACATTGCTTCAAAGAACGCACGACGTCATGCGTAGAATATGCAGATTTACATGACACAAATTATATTTTGGAAACACAATATATGTAATATATTACTAGGGCAAACGAAATAAACCACAAAATGACCCAATAAAATTATTAGCAAGGAATCGCGTATGCATTCTACAAAACAATGTATTTTTGGCAAAGCTGTAAAATGTATCTTTCTTTTCCTATAATTACATGTATTTGTAAGTAACTGTTGAATGTATTTGTAAGTAACTGTTGAAGTAATTCATAAGTTTAAACGTAACCATTTACCACACTGCATTTGTCTGATCCTCGGCGGCACACTCTCACCGAGCACATGAACGTGACGTCATTATAGTTGACGAATTTGAAAGCCGGAAATGATGCATACACGGCCCATAGGACTGAGGGATCACCGGTCGCTGACACGAATTTCGGAAAGAAGCTTGGCTGTGCCGAACACCTGTGTACAAAGACGATAGTTCGACAATTCGTCAAATTATGCGAAGAAATGCAAAAATGTACTTATAGAGAAAGCTACTAAACATACATGCGAAATGCTTCGGGCAATATAATCTTAGTTAGATATTGTATGGAAAGTAAGTCGCCATCAATACTTGAATATGACCAAAATAAAAACATCCATGTTAAGGCATGCACTGCTCACATTAATTAAATAATTGTGGCGCGTCGTGAGAAAACCGGTCTTAATGCATGTGCGTAAAGTGTCGTCCCGGAATAGCCTGTACAGTCCGCACAGGCTAATCCGGGACGGCACTTTCCGCCTACAGTGTATTTATGTTTAGAAGAGACTTCAAGGAAACAGAAAATACCACAAAAGCGGAAAGTGCCGTCCCGGATTAGCCTGTGCGGACTGCACAGGTTAATCCGGGACGACACTTTACGCACATGCATTAAGTCCGGTTTTCCAACGACGCGCCTCATATATTTTTTTATGTAGAATGTTTATTTTTACCAAATGCAACAATTTTATGCAATAATGGCCCAACGATTCTGAGAGGTACAGATGGCACTGTGTAAAATTGTGTCGCAGCTTGACACCGAGTCCTCTTTATTGCAAGATCTGTGACAGCCAGGTTTTGTTTGGCGGGATACTAAAAGTTGTGTTGCTAAGAAATGTTTTGTTTAGATTGTGTTGCTCAGAGTTGTGTTGCTAAGAGATGTGTTGCTTACAGATGTGCTGCGTACACGTGTTGCTACGAGTTGTGTTGCGAAGAGATGCGTTGCTAATAGTTGTATTTCTAAGAGTTGTGTTCCTTAGAGTTGTGTTGCTAAGAGATGTGCTGTTAAGAGATGTATTGCTAAGAGTTTTGTTGCTAAGAGGTATGTTGCTGAGAGTTGTGGTGCTAAGAGATGTGCTGCTAAGAGTTGAGGTGCTAAGAGTTGTGGTGCTAAGAGCTGTGGTGCTAAGAGATGTGGTGCTAAGAGATGTGGTGCTAAGAGATGTGGTCTTAAGAGATGTGGTGCTAAGAGATGTGGTGCTCAGAGATGTGGTGCTAAGAGATGTGGTGCTCAGAGATGTGGTGCTAAGAGATGTGGTGCTCAGAGATGTGGTGCTAAGAGATGTGGTTCTACGTATTGTGGTGCTGAGAGATGTAGCGCTACGAGATGTGGTGCTACGAGTTGTGGTGCTGAGAGATGTGGTCTGAGAGTTGTGGTGCTACAAGTTGTGGTGCTCAGAGATGTGGTGCTACGATTTGTGGTGATCAGAGATGTAGTACTACGAGATGTGGTGCTGAGATATGTGCTTTTAAGAGATGTGGTGCTACGAGATTTGGTGCTCAGAGATGTGGTGCTGAGAGTTGTGCTTTTAAGAGACGTGGTGCTACTTGTGGTGCTGAGAGATGTGGTGCTGAGAGATGTGGTGCTACGAGATTTGGTGCTCAGAGATGTGGTGCTGAGAGTTGTGCTTTTAAGAGATGTGGTGCTACTTGTGGTGCTCAGATATGTGGTGCTGAGAGATGTGGTGCTGAGAGATGTGGTGCTGAGAGATGTGGTGCTGAGAGTTGTGCTTTTAAGAGATGTGGTGCTACTTGTGGTGCTCAGAGATGTGGTGCTGAGAGATGTGGTGCTGAGAGATGTGGTGCTACGAGATTTGGTGCTCAGAGATGTGGTGCTGAGAGATGTGGTGCTGAGAGATGTGGTGCTGAGAGTTGTGCTTTTAAGAGATGTGGTGCTACTTGTGGTGCTGAGAGATGTGGTGCTGAGAGATGTGGTGCTCAGAGATGTGGTGCTACGGGTTGTGGTGCTGAGAGATGTGCTTTTAAGAGATGTGGTGCTGAGAGATGTGGTGCTCAGAGATGTGGTGCTGAGAGATGTGGTGCTCAGAGATGTGGTGCTCAGAGATGTGGTGCTGAGAGTTGTGCTTTTAAGAGATGTGGTGCTCAGAGATGTGGTGCTACGAGTTGTGGTGCTCCGATATGTGGTGCTACGAGTTGTGGTGCTCCGAGATGTGGTGCTACGAGTTATGTTGCTAAGAGATGTGGTGCTACGAGTTGTGGTGCTCAGAGATGTGGTGCTACGAGATGTGGTGCTCCGAGATGTGGTGCTACGAGTTGTGTTGCTAAGAGATGTGGTGCTACGAGTTGTGGTGCTCCGAGATGTGGTGCTACGAGTTATGTTGCTAAGAGATGTGGTGCTCAGATATGTGGTGCTGAGAGTTGTGCTTTTAAGAGATGTGGTGCTACGAGTTGTGGTGCTACGAGTTGTGGTGCTCCGAGATGTGGTGCTACGAGTTGTGGTGCTCCGAGATATGGTGCTACGAGTTATGTTGCTAAGAGATGTGGTGCTCCGAGATGTGGTGCTGAGAGTTGTGCTTTTAAGAGATGTGGTGCTACGAGTTGTGGTGCTACGAGTTGTGGTGCTCCGAGATGTGGTGCTACGAGTTGTGGAGCTCAGAGATGTGGTGCTACGAGTTATGTTGCTAAGAGATGTGGTGCTCAGAGATGTGGTGCTCAGAGATGTGGTGCTGAGAGTTGTGCTTTTAAGAGATGTGGTGCTCCGAGATGTGGTGCTACGAGTTGTGGTGCTCCGAGATGTGGTGCTACGAGTTGTGGTGCTCCGAGATGTGGTGCTACGAGTTATGTTGCTAAGAGATGTGGTGCTGAGAGTTGTGGTGCTGAGAGATGTGGTGCTACGAGTTGTGTTGCTAAGAGATGTGGTGCTACGAGTTGTGGTGCTCCGATATGTGGTGCTACGAGTTGTGTTGCTCAGAGATGTGGTGCTGAGAGATGTGGTGCTGAGAGTTGTGCTTTTAAGAGATGTGGTGCTACTTGTGGTGCTCAGAGATGTGGTGCTGAGAGATGTGGTGCTGAGAGATGTGGTGCTACGAGATTTGGTGCTCAGAGATGTGGTGCTGAGAGATGTGGTGCTGAGAGATGTGGTGCTGAGAGATGTGGTGCTACGAGATTTGGTGCTCAGAGATGTGATGATGAGAGTTGTGCTTTTAAGAGATGTGGTGCTACTTGTGGTGCTGAGAGATGTGGTGCTGAGAGATGTGGTGCTCAGAGATGTGGTGCTGAGAGTTGTGCTTTTAAGAGATGTGGTGCTCAGAGATGTGGTGCTACGAGTTGTGGTGCTCCGATATGTGGTGCTACGAGTTGTGGTGCTCCGAGATGTGGTGCTACGAGTTATGTTGCTAAGAGATGTGGTGCTACGAGTTGTGGTGCTCAGACATGTGGTGCTACACGATGTGGTGCTCCGAGATGTGGTGCTACGAGTTGTGTTGCTAAGAGATGTGGTGCTACGAGTTGTGGTGCTCCGAGATGTGGTGCTACGAGTTATGTTGCTAAGAGATGTGGTGCTCAGAGATGTGGTGCTGAGAGTTGTGCTTTTAAGAGATGTGGTGCTACGAGTTGTGGTGCTACGAGTTGTGGTGCTCCGAGATGTGGTGCTACGAGTTGTGGTGCTCCGAGATGTGGTGCTACGAGTTATGTTGCTAAGAGATGTGGTGCTCCGAGATGTGGTGCTGAGAGTTGTGCTTTTAAGAGATGTGGTGCTACGAGTTGTGGTGCTCCGAGATGTGGTGCTACGAGTTGTGGAGCTCAGAGATGTGGTGCTACGAGTTATGTTGCTAAGAGATGTGGTGCTCAGAGATGTGGTGCTCAGAGATGTGGTGCTGAGAGTTGTGCTTTTAAGAGATGTGGTGCTCCGAGATGTGGTGCTACGAGTTGTGGTGCTCCGAGATGTGGTGCTACGAGTTGTGGTGCTCCGAGATGTGGTGCTACGAGTTATGTTGCTAAGAGATGTGGTGCTGAGAGTTGTGGTGCTGAGAGATGTGGTGCTACGAGTTGCGTTGCTAAGAGATGTGGTGCTACGAGTTGTGGTGCTCCGATATGTGGTGCTACGAGTTGTGTTGCTCAGAGATGTGGTGCTGAGAGATGTGGTGCTCCGAGATGTGGTGCTACGAGTTGTGTTGCTAAGAGATGTGGTGCTACGAGTTGTGGTGCTCCGAGATGTGGTGCTACGAGTTATGTTGCTAAGAGATGTGGTGCTCAGAGATGTGGTGCTGAGAGTTGTGCTTTTAAGAGATGTGGTGCTCAGAGATGTGGTGCTGAGAGTTGTGGTGCTCCGAGATGTGGTGCTACGAGTTGTGGTGCTCCGAGATGTGGTGCTACGAGTTATGTTGCTAAGAGATGTGGTGCTCAGAGATGTGGTGCTCAGAGATGTGGTGCTGAGAGTTGTGGTGCTCAGTCAGAGATGTGGTGCTCAGAGATGTGGTGCTGAGAGTTGTGGTGCTCAGAGATGTGGTGCTGAGAGTTGTGGTGCTCAGAGATGTGGTGCTGAGAGTTGTGGTGCTCAGAGATGTGGTGCTGAGAGTTGTGCTTTTAAGAGATGTGGTGCTCAGAGATGTGGTGCTGAGAGTTGTGCTTTTAAGAGATGTGGTGCTAAGAGATGTGGTGCTACTTGTGGTGCTCAGAGATGTGGTGCTACTTGTGGTGCTCAGAGATGTGGTGCTGAGAGATGTGGTGCTGAGAGATGTGGTGCTCAGAGATGTCGTGCAGACAGTTGTGGTGCTACTAGTTGTGCTACTCAGAGATGTGGTGCTGATAGTTGTGCTTTTAAGAGATGTGGTGCTGAGATGTGGTGCAACGAGATGTGGTGCTACAAGATGTGGTGCTAAGAGATGTGGTGCTAAGAGATAAGGTGCTGAGAGTTGTGGTGCTAAGAGATGTGGTGCTCAGAGATGTGGTGCAGGGAGTTCTGCTTTTAAGAGATGTGGTACTACGAGTTGTGGTGCTAAGAGATATGGTGCTAAGAGATGTGGTGCTAAGAGATGTGGTGCTCAGAGATGTGGTGCTGAGAGTTGTGCTTTTAAGAGATGTGGTGCTAAGAGATGTGGTGCAGAGAGTTGTGGTGCTAAGAGATGTGGTGCTACGAGATGTGGTGCTGAGAGATGTGGTGTTCAGAGATGTGGTGCTCAGAGATGTGGTGCTGAGAGTTGTGCTTTTAAGAGATGTGGTGCTACGAGTTATGTTGCTAAGAGATGTGGTGCTACGAGTTGTGGTGCTCCGAGATGTGGTGCTGAGAGTTGTGTTGCTAAGAGATGTGGTGCTACGAGTTGTGGTGCTCCTAGATGTGGTGCTACGAGATGTGGTGCTACGAGTTATGTTGCTAAGAGATGTGGTGCTACGAGTTGTGGTGCTCCGAGATGTGGTGCTGAGAGTTGTGTTGCTAAGAGATGTGGTGCTACGAGTTGTGGTGCTCCGAGATGTGGTGCTACGAGTTATGTTGCTAAGAGATGTGGTGCTAAGAGATGTGGTGCTCAGAGATGTGGTGCTCAGAGATGTGGTGCTGAGAGTTGTGCTTTTAAGAGATGTGGTGCTACGAGTTGTGGTGCTAAGAGATATGGTGCTTCGAGTTGTGGTGCTAAGAGATATGGTGCTAAGAGATGTGCTGTTAAGAGTTGTGGTGCTTCGAGTTGTGGAGCTAAGAGATATGGTGCTAAGAGATGTGCTGTTAAGAGTTGTGGTGCTAAGAGTTGTGGTGCTAAGAGATATGCTGTTGATAGTTGTATTGCTTAGAATTGTGGTGCTAAGAGATGTATTGTTAAAAGATGTGCTGTTAAGAGATGTGTTGCTAAGGGATGTGGTGCTACGAGATATGGTGCTATGAGTTGTGGTGCTATGAGTTGTGCTGCTTAGTCTTGTGTTGCTAAGAATTGTGTTGCTAAGAGATGTGTTGCTAAGAGATGTGTTGCCAAGAGATGTGCGGCTAAGAGATGTGTTGCTTAGAGTTGTGGTGCTAAGAGATGTGCTGCAGAGTGTTGTATTGCTGAGAAAGGTGCTGTTAAGAGTTGTGTTGCTTAGAATTGTGGTGCTTAGAGATACATTGCTAAAAGATGTGCTGTTCAGAGATGTGCTGTTAAGAAAGGTATTGCTGAGAGATGTGCTGTTAAGAGATGTGGTGCTTAGAGTTGTGTTGCTCAGAGATGTGCAGCTAAGAATATTGCTGTTAAAGGTTTTGCTGCTAAGAGATGTGCAGTTAATAGATGTGATGCTAAAAGATGTGGTGCTATGAGTTTTGGTGTCAAGAGATGAACTGCTAAGAGTTCTGGGGCTAAGAGTTGTGGTGCAAAGGGTTGAGCTGCTAAGAGTTGTGATGCTAAGAGATGTGCTGCTGCAATATGTGCTGTAAAGAGATATATGTTGCTAAGAGTTGTGCTGCTAAGAGATTTGGTGGTGAGAGTTGTGGAGCTAAGAGATGTGCTGTTAAGTGGTGTGTTGTTTAGAATTGTGGTGCTACGAGATGTATTGTTAAGAGATGTATTGCTAAGAGATGTGCTGTTAAGAAATGTGCTGTTAAGAAATGTGCTGTTTAGAAATGTGTTGCTAAGAGATGTGGTGCTAACAGTTGTCTTGCTAAGACATGTGCTGTTAACAATTCTGCTGCTAAGAGATTTATTGCTTAATTAATTGTGCTGCTTGCAGTTGTGTTGTTAAGAGCTGTGTTGCTAAAAGTTGTGTTCCTAAGTATTGTGTTGCTAGGAGTTGTGTTGCTAAGAGTTGTGTTGCTAAGAGTTGTTGTGCCAAGAGATGTACTGCTAAGAGTTGTGTTACTTAGAGTTGTGGTGCTAAGAGGTGTGTTGCTAAAAGTTGTGTTCCTAAGTATTGTGTTGCTAGGAGTTGTGTTGCTGAGAGGTGTGTTGCTAAGAGTTGTTGTGCCTAGAGATGTAATGCTAAGAGTTGTGTTACTTAGAGTTGTGGTGCTAAGAGAGGTGTTGCTAATAGTTGTGTTGCTGAGAGATGTGCTGCTAAGAGTTGTGTTACTTAGAGTTGTGGTGCTAAGAGAGGTGTTGCTAATAGTTGTGTTGCTGAGAGATGTGCTGCTAAGATATGTGTCGCCAAGAGTTGTGCTGCTAACAGTTGTGTTGCTGAGAGATGTGCTGCTAAGATATGTGTCGCCAAGAGTTGTGCTGCTAATAGTTGTGTTGCTGAGAGATGTGCTGTTAAGATATGTGTCGCCAAGAGTTGTGCTGCTAATAGTTGTGTTGCTGAGAGATGTGCTGCTAAGATATGTGTCGCCAAGAGTTGTGCTGCTAACAGTTGTGTTGCTGAGATGTGCTGCTAAGATATGTGTCGCCAAGAGTTGTGCTGCTAATAGTGCTGCTAAGATATGTGTCGCCAAGAGTTGTGCTGCTAACAGTTGTGTTGCTGAGAGATGTGCTGCTAAGATATGTGTCGCCAAGAGTTGTGCTGCTAACAGTTGTGTTGCTGAGAGATGTGCTGCTAAGATATGTGTCGCCAAGAGTTGTGCTGCTAACAGTTGTGTTGCTGAGAGATGTGCTGCTAAGATATGTGTCGCCAAGAGTTGTGCTGCTAATAGTTGTGTTGCTGAGAGATGTGCTGCTAAGATATGTGTCGCCAAGAGTTGTGCTGCTAACAGTTGTGTTGCTGAGAGATGTGCTGCTAAGATATGTGTCGCCAAGAGTTGTGCTGCTAACAGTTGTGTTGCTGAGAGATGTGCTGCTAAGATATGTGTCGCCAAGAGTTGTGCTGCTAATAGTTGTGTTGCTGAGAGATGTGCTGCTAAGATATGTGTCGCCAAGAGTTGTGCTGCTAACAGTTGTGTTGCTGAGAGATGTGCTGCTAAGATATGTGTCGCCAAGAGTTGTGCTGCTAACAGTTGTGTTGCTGAGAGATGTGCTGCTAAGATATGTGTCGCCAAGAGTTGTGCTGCTAACAGTTGTGTTGCTGAGAGATGTGCTGCTAAGATATGTGTCGCCAAGAGTTGTGCTGCTAATAGTTGTGTTGTTGAGAGATGTGCTGCTAAGATATGTGTCGCCAAGAGTTGTGCTGCTAACAGTTGTGTTGCTGAGAGATGTGCTGCTAATATATGTGTCGCCAAGAGTTGTGCTGCTAACAGTTGTGTTGCTGAGAGATGTGCTGCTAAGATATGTGTCGCCAAGAGTTGTGCTGCTAACAGTTGTGTTGCTGAGAGATGTGCTGCTAAGATATGTGTCGCCAAGAGTTGTGCTGCTAACAGTTGTGTTGCTGAGAGATGTGCTGCTAAGATATGTGTCGCCAAGAGTTGTGCTGCTAACAGTTGTGTTGCTGAGAGATGTGCTGCTAAGATATGTGTCGCCAAGAGTTGTGCTGCTAACAGTTGTGTTGCTTAGAGTTGTGCTGCTTAGAATGTGGTGCTAAGAGAAGTGCTGATAAGAATTCTGCTGTTAAGAAATTAATTGCTTAGTTGGTTGGTTGTGTGCTTATATTGTTAAAATGTTTGCTCCTAAGTGTTGTGGTGCTAAGAGTTGTGGTGCTAAACGTTGTGTTGCTTAGTTGTGGTGCTAAGTTATGGTGGTAAGTGTTGTGCTGATAAGAGTTGTGGTGCTAAGGGATGTGCTGCATAGGGTTGTCGTGCTAAGGGTTGTGTTGCTAGGTGTTGTGCTGCTAAGAGTTGTGCTGCTAAGGGTTGGGCTGCTTAGAGTTGTATTGCTAAGAGTCGTGGTGCTAAGAAATTTGCTACTAAGGGTTGTGCTGCTAAGGGCTGTGCTGCTACAGGTTGTGCTCCTAAGGGTTGTGCTGCTATGGATTGTGTTACTTAGAGATGTATTGCTAAGGGTTGTGGTGCTAAGGGTTGTGTTGCTATGGATTGTGTTAGAGATGTATTGCTAAGGGTTGTGGTGCTAAGGGTTGTGTTGCTAAGAGATATATTGCTTTAGTTAATTACTTGTGTTGCTTAGAGTTTAGTTGCTAAGATATGTTTTGCTAAGAGTTGTGTTGCTTAGAGATGTGCTGCTAACATATATGTTGCTAAGTGTTGTTCTACTAAGATTTGTGGTGCTTAGAGATGTGCTGCTAAAAGTTGTGGTGTTAAGAGTTATGTTACTAAGAATTGTGCTGCTAAGAGTTGTGGTGCTAAGAGATGTGCTGCAAAAAGTTGTGCTGCTAAGACATGTATTGCTTAATTAGTTATGTTGCTCAGAGTTGTGTTGCTAAGAAATGGTTTTGCTAAGAGTTGTGTTGCTGAGAAATGTGTTGCTAAGATATGTGTTACTAAGAATTGTGCTGCTAAGAGTTGTGGTGCTAAGTGATGTGCAGCTAAGAGTTGTTGTGGTGTTAAGAGTTGTGTTGCTAAGAGATATGCTAAGAATTATGCTGCTAAGAGTTGTGTTGCTAAGAGATGTGCTGCTAAGAGTTGTGCTGCTACGAGATTTCTTAATTAGTTGTGTTGCTTAGAATTGTGTTGCTAAGAGATGTGTTGCTAAGAGTTGTGTTGGTGAGAGATTTATTTTTTAATTAGTTGTGTTGCTAAGAGTTGTGTTGCTGAGAGTTGTGCTGCTGAGAAATTTTATGCTAAGTAAGTTAGCAAAGAAGAGCTTACCCGCTTGCGTCTATGAGTTGCAACGATGTACCTCCACCTACGGTCGTTCCCGCATAGGCGATACAATTTAGTGGCAGTAAATCATACACGGCTGAAACAGACGGACAGATGTTACTTCGTTTCATACATGTGTTACGAAAATCAAAAGTTAACCCTGTATTGAAAATAAGATAAACTTCATTAATTTAAATGCTGGTATTGTATAATACAGTGCTTGTACAGAAACGTTGTCAAAAATCCGTAACAACTGATATTTCAACGTGTTTATATCACAATGATAATTTTGACATATCTGTACGAAGGTGCATCACGTAACTACATGTATAAAATCCCGAATAGGACTACGTATGTATAATAGTTGTGTATACTTCTTCGTGTTTCACGACGAATGACAGAAGACACAAAATAGTTCATTCAGCGTTAAATAACATACATATACATGTATGTTAAAATGTTAAAAATGGCTGTTTTATTTGAATATGCCTGTTTGTAGGGTTATCAATTTTTTCATTATACATTTTAAATTGGTATTGCTTAAGACAGTATATTTATATGCCTGCATGTCATTGACCACTGTTGACAATAGAGTGTATTGTGTACTCATGGGCTTAAAGCCTAATGTATTCTGAAATAAACCATAAACCATGTATATTTCACCACTAGCAATATTAAAGTTTACTAGTACCTGTATTGCATATAGCGGCTTTAAATGGTTTACTCACAAGGTCCGATGGTTTACTCACAAGGTCCAATGGTTTACTCACAAGGTCCAGATATTTTCCACGCAATGGTTTGACCGAGAACTGCCTCTACGACCTCAGCGCTCATATCGGCGTTCATTATACCAGTCGTGAGTCCGAACTTAGGGGTCACCGGAAGCTGCGTCACCGGCGTCACGGACACGCCGGGCTCTGAGGTGGTGACTGACAAATCGCTATATAATAGGGATGGGACCGAATATTTGAATATCGGATAATATTCGAATATAAAAAACGATTACGAATATTCGATTTTCAAATTTATTTAAAAAACAAAAGTTCTTTTTAAAACTCATGTTTTTTCCAGTTAACATGAATTCCAGTCGTATTTCCTGCCTAGCAGATTGGCGGGGTCAGTGTAATGTTTTTACAACACATGCCAAACATGTCCAATTAACGACAATGATAATTGGCAGAGGGGGGGGGGCACGTCTTTACAAGGATCGCGAATTAACTGTTTGTAGGAGGCGAATATGACGCATTTTATCCACAAATAACAAAACTGGGTCATGTTGTGATAACGGTTTCACAGTTTGCACAAGGCGTACATTGTTGTTGTTTAAGTGACATCTATACGGTTAACTTGTTTACATTTAATTACAATTACTCCAATTACTCTCTAAGTAAACCAATCAAAATCAATCTATTATCAGTCAATCAATTTCTTTAACAAAATGAGCATGATTTGGTCAATCTTAATATACGTCACTTGTAAATTATTCTCCATTATTCAATTCGATATATATATTGCATAAAACATATCAATATGCTTATAGCAACAATAAACAACATATAGTGATGGTAAGACATGAAATACTAACAAGATAAGATATTTTATGAGTTTACAGAACAGCTTGTACATATTTGTGAATAGCAACTATTAAAAAAAATATTTGTTGTTTCGAAGTTTATTTGCGTAATATATAAATTTCGCTAAATTAATAAGAGACTTGTTTGATGTGACGGATAACAGATTGGCGAATTTTTGTAACGATGGCCAGGTATAATAATATATTTTTATATATTTCGCTCTTAGTTCTGCGTATTTTGGACAGGTTAGGAGAAAATGATATTTATTTTCGATCATATGTTGGTTACATTTTGTGCACAGTCTTTCTTGCCTGTGGATGCTGGAATAGCGGCCTCATTCGATAAGTAAGTCGTGCGATGACGTTCTGAATTTAGATAGAGCGTTTCTATATTTGTAATCACTAATGCGTTTCTATATTTGTAATCACTAATAACGACAAGATATTTTTCAATAGCCAAAGTATGTTTAAATAAGCAATACGATTGCAGTCGACTGGAGTTGTTGATAGAAGAATACCAACTTTGATAGTATTTATCAAGGATACGTTGCTGTATAGCATGGACATTAATCAATTCGTTAGACTGGTACGTCCAAAGATACCATAAACCATGCTCATGTAAAATCTGCTTTATTTTCGAAGCCCAGTTATATCCGCTATAATTAATATCTATTTCTGCGTCAATTTTAAGTGTAATATACGTTTTGTACAAAATATAATTCTCGTCAAGTGTCAATAATTTAACCCAGTACTTCATCATAAGGATGCTTTTGTGTATGTAATGGGTATTTGCCCAAGTTCGTCGTAAAGTGCTTCACGATTAGTAGAACGTCTAACATCCAATATCTTACGACAAAACTTTAAGTGTACTATTTCGACATTTTGCCCTTTGTGGTAACCCCATATTTATGCAGCGTAATTGAGAACTGGAAGAACAAGTGCATTAAATAATTCAATTTTGTTTGTAACTGGTAATTCTAAGTTATTATAAGCATTAAAAAGGTTGTGGAGTGAATACATAGCACGCTGAGCTACTCTTTGTTGTGTACGGTGCCAGTTGCCATTTTTAAATAGGTGTACACCTAGATATTTAAAGGAAGTTACGTTTTCGATTCTCGCATTGTATAAAAAGAAATCATCTTCAGTATTTCGCCCATTTTCAAAAATCATTACTTTAGATTTTTTTAACATTTAAACGCAGTCCCCACGTGTTACGGTCGTTTAGTATCAACAGTAGAGATTTCGGATCGCTTGCAAATACTACTGCATCGTCGGCAAACAGCAACATGCAAATTTTTAAATCATCAACGTCAATAACACCATTTAAATTACTTTATATATATTTCAAGAATATCATTTAGGAAAAACAGGCAGAGTATGCTACTCGCTGCGTCCCCTTGTTTAACTCCGATGTTCGAGTGTATTGGAGCGGATAGTTCGTTTTTGTACCTAACGCGAGATTTGAGTACATTATACATTGACTGTAGGCTTTTTATAAATTTCGTGCTAATATTCGCAGACAAAAGCTTTCTCCATAATAATACTCTGTCTATTCTATCAAACATTTTTTCCCAATCTAAGAATGCTGCGTATAATTTTTGCTTATTTGCGAGTGTTTTTGTGATAATAGCGTGAAGTATAAATATACAATCGATTGTTGATTTATTTTTCTGAAAACCAAACTGATTATCGATAAAGATATTATGCTTGTCCGTCCGCTTAGTAAATCTATTTACAAGCATTTTCGAGTAAATTTTTGACAATATATTATTTAAAGTGATACCACGAAAAATTTTGGCTTCATGTGTTCCGCCTTTAAAATTGGAACAATAATTCCCTCTGTCCACTCTGTTGGAAATATACCATCGTTAACAATTTTATTATACAACCTTTGTAGAAATGGCGATATGATATCAAAATAACTTTTAAAGATTTCGGCGATTAGTAAATGATTTCCAGCACTTTTAGAATTATTTTGTGCAAACACTGCGTTTTTAATTTCAAAGTCGGTGAAATCATTATCTGAGTCGTTGTCGTATACTGTTTCATCAAATACATTGGGTGTTTGTGTACTTAGTATTTGCGTCCCATAGAGTCATTATAGTGGTTAAATAGATCATTTATCGTTACGTCATTGGATGAATATTAACGGTCTTTCGATTATATTGTTTTTTTATTACTTTTCCATAATCCTTTAGAATCATGTTTCGCTAATTTACCAATACGAACCCCCTCAGTACGAACAAAACGTTGTCTATGCTTGCGTTTAATATTAGTATAATGTCGTTTTTCAATTAAATAAATACGTGTGTTTTCTTCACTTCTTGTTCGTAAAAATAAAATTCTCGATTTTTAAAATTCATGTCGTGCATCAAAGCATTTTTTTTATTGAACCACGATTGTTTCGCTGTTCCGGGGATGCTATTGTTTACATAACGTTTTGGTTTACCAAATATAGCTTTCGCGTTGTCTCTCAAAAATTAGGTGAACGTATATTAGGTATATTAGAAGTCGTATCGTTCAAAGTCGATGTTATCCAATAATTTATTTCGGAATATTTCTGCACGTGAATTATCCAATTTTTTTTGGTCATTTCAGGATTTTCATTTATTGGGTTGTCAATTAAAATGATGGACGGTATTCTTGAAATACGAAAATGAACGGGGGAATGGTCAGAAAGAGAATTCGGGGGCATTATTTCAAACATCTGAATAATATCAAAATCCGATTGTTTTAACAATTGTCTACCACACTTGAACCATTTGCATTTATAAATGTAAATCCGCCAACATTGCTATCATTGTGTAAGCGGCCGTTACCTATTTATAGAGATTCAACATATTTATTTCGTTACTTAAACATATACATGTTTTTCGTAACATGATCCAATGAATAATAATAATAGTCACATGACACCTTATAACATATGTACATATATACACAGTTTATAATACTAATATGTATATAAAACAAATAACATTTATTATTTCTAGTTCGCATAGCAAAAAAAACAAAATCCAGAGAAAGTTACGACAAGTGTGTTTTAATAAAGTACTTGCCCAGAGGAGGGACTTGTAGATTTCATACGAAAACATAAGACAAAAATACGAGACAGCTTAATCAATGTATGTACAATATGTACACTAATAAATGCTACTGTAGAGAACACAAATTATTGCAACTATTGTACAGTATTAATCATACCTTTTCGTCTGTTAAAAGCATGGTATGTATATGTACACAAATTCAATACTGTTTTATAATTTTTTGATTTAAATAGGCTAATAAATTTGACCACACTAGGTTTAGTATAGTAATATTTACTTAAATATGTCTCCGAATGTCACTATACTGGGGACAAATGCATATAAAATGATATTCGTCTTCCAAATCAATTTTATTGCAAAAAGTGCAATATCTGTTACAATGTTCGATTCTGTTATTGCCGTGTCGGCCTGTTTCTATTTTTAATTGGTGAGATGACACTCTCAGTTTAGATAATGCAATACGATATCTTAAAGGTAGTTTATCAAGATAATATTCAAAGTCAAAATCAATTTTAAACAGCATATAAGTGCACAAACTTCGACTGTTGTTAACAGCAGTATACCACGACTGTTTAAATTGATCTAGCAGTCTTTGTTTAAAATCTAGATGGAAACAATTCGTATTAACTAGATAGGGGGTAACCCAAACATATGAGAAACCACTACTATCTAAAAGAGATTTAACATTGGTTAACCAGTTAGATTTACCTTTAATGCAATCATCTAACAATGCTTGGTATAACTTCTTAATAATAATATTGTCGCTATTTAATATTTTTAACCAATATTTAATAATGCGTGTGTGTCTAGTGATATACAGTGGATTGAACATGTAGATTGTTTTACTTTAAGGTTTTTACAAAATTTTAAATGAATTCTCTCTACTTTTGCAGATTTGCCAAAACCCCATACTTCACAACCGTAGCTCAATACTGATCCTACAAATGCGTCAAATAATTGACATATGGTACTAGGTTTTAGAATGGCTGTTTTGATATTGTTCGTAAGGGTATTTAGAGCCTTTAGTCCTTTGCCAGAAATGGTTTCACAATTAAGTATGTAGCTACCTGTATAGTTAAAAACAGTTCCTAAATAGTTGAAATTGTCTACAGTTTCTAATGGGATGTTATTGTAAACCACTTTTCATCAAGCTTTAAAGGACCCCGTTTTCTGAACACTACAACTTTACTTTTGTCCGGGTTTACTTCAAGTCCCCACGTATGACAGTAATTTTGTAAAAGATTTAGACTATGTTGGAGATCTGTTGGGGTTTTCCCAAGGATAACCATATCATCTGCAAACAGCATTAAAATAAATGTAAGATCATCTATGGATATGCCACTATTAACATCGTCGCAAAGGAATAATTCTAGGTCTTCTAAAAAAAGAGAAAACAATATTGGGGACATTACTTCACCTTGTTTTAAAGCTATAGAGCATTCAAAGAATTCTGAATACGATTTATATCCTTTTATGCATGCGCGCACGTTCGAGTACATATCCCGTATTACCCGTAATGTTTTACCTCTCATTCCAAGTTTAAATAATTTATACCATAAACCATTCCTATATATACTATCGAATGCCTTTTTAAAATCAATGAACGCACATGCTAGTCTCCCATTTTCATTTAATATTTTACTAATTATTGCATTTAACACGAATATAGCATCTACTGTGGAACTCCCTTTTTTAAAACCAAATTGTGCATCACTTACTATATTATTATCTGCAGCCCATTTTGAGACACGTTTATTAATGATACCACTGAATATTTTGGAAAAGCAACAATTCAACGTAATGCCTCTGTAATTGTTAACATCCATAGGGTCATTTTTCTTAAAAATAGGTACAATAAGTCCATTCATCCATGAGTCTGGATAAATGCCCGAATTAAGGATACCGTTAAAAATATCGACTAAATGCGAAGCTAAAATATCACATGATTCAATAAAGTATTCATTTAAGAGTTGATCCGCTGCAAATGATTTATTCCTTTTCAGGTTATGTATAACGGATTCTACTTCTCGGATTGTAACTGGTACATCAAATGCATCAAAAATACAATCATCGTCATTGATACAATCATCGTCATTGTTATTATTATTATTATTAGTAGTAGTATTTGCCTTATTATTAGTATTATTAGTATTGGTATTATTAGTATTGCTACAGAAATGTTCTGCGTCTTCATTAAAAACATTTGGAAAGTTTTGGCTTAAATTTGAAAAATATTCAAAAAAGTCTTCATTGCTTATATTATTATTACAATTATTTTTATTCTTTCTAAAATGTTTCCAAAAATCTTCAGGTTTGGAATGTCGTAAGCTTTCAATGTTTTTCATCTTATTAACATCACATTTCCGCTTTTTTCGTTTCACTAATTTTTTATAACGCCCTTTACATTCAGTCATCTCTTTTCTATTAATATCACTTTTATTAAAATTATATCTATTTAAAGCTGTGATATATGTTTGTTTAGCTTCAAAGCATTCTGCGTCGAACCATTCAGATTTTTTGGAAACACTTTTACAATTATATACACTATAATGAACTGTCTTTATCTTACAAAAAAGAGGATCAGCAACATCCCGGATCTCTTTGGTAAAGTTGTTTATACAGTTGTTAACAGAATCTCTATCAACAAAATCTGTGCCTAGTGTTAAAGAATTAAATAAAGGCAATTTTGAGATTATACCACGCCTAAATTCATTTCTCAGACTTTCATCCCATTTAATACTAGTTCGTGTATAATTATTTTCATTACTATAATACACATTGTCACAATTAATTTGAAAAGAGAGCGATGCATGATCCGACCATTCATTAAAAGAGTTTACACAAAAATTGCTCAATTTACCAAAGTCACGTTCACTCAACAATAGATAATCAATAACACTCGATCCCGAGTAGGTTTATAGGTTGGTAGATTTACATAATTGCAAAAGTCGTTTACCGTTAGTGTCTAACACGTGATCTTTGTTTACTCTATTAGTAGTAAAAACATTAGATTGCAGATCTATGTCATTATCTATGAACTGGTCAAAAACTAGGTATTCAATATTGTTTGAAGTTCGACTATTAAAGTCTCCAGTTATAAAAATTTTACCTTTGGAAATTTATTTTTCTAAACCAATTTCGATTTGTTAAAAAATATAAATATCATTATTGTTGATAACTTTCGAGCCTTGCGGCGGCATATATACAACAAATGAAGACGTCATTATTAAAACGAAAAAGAGACCTACAAAGTTTGATCCAAACAATTCCACATTGCTGTTTTTCAACAATAGTAATTTTACCATTTAACACTGATTTGTAATATATTGTAATTCAACCAGAATATCGACCTTATTTGGTGTTTGGTGACTTATTTCCAAATAGATGATAGATTATATCAACACCGTATATTATACAAGAGTCTTGATTAATAATGCCACCATCATGTGTTTGGAAGTACTTTACGCGGTCATTAGACAAAACCCAGGCAACGTGTACTGAGAAATTTGTGTACGGAACGATTAACAAATTAATTAACAATACATTTAACAATATCTTACAATTTCTTAATATTTGCTTAAAACTCACTAAGTTATATCGCTCATTTATCACTGAAACAAGGTAAAACAACTACGTACACGTAGGATACATATTTCAGATCGGTAAATATTCGGACAGCGTGCCGTATATAGTAGTATTTACAAAACGAATATTCGAATATATTCGAATACCTAAAACGAATATTCGAATATTGATTTCAGTATTCGGTCCCATCCCTACTATATAACAAAAATATGCGGTTAAAGGAGTGGTGTTTCTGAAACACTTCAAGGGAGGAAAATACCAAATCGCTGACAGCGGGAACACCGAAAGTCGTCTTTCTTAACCGATCCAGCAAATTTAAGTATAAATTTTATATTACTTTAAAAACGTTGTCTTTCAAAGAGCGGGGGAGGGGGTAATCAGCTGGAAAGAAACATATTTATACCCCGGGTTTAGCGAAATAACACTTCTGACACAAACATGTATTTGAAATAGTCTCGTAAATGCATACACGTCAACTGAATGGATAAAATGAATCAATTATATGACAGTGATTTCAGCGTTTATAAAAATCTCTTACTTGGGCACAGCGAAATCCAGCTGTGTATCAAAAAATATCCCCTCGTCGGCGATGTCCTCGCAGAACAGGACAAACGTGTGCGACACGCCCCCGCCAATGATCCCGTCCCCCGAGCTGACCCGGTTACTCAGGGTGAGGTACACATTTTCGGTCTGAAGCAGTGGTCAAGGCCTTCATGTGTTATATGTGCAACTAACTAGTGGAAATGTTCGGGGTTAAGGCCCCCAAGAATACCGGTAAATTAATATATAGGATTTCATTGTTATTGTAAATAATAATAATAATAATAATTATTATTATTATTAGTAGTAGTAGTAGTAGCAGTAGCAGTAGCAGTAGGAGTAGGAGTAGCAATAGTAGCAGTAGTAGTAGTAGTAGTAGTAGTAGTAGTAGTAGTACTATTCGCCAAGGTTGCGAGTGACTCGTTGGGCTAAACTCTCTTGGGCTTCAATATTTTTCTCAATAAAAATCCCATAAAATAACCAAAATATACGCTTTCCACGTATACATTTCAAGCTTCCTCAAATACTTAGTTGTAGCGGAGCCTTACAGTAATTGCTTACATAGTTTGATACGTCTATTCGTTAGGTTTTAAAAATAAAATATATCTTAATTTTAAAATTGCATGTTGATTACACGTACCTTTTAACACGCCCACAAAATAATCTTAGCGCAGTTGTTCGAGATAGACGCATATTCGTCTATACGCCTAGAGATACATTGTATTTTGAAATTCTATCTATTTTCTGAAATCAGTTTATACATACATTTTTACATCACAACACCAGAATTTAAGTACGTTGTTGGACGTTGGTGCTCGACGTCTGTATGTAGGATTTTTAAATTCTATCACTGAAATAGGTTTACACGTACCTTTTTACAGCCCAACACGAGTATTTTAGCGCCGCCGTCGGCGAGGGAGGAGTTGCAAGGCCCCGTGTCGGACCCCGCCGTCGCCGACGTGAAAATATCCGGCTTCGGGTTGACGGCCGTAATGGCTCCAGTCGAGTCACATTCTGAAATATCGACGTCAAACTGTGATCTGATTATAGGCATTAGCATACAGTATATAGAGGATGTGTGTTGGTTTCGGTAGAATATCGATTTTAATTCTCGAGTGATCGTAGAATTTTACATTTTCATAAGTGGCGCATCCACGAGTGAAAATATTTATTTTCTATAATCACGAGTGAATCAAAAATCAATATTCTACCGAAACCAACAAATTTTCTTTTTATTTATGCTTTGTCATTTTTTACATTTTAAGTGCTATCTAATTTCTTTTAATTTTGAAAAATTGCGGGAATTATAACGTCATGACGTCAACATAATGACGCCATTTCTCAATTTTGAGCCCGGCATCGTTGACGGTTCGTTTCTTTTACAGCATTAAACTGGGAACCAGTGTGAAACAGTGAAAATTATCAGACTAGTAATTTTCACTGTTTTAAAACATTGAATTACTGATTTTATTTTACTGATAAAATCACTGGTAAACATTAAATAAATGTATGTTTTAGCGTGTCGTACGTTCATTACGTTACATGGCAGTTCGATATGTGTTCTACGAAAGGTACATTTGCAAATAGGAAATGTGTCTTTTTTTGCAGTCAAGTCATTCCGATATGTGTTTTTCGATAACAGTTTATAGAATCTGTTATTGGGAATCGTGTTTTGTCGTATTTTCAATAAGATACGGCGGTTCCATTAGGCTTTTGTACAATAATTATTAGTAATTATGGACAAAATCAGTAAATATTACATGGATAAGAATGTGTGTTCTTTCGAAGCACGTGTTACAAGAAGTGTGCCTGTGAAATGTCTTACAGGTTACTCGGAAAGCATAGTGAATGATCTTTCTAAAAAGACACCAAGTACTGGTTCTTCCCAGGAAACAGATTCAAAGGTGTCTTAACAAGTCTCTTGCTTTCGACTTAATCGAGCTAAAATAAATAGGTTTAAACTAAACTGAAGGTTTTACAGCAATTGATTTCCGCGTTCCGCATTCTTTTAATGCATGAAAATAATCATGTGTGCAATTGTGTATGTATTTTCGAAGTGTATTAGGTCCTTTCGTGCCGAAGCTGCATTATGTGAGGACCCGGGTGTGTCCCAGCACTCCTGCCTAATTTACTTTAAGAGTCATTGAACGTTGAGACGAATTTTGAATCATAGCTGCAATTTCCAGCTGTTTATCTTTTACTGAAATTTTTTTTTTGTGTGCTTTGTCTTGTGCTGTTGGTTGGGGGGGAGGGGGGCCGGAGCACCCGGAGGAAACCCTACCTGTCCGGTATTGTGACCACCAACCAACTCACTTGCGCCGAGTGGGGAGCGAACCCGGGCAGCCTAGGTGAAAAGCGAGCGTACCAACCACTGCGCTAGCCGGACAGCCCATGTGTCCAGTTAACGCACAAGCACCCAATACAACATCACTCCAAGTATCATCGCATTGCATATTTACATACCATACACCAAGGGTCCTATTTCCAGTTGAGCATGCCCTACGGACGCAAACAGAAGCACAAGAATGATAACCGAGTTTCTGAAATAAAAGAACGTTCAAGAGTTGCTTCCCTTTAACTGTCGCATTCTTTTGTAGTACAAAAAAATTACATTTCCCGCATTATACAAGTAATTATAATAATAACATTAAATAACAAGGGTCGCTTCCTTTTAACTTATACATTCTGTAGTAATTAGATAAAATAGCAAGCTTCTTTACCTGTAACTCGTGCATAATGTTTTAATAAAATAAATTAACTAAAGTCGCTCCCTTTACACTCCTGCATTCTGTAGAAATAAAATAACAAGACTCGCTTCCCTTTAACTCCCGAACTCTGTAGCAATACATACATACAGGCATTAAATACATCTACGATCTAGTGGCTTTAAACATATAAAATCTAGCGGCTTTAAACAATAAGATCTAGAGGCGTTCAACATATAACATCTAGTAGCTTTAAACATATAAGATCGAGAGGAAGTAAACATATCAGAGCCAGTGGCGTAGCTACATGTAGGCCTTGTAGGCCCGGGGCTACAACTTTTTCTCAAATGTGAAAAAATTAATGGCCTAAAAATGCAATAGAAATCGAATGCTAAGGGGAATAAGGGTAGAACGATTTAATTCCTTATTAAGAGATCGATTATAAGACGATCTAAATATAAAACATTTTCATTTACGAAATGTGCCTTTTGACACAAATAGAAATAGCGGATTATTAAAGTAAGTATCTGAATAGTTTAGCTTTCTTGGGATCGCAAAACGGTTAAAACGGGATCAATATGCTAATTGTTTTCACTCGCTTCGGTCGCTCATATTCGTACAATACAAAAAGTACTTGAAACATACCCGTTCTAGCTCTCTACCAATTCTTAAGTAAATAAATCCACACCTTAGTACCTGCGCCAAGATTCAGTGAAAATGATAAAATATGGACAGTTGGTATATATGCCTTTTTCGGGGATGCTATATTATTGTTTTGTTTTCTAAATATTTCAGATTATATTATATAAAGATGTCAACAGCAATACAGATTTGGCACATGAAATACCACAATAACATAATTGTTTCAATATATAGTTGAGTTTCCTCAGATCTAAATTGACAAACATTTCGTTAAATGTTACATTAGCAATCACACCAAATTTCATTTTTTTCAAACCCTTATAAGAAAGATATTTAATACGTGATAAAGTAGAGGGGTGCCCCAAACGTTGGGACCATTGCCGAGCGATTTAATACTTTCCAGGCACCACATGTCAGAGAAACGTAAGTGACACAATGTCGGCATCACGTGTCTTATTGGTTCGCAACGCAATCATTAGAGTATCTTTCACAATAGTTTGTGAAAAAGACATATCCGTCTGTTCGTCCGTTCGTTCGTATTAATGGATAAAATAAACAGTGCATAGTAGATTTAAAAATACAGCCGATAAGCATGTGTGAGTTATTTAATGACATTCACTTTAAAAGGAGACAATGACACTTAGGTATCTATATAAATAACTAATATATATAATTCTTGATGTGAATGTGTGTGTGTGTGTGTGTGTGTGTGTGTGTGTGTGTGTGTGTGTGTGTGTGTGTGTGTGTGTGTGTGTGTGTGTGTGTGTGTGTGTGTGTGTGTGTGTGTGTGTGTGTGTGTGTGTGTGTGTGTGTGTGTGTGTGTGTGTGTGTGTGTGTGTGTGTGTGTGTGTGTGTGTGTGTGTGTGTGTGTGTGTGTGTGTGTGTGTGTGTGTGTGTGTGTGTGTGTGTGTGTGTGTGTGTGTGTGTGTGTGTGTGTGTGTGTGTGTGTGTGTGTGTGTGTGTGTGTGTGTGTGTGTGTGTGTGTGTGTGTGTGTGTGTGTGTGTGTGTGTGTGTGTGTGTGTGTGTGTGTGTGTGTGTGTGTGTGTGTGTGTGTGTGTGTGTGTGTGTGTGTGTGTGTGTGTGTGTGTGTGTGTGTGTGTGTGTGTGTGTGTGTGTGTGTGTGTGTGTGTGTGTGTGTGTGTGTGTGTGTGTGTGTGTGTGTGTGTGTGTGTGTGTGTGTGTGTGTGTGTGTGTGTGTGTGTGTGTGTGTGTGTGTGTGTGTGTGTGTGTGTGTGTGTGTGTGTGTGTGTGTGTGTGTGTGTGTGTGTGTGTGTGTGTGTGTGTGTGTGTGTGTGTGTGTGTGTGTGTGTGTGTGTGTGTGTGTGTGTGTGTGTGTGTGTGTGTGTGTGTGTGTGTGTGTGTGTGTGTGTGTGTGTGTGTGTGTGTGTGTGTGTGTGTGTGTGTGTGTGTGTGTGTGTGTGTGTGTGTGTGTGTGTGTGTGTGTGTGTGTGTGTGTGTGTGTGTGTGTGTGTGTGTGTGTGTGTGTGTGTGTGTGTGTGTGTGTGTGTGTGTGTGTGTGTGTGTGTGTGTGTGTGTGTGTGTGTGTGTGTGTGTGTGTGTGTGTGTGTGTGTGTGTGTGTGTGTGTGTGTGTGTGTGTGTGTGTGTGTGTGTGTGTGTGTGTGTGTGTGTGTGTGTGTGTGTGTGTGTGTGTGTGTGTGTGTGTGTGTGTGTGTGTGTGTGTGTGTGTGTGTTGTGTTGTGTTGTGCCAACGTGCGATCTGTCGTTCCGCTGCACGAAGAGGCTGAAAACTTACATACGATCAACCATGTACAAACTGGCTTTCCAGCCTTGCAATGATGCACATTCATAGGAAGAAAGCTATTGACATTGAAAACGTCATTAATTCATTTGCGGCCGTCAACAGTTGTAATTTAATTGTATTAAAAGTGATGACAGACATAATTGAAACTTAAACTATCTTTCAGTGAGCCACTTTAAGCAACAAACGTGAAGGCATATAGTTAAAGCCCATGTTATACGCACTACATGTATATGTGTTTATAACTATTTTGGTTGAAGGACCTGTATAGTAAATTAATTCGATGAAGGTTAGAGCAAGAACGTGTTGTTTTATATTTATAGGTTTATACTTTCACATACATCCTCATAATTCATATAGCCATATAAATTTATAAATGTTAAATGTTAAAGCATAAATGTCTTTGACACATTTCTGACTTCGTATCTTGACCTTATGCCTACAACATGAAAATGGCCTAGCTACGCCACTGATCAGAGCTACAGGCATTAATTAGATACACAAGTGATCTAGAGGAATTAGATACACCAAAGATCTATTAGCATTTAATAGATACACATACAATGCGTAAGATATAGTGCCATTAAATACATAAGATCTATAGGTATAAAATACATATAAGACATAAAGGCATTAACTCCATACACAAAAGTCCCGTGTAGAAATAAATCCAACCCGGTATTGCCCCAGTCAACTAACTTAATTTAATTAATTAAATTTAGGAACATAAAGAAGTATATATAAATAAAACAACACGCAGTAAGTTGATATTTACACTTACCTGATCATGTCTGTGGTACAGCTAGTTAGTTACTGACAAAGAGTTATACATTGTAAGTTTCGCGCATGACTAGCTGTGTCCAGTTTGGTAATTAATTCGAGATGCACGAGAATCTCGATGTATCGGAATGCTGATTCATAAAATGTACAATTCAAAAATCAATTTCAATATCATATGTAATGATGATGATTATGAGAATAATCAATATAATCCATCAAAATCTAATCCATCAATATCATCGCCATCATCAGCAACAACTGCACAACCAGCACTGCCACTATTATAATCGTCGGCGTTATCAACTTATCATCTTTGGTGTCTTTCTTTATACACGCCTTGGAACCATCGAGACGACAACGGTCTTCTTAGGTTTGAAATTGTGGCTATAATTATGGTCTTTCCGCTGTGGGTACGATTAACGAAACGGAAAGTATAGGGCCGCTTTTCCATATGTCCGTATCTGCATCCGCATCCGCATCCGTTCCGCATATATATTATACGGACGCGCTTTTCCATAAATCCACATATGAATGTCGAATATTTATAATGTCATAATGTAATTAATAGCGGAAATGTAATAAAAGTTACAATGTCTGAGTAAGAAGCTTTTAAACATGTTTAATTACGTCAGCTGCAAATATTTATACCAGTATGCGAAAACATTCACATGTGTTGGACAATAAATAATATAAAGCATCCAACAATTATATTTATTGCACAGCGTCAGTCACCATTCATTTAAAGGTTACCCGTTATTACCGAGTTAGTGTACTCGGTAAGTCTTAGGTTGAGTTATCCAGATGCATCTAGACTGTTTCTTCTATTTTCCCAATGTATTATGTATCACAGCCCTTTGTCTAACATGCTAAGTTAGATACCATGTCGTCCGTATCCGCATAAAATCGCTCAGCGATTTCTAGCGAGCGGCGTTTGCGGATGCGCTTTGCGGATACGGACTGCGGACATAATTAGGCCGTTGTTCCATACGCACGTATCCGCATCCGTATCCGAATAAATATTATACAGACGCGCTTTTCCACGAATCCACATACTCGTCAAATATTTTAGTGTTCTTCTTATTTCCAAATAGTTACAATATCTGAGAAAGAAGCTTTTAAACCGCTTTAATTAAGGTCCATGCAGATATATGCCAGTATGTGAAAACATTCACTTATGGTGGATTTTAATTAAACAATATAAAACATAAAACAATTATATATACATTGTAAGTCACTAAGTCACCGCTCATTTAAAGGTTACCCGTTATTACCGAGTTATTGTACTCTGTGAGTCTTAGGTTGAGTTATCCAGGTGTATCTCGACTATTTTTCTATTATCCCATAGTTTTAAGTATAATAACCCTTTGTTCAACATGCTAGATTAGATACCATGTCGTCCGCATCCGCATAAATTCGCTCACTGAGCGATTTCATGCGGACGGCTTTTGGGAATGAGCTATGCGGATACGGTCCAACATATGGAAACGGTTCAACTGTTTTCAACTTGTTCGATTCTTTGCGGATGCGGATTTGCGCAATGCGGATACGGACATATGGAAAAGCGCCCTTATGGAAACGGTCCAACTGTTTTCAACTTGTTCGATTTTTTCGGATACGGATTTGCGATGAATGCGGATGCGGATAGGAACATATGGAAAAGCGCCCTAAATAGGTACCTTTTTTTCAAAATTAATCTGAGCGTGTAGTAACAAAAGTACGGGCTAACTGTAATGTATATAAGTCCGGGATTTGTACGGAAGCCCATTATGCAATTTTGTCTTCCGTGTTGTGAGTTATCTTTTATTTCTGCTGTGTAATGCCTTATGAATTAGGGTTTATGTCATATGAATCTCTGCTGTTGTTTTTTTTCAAAATAGACTTTTCCACAAATGGCAATCATATTCAAATTAATTTGCAATATTATCCAATCATCGCACTTTGATATCACGTGTTTAGCTGTTAAACTATTTCATAATCCTTTAACAAAAGTCGGGGAGGAGTTTAAACTATTCGTGGCAAAACCCGGATCAGTCAATTCACAATGAACACACACTAACTCACGGCCGTTGTAGTTTCAATGATTCACAGGCGTGTCCAAATTTCATAGTGCAATCTCTCCTATGTGATGTTATTGTTTGGTGATATTTTTACCTGAACACCGCCTGTCAATTTCGCCGCCATTACGTGTTGTCATTTATTTCGCTATTACAGGTGTAAACTACAATGCGTGTCTGTTAGTAGGATTCACCGGTAGGTGGTTTATTTGACAAAATAATGATGTTCCGTTTAAGAATGTTTTAAAAATAACGTTCGTCGAATTTATCACTTAATCTTTCGAATTCAGGAATTGCTTGGAAATTTAACTTAATCATTAATTGTTTGTTTGCATATTTCACCGTTTTTAAGTATTTCAGTCATATCTCGGCGGAAATTAATGAATTAAATGATCAATAGCTAACAGAGTTACACACAGTGAATTTCGTTCATTTAATTCATCAGACTATTATATGGATTGGGTCTTGTAGATGTAGAATGCTGCGTACAGTATTTGTCCCACTTTTAGAACAATACTAGATCATGTTTACTTTTTTGCAAGTTTTCTATAGCATATTTATAGGACATTCTCACACCTGTTCACACTCAGTAAATAGGTGTTAACAGCCTCAAAAGTGTTGCTATATAAGTATGAACATCCCTCAACACATAAACAATATTTATTTTATTCTAAGCCATGGCTGAATAATAGTTTGGCATTTTATGTCTCTTTTCATTTTCTAGAGGTGTTTACTGTGTTAGTTACAAACTTAATTTCTTTCTCTATGATGTGGTCAGTGTTTACTATAAACTTATTGATTCTCTTTTAGTAACGGCTTAAGTTTTTCACCATGGACTCCGCAAGCGTGTCCTCAACCTCCAGTGCTCGTAGCACACCTGTGCCCACCTACAAACCGATTACACCCAGCTCTTCTCTCCTTGCTCTTTCTAAAACCCCAGACGAGGATATTCGAAGAAAGAGCAACGAGGAATTGTTGCAGATTATTCGACGACTGGAGACAGAAAATAGAAATGTGGTTTCGGAACACTCTTCTATTTTAAAGGATGTTAACAAGAAAATGCAAATATTGTTACTAGAAGTGCGTGGACTAAAGGACATTAATCAGAGCCTTCAAGACGATAACCAAGAACTCCGAGATCTGTGCTGTTTTCTTGATGATGACAGACAGCGAGGCCGAAAACTGGCCAAAGAATGGCAGAGATTCGGTCGCTACACAGCTAGTGTCATGAGAAGTGAGGTGTCAGCATACCAAGAGAAACTGAAAGAACTTGAGGCCAAACAGCAAGAGCTCATTGGGGACAATCTTGACCTGAAGGAGTTGTGTTTATATCTGGACCAGGAAAGATTGCGGGCCAGCCAACCGAGGGATGAAGGGGACGGCAGCAGTAGCAGCACCGTGGCAGGGAACGAAGACCAGCAGGCAGATATTGAACTTGTGCCTGTCAGTGAACTGCAAGATGGCACTGAGAAGTCTGGTAAATGATAGAGCCATGTTTGTCATTTGGGTACTCGTCTGTCCAGCTGTTGTTTTTGTGCACACTATTTAACACAGAATTTCACATAATGTGTTACCTGTAATAAATGGATTTTCTTTGTCGTCTTTGTGTGACAGTGTTATAAATCAAGTATGAATCAGAGTTCTCAGTTATGTAAAGTCAGTGTTCAATTCTAGTATTGATGTTACACAAAGTGTCAAGGCTTCTATTACAGTTTTGTTTGTTTTTTCATCTAATACAACTATCTCACCTAAAGGCATTTTCGGTATTTGTGATGTATTATTTAGAAGGGTATTTAATGTCATTTTGAGAAATCAGTATTTTGGCTAATGCTTACTTCAGGTTTTGATGTGAAATCTTAACACTCACTGTTTCGGTAAATGGCTTCAGTGGGGTTTTTTCTAGTCAGTTTGGGGCCGAATAAAATAGGGCCCCATTCACAAAGCAAAAAAGTATCATTTTTGTTTAAAAATTTTCCTCCAACAAAATTCACAATTGCTAACAAGTTAACACCTGAGTTTTGTGTGCTTTATTTTTAATTCCATACATAGGTTTTTGTCTAGAGTGATTATATCAAAAGGCATACAATATGTTTAATTTTAAATAAAATTGGGTACAAAACTGTGTAATTTAACCCTGACAGAATTAACTTCATACACGATTAAAAGGTCAAAATGTTATTTTCACAAACAATGGTATTACGGCGCTAATTTCACAATTCAAATGGGACCCGCCCTTATTCACAAAGGACTGAAAAAAATACTGCGGATATGTTTGATATGTGTTTATGGGTTAACAGGACTTTGTTTATTGTAATGTTAAAATTGTAATTTTTTCAGCAAACAGTGACTATGTAGGACATGTTGACAAGAGACTGAAGAACATCGAAAAAGAAAAACAGAGCAAAGAAGAGGTAACTGCATGTGCATACATTGTATGTTCAACAGTTGTACTCAGTATCATGAGACACAAAATGCATGACTGACGTATTTCTCACTTAATAAGAATGTAGATTATGCCATATCGTATCCTTTTCAGTTTTGTGTTTATTTTTCTGCACTTTTCTCTGAAAAAAAATGACAACCCAACATATCCATACATATCAAAATATTTGTCACTTCTTCTTTTATTTAAATAAATAGGTTTACTAACACAAATTCAATAAACAATTGTCTTTTAATGCTTATGAACAACATGTTTATTATGAACTTCATGTACCAGAATAACACTAAACCTTTATTTTTAAATCATATCTCATTATTTAAATATGTAATTATGAACATAGTTTGTATCATCTAACTGGCACAGCTCTAGTATTTGCCTCTATTCTAATAAGCAAATACTTTGTTAGTAAACTTGTTGCTTTGAATTTTACAGTCTGGCTGGAATAATCAACAGAGTCATAATAAAGTAACACCATTTGTACAGGTAATATAAAGTTAATTAAAAAAAAATGTATAAAATGTTAATTTTTACAATTAATAGAATCTGAAGTGGTAACTGTTAGATTATCATCTGTATTGTTTATATGGTTGCTGTTGTTGTTTTTTCTTCACATTTGTTTTGGAGGAATAACTCAGAGTGGTGAAACAAATAGTCAAATGTGTTAAAGGTTTAATTGAGGTGTGTCGTGGAAAAACTGAACTTAATGCATGTGCGTAAAGTGTCGTCCCGGATTAGCCTGTGCAGACCGCACAGGGTAATCCAGGACGGCACTTAGTGCTTATGTTGTGTTTTCTGTTTCAAGGAAGTGTCTTCTAGACATCAATATACTGTAGGCAGACAGCACAGGCTTATCCGGGATGACACTTTACGCACATGCATTACCCCCAGTTTTCCCACGACGCGACACAATCAATTATTGTAATCAGTTCCTTATTACTTGAACCTTATGTGTATTAATGATTGTTCAATTTGTTGTTAATGACACTGTAGGTGATCCCCTGATTCACCACCTATACAAACTAGTGGTAAAAATTGAGAATTTTTCATATATAAATTCAGTGGTCGAATAACAGTGACATTAAATTGGAGAAAGTGTGTTGTTAGAAAATTGGGAAGGAGTCTGTTTACCAGGACCAAGGAGAAAACATTGGTGTGTATTTAGGATGAATCCAAGTCTTTATCTGGCCATCGGTCTATTTTCTTAACCAAAACATACATGTCCTGTATCCTTAGGCTCTATATTCAATCTTACTCATTTTGGATGAATTATAAGGTTTTACGAAAAAAACAAAAAAAAAACTACAACATTATAGCTAAAAACATGTTCTTCAGCCAAATTTTCCAATTCGTAGCAATGTGCTAATTTGGTGAACGACATAGGAGCCGTGAAAATTCATAGAATCTGGTGCCGTACGCATCAACGTTACATGTCGCTTAATGTGCCAAACAGTCAATGTATTTGCATGTTCAAAGACAATTTTCTAAACAAGAACAACCACAATACTCACAGATTTATAGCATGTGCTTGACATTTTATAGCTTCTAGAAATTGATTATTGATTTTCCAGTATCCCAACATTTTGCTCGTGGTTTCCAGGTGACTGGTACCCAGCGATTGGGCCCAGATGGAACCCTGGACAACAGCAACAGGGGAACCAGTCCTCACAAACCTGAAGCAGTGGTGCATGCAATGAAGGTAGTACTAGGACGAAAATTGCTTTGCACCATTCTAATACAGATTTATCTGATTTGTGGTTCATTTCCAGATTGTTTGATCCTGAATATTTAATGTTGTGTTGTTGGTTTCACTGGAAACGATCAGACATTTTTATCATCCTTGTTCGAGTTTTATGTAGGACCGTTGTCGTAAAAAAGGTTGTAGAACTGCCTTGGAATTCATGTTATGATTCTGTACCTGGAAGATTATTGGTTAATTAGTTGAAGTACCTGTACTGTGTTTGTATAGTTTACTAGCATTTAAGTTATCTTGCATCGTTTCAGTTTGGAGTGTGTCATTTGACTAACAATCCCAAAAGTTCTTGTTACAGCATTTTGTTTCTCTAATAAACTTCATCAATCATGTGGTTCAACCGTTGATACAGGGCTTCTCCTGAGTAAAAACATTCGAAGCCATATTCACCTTATTATAAAGTTTTAGAACTTGTGTATCACTTACATTGCGTTAAAAATGTTTGTGAAACCAAGCCCCTTTGGCCCAGTGGTCAGCGTGAAAGACTTTTGATCAGGAGGTCATGGTTTGGCCTAGTGGTCAGCGTGAAAGACTTTTGATCAGGAGGTCATGGTTTGGCCTAGTGGTCAGCGTGAAAGACTTTTGATCAGGAGGTCATGGTTTGGCCTAGTGGTCAGTGTGAAAGACTTTTGATCAGGAGGTCATGGTTTGGCCTAGTGGTCAGCGTGAAAGACTTTTTATCAGGAGGTCATGGTTTCGAGGCACACGGGATGTTCTATTTATTGTTAATGCTTTTTCTTGATGGAGAAAATTTGGATTTGTTAGTTCAGATGCTTAAGTGTTTTAAGTTAAGACATTTTTTGAGATTTTTAAAAATTATGACATTTTAAAAATAAGTCCCTTTAAATACCTGTATGGGCATATGTGTTTCTGATGTTGATGTTGTTGCTGATGTTGTTACTGATGTTTTTGTTGCAGGTGTTGGAGGTACATGAAAACCTGGAAAGGCCAGTTACTGCAGTTGGCGAGGACAGTGCTCTGGACGACAAGGAGAAGGCCATTGTCAGGGAGATGTGCAATGTAAGACACTAGAGTCAAGTTACAAAGTACCGGTGTTATTAGCTCGCACCAAATAGTTCGAGCTATACTACTGACCCATTCGTCATCGTCGGCGTAATGCTCTGCTTAAGGTTGGCTTGCAACAAGTACATATCTCTTGAACTACTACAGACTATGTAAGGTCACTGACAAAGGCCCATTACTGTGACAAAGTGGTAAGAATATTTGAGGGCACTGTCCTGGACTGCTCTTGTTTGTATTGTGTGATGTAGTTTGAATATATTTTTGACTTATTGGTAATTTAATATGTGAAGATCAAATTATACCAAACTTGTAGTGGGCAAGGACAGTGCTATGTATATGATAAGGAGGCCATTGTCAGGGGAATGCACAATGTTAGACACGTGTAGTCACAAAGTAGGGTTCTATATTTATTACCGGTATCGTGTAGTCACAAAGTAGGGTTCTATATTTATTACCGGTATATGATGTAGTTTAAAATCTTTGTTGTCACTGTAATTTAATACCATATATAAAGGTCAGAGTATACCAGACTTATATTAGGCGAGGACAGGGCTACGTGGATGATAAAGAGAAGGCGATTGTCAGGGAAATGCGCAATTTAAGGCACTTGGGAAGTTAGAAAATAGGAGGGTTGTATGTCTTGTATGATGTAGTTTGACATGTAGGGGATTGTATGTTAAAAATGTAACAAAATAGGGGGCAATTTACATTGCACGATGTAACTGCATGATGGATATTTTTGGATAATATATCATTCATACATAACGATTGCATAATTACATGTAAGTGCATATTGGCTACATATATAATTATAAGTACTGTTACATTGCAATAATAATAATAAGGATAATAATAACAAGAATAATAATAAAAAGAATAATAACAATAATAATAATAATAATAACCTACTTGTGGAGCATTTGAATGAGATTTCTCAAAGACTGTATACTGGTTTCACCAAGGAAATGTACTCGAGATTGTCTCAATAAGCCTCTGGTTTTAGACACAAGCTTAAATAAATAGGTTTAAACAAAACTATAATGCACCTATCAATGTTTTCAAAGGGGGGGGTGAGCTGCGGGCATATATGGGACTTTAGACTGAAAGCGATTCCCGACAGGCGGGAATACCGAATGATTCTGGGTCCCGGGGTAATAGACTTTGGTCGGATTTTAGATCCCATAAATAAAGGCCCCCGGGCCACTTGATGGACATACAGCATCTCCCACTGACAGGATTTAGACAAATCTGCTTGGCTCTAGGGTGGGGAATTAGACCCCAAAACATAACATTTGTCTAATTCCCTGGGTCAGCGCGCCGCTCCACCCCTGGGGGAAAATATTGATAGGTGCATAATAAAGTTCAAGGGTCTTTTATTTCGCAAATTAATGTTTACACAATTATTCATGATCTCTATTCTTTGCTCTGTTATTTCAGGTAGTGTGGAGGAAGCTGGGCAATGTTCAAGCAGAGAAACAGCAGGAGGCTCTGTCAGTGCCGCCGCCAGGGCCACCAGTATATGAGAACATTGGTTCCTCTCACAGCAAGCTGGCAGTTGGAGCCGGGAACCAGTCTGTGAGCAGTGTGGCATCAGAGGACAACATCTACCCGCCTGGGTACCAGCAAGTGCAAGAGAGACCAAACCTGCGTTACGCACCGAGGCCTGAAGGGAAAAGCACTGGATATTCAGTCAATCCGCAGTATGGTGACCCAGTGTCTAAAGGTGACGTTGACTATCAGGGTCCAGGGCCAGGTCAAGAACAATATCAGAGAACGCTGCCCCAGGCTCCAAATCAACGGCCTATACATTCCAGTGCTTCATATTCCCAGTCATTTGATTACGCCCCACCACAGCCACACAGTTACAGTAATCAGCCCAATTATGGATATATAGATACCTCCTGGTCAACACCCATCACCCCTACCCCTCTAGTACAGGGACCCTCAGGGCCTCCAACTCAGAGAATGGATCCTAGAAGTCACTCGCCAGGCCCAGTCCGAAGGGCCATGACCCCTAAAGGGATGGAGTATAATGGTCACCAGTCTCCAGGCCCTCCTAGCAGACCTCTTGGTTCCCAGACGGAGGCCCCGATTTCCCAGGGTCAGAGCCCAGTCTATCAGAACCAGTCCCAGTCTTTGCACAGGGCTGACCAGTCCTATGAGAATGTGTCCTCTGCATATTACACAGCACCCCCTTCTCAGAAATACAGTCATGCTAAACCACAGGATTCAGCTAATTATGACTATCCCCCACCACAACCAAACTTCACAGATAACTATTACCAAGGAAACAGGCCTGTCAATTCTAATCAGCTACGACCTAATCAGAGAGTACCAGGTGCAAATCCTGCCCATCAGAGACAACAAATTTCCCAAGGGCAAAACAGTTCTTATTACCAAAACATGCCGCCTGGAACAAGAAGTCAAACTCCTTTGAAATCTAACGTACGTGACCCCTCCCCACAAGGTATCAGGCCTTCTCAGCCCCACCCTTCCATGCTACCTCAGTTTTCGACCCATAGGGCAACGTCTACCCATCCAGTTGTAAGTCATCCCCCGTCACCTCAGGGTGTGCCAACCTCTCAGCAGGCCCCACTTCCTAGGTACAACGCCCCACCCAGTTACCAAGATAGACGCCTGCAGGGATATAGTGAGGGAAGGGACCCACAACAGCAGTATGAAAGGGGCAGAAGGGAAATGCGGGACTCCTACTACAAAGATTAGAAGTGTGAAGTGAAATGTTAAAGAATTCAATTTCACATAGTTCAGTGTTTGTAACACCTTTAATATAGATATTATAGGGCATTGTTGTTTGTGCATCATGGTTAATCTTCTTTTTATCTGTATTCTTTCCTGAAATTTCAGATTCTTAAAATATGGGAAAATTAACCTAGTTTTTAAATATAATTTAAACAAGCAGTTTTTGAGAATTTTAAACTGAACAAAAGACTTGACTATTTTAAACTGTCTGAGATTTTTTTTAGCTCTGAAAATTTTGTTTACCAGAATGTTTTTTTTTTGGACTTTGCTAATGAAAACATTGAGACTTTTTTCCATCAAACATTTCCAAAGGCTTATATGAAGTAGAAATATATGTACGAATTTGTTATTCAACAGTATTTGGCCTGTTGCCTAAAGCAGTTATACATGTGTATCTTTTACTGGATTCCATTACGCAGTTTAATTACTCCACCCTCACTTTTTTGTAAATATAAACATCAGTTCATGTGTTTCAAAACTTGATCTCCGATGGTTGATCTGAATATGTACACATTAGTTGATATTAACAAATCATGATTATCAGCTTCAATAAGGAATTTTCTTGTGACCACTTAATTATAATGCCCCCCTTCGAAGAAGTGGGGGTATCTTGTTTGCACCTGTCCATCGATCGGTCAGTCAGTCGGATGGTTGGTTTGTCCGTACACCATTTTGTTTCCGCACGTTATCTAGAGAAAACTTTGACCTACGATCATGAAAGTTGGTATGCTGGTTACTTGGGAGGAAAGGAAGATGCCTATACATTTTGAGGTCAACAGGTCAAAGGTCAAGGTCAGCATTGCTAAAAATATAAAAAACGGTTTCCGCTCAATAACTTGAGAACGCATCGAGATATTTATGAAACTTTATACATAGATACCTTATATCGAGACCTCGCTTGGAATTGAACATGGGGTGGGTGGGGTCAAGGTCACCGTAAAAATAGAAAAACAGTTTCCACTCTATAACTTTAGAATCCATAAAGATATTTTAATGAAACTTCATACGTAGATACCATATGTCAGGACCTTGCTTGGGATTGCATATGGGGTGGGCCTGGTCAAGATCAAGGTCGCCGTAACTAATAATAGAAAAACAGTTTATGCTCAATAACTTGAGAACGCATCGAGATATTTTAATAAAACTCCATACATATATACTTTATATTGAAGCCTGGCTTGAGATTGCATATGGGTGGGTGTGGTCAAGGTGAAGGTGACAGTTACTATAAATAGAAAATGATTTCCGCTTAATAACTTGAGAATGCATCAAGATATTTGAATGAAACTTCAAACAGATATCTTATATTGAGACCTCACATGGGATTGCATATGTGGTGGGTGGGGCCAAGGTCAAGGTCATCATTACTAAAAATAGAAAAACGGTTTTTGCTCAATAACTTGACAAGCATTGAGATATTTTAATGAAACTTCATACATAGATACCTTCTATCGAGACCTCGCTTGGGATTACATATGGGGTGGGTGGGGTCAAGGTCACCGTTGCTAAAAATAGAAAAACGGTTTGCGCTAAATAACTTAAGAACGCATTGAGATATTTTAATGAAACTTCATACATAGATACCTTATATTGAGATCTCTCATGGGATTTCATATGGGGTGAGTGGGGTCAAGGTCACCATTACAAAAAATAGAAAAACGGTTTCGGCTCAATAACTTGAGAACGCATCGAGATATTTTAATGAAACTTCATACATAGATACCATATATCGAGACCTCGCTTGGCATTGCATATTAAAAGAAATTCTTAACAATTGCACATATTCACAACTTGTCTGCAAGTCGGGGGGCATACATGTTTTACAAACATCTCTTTTTTTTATTTAGTTTTTCATTTTAAACATGATTGTATAATCAATTTGATTGCAAACAGAGTTAAGAATATTATACGTTTTACATTGTAAATATGATTCGCTATATGTCTTGATAATCGTGGTGCAACTTATTTTTGTCACTGTTTATATGTTTCTCTGATTTATTATTTAAAACATGTTGCATGGATCTTTAATATTATTGATATACATTTGGTATAGGTGCCATATTGTTCTTCCACCAAATGTTTCTTTCTCGTTTAAAGCAGTTACTAACAAATATTACAATTATCACTGACTGATTTATATGTGAAATTTCTAACCCGTAAAAACTTATTCATATGAATTACCTAATACGTCATTTAAATTTGTGTACAAATAACATTTCTGTCTAAAAATGTAACCATTTAAATGCTGAAACAATTTATTATCCTGGTATATGTATAATAATTTTTCCTTTGTTCTCGAGTATCGACATAATTTGATGTTCAGTTCATATAGTAGTCACTTTGTCCGTGCATACTTCTGTCCGTCCTTACGTCCCACGTTCTTGTCCCGGCTATTTCTCGGCAACTACTGGCCAGAATTCAGTGAAACTTTATGGGAAGCTTCATTACCAAGAGGAGACGTGCATATTACCAGGACGTTACGCTTCAATGATTTTTCACAGAGTTATGGGACTTTGAATATTTCTGAAATTAGTACATAGTGCACAATTCTTGACTTTCTTGTCCGGGCTATTTCTCTTCAATGATACTTAATGGAAAGTTGAATAACTAGGATGAAATAGCCATATTAAAGTAATGTTCCATCCCTTTAATTCATTTTATTTTGTTTTTATTTATTTTTTACAATTTGGCATCTTCTGCATGTTCATGTGGTATTTGTGTGGTATGCTCACAGACAGTTTTGATGTCAGATTTGGTCCTGCAGTTCTAGTGATGTTTAGTCATTTTACTATCTCTGCCCTTCTCATCGCATTTACATTGCTTGACAAAGCACATTGGGGAGCATCCATCAGTTTTTTACTAATATCACTGTTTGTTATTGACTGATATGGTTTACAATTTAGATTTAATATTAAGAACAAATTGTCATTTGTTTATAAAACATATGGGATAGACAAATTCCATTTAAAAATATTATTATGTACTTTTAATTTAAGTGTTGAGAAAAACAGCAATGGTACATGCAAAAGAATATTGTTTATTTTTATTCAGTCTGTTACGGTACTTGATAATTTTTTCCAGGTACATATGTTCATTTAAGTATTTATTGCATTTATTACATATTTTTACATTGTTACATATTAATATACACTTATTCATGTACAAACGAATTCCCTGTATACGAGTATGTATTTTAAATATCAGATATGTATAGATCTTTCTTTTTTTACCAAGTATTAAATCTGTTAAGTATTTTTATGTTACATGAGATGATAGTTACTTTTTAAGATGGATTTTATAATAATTTACTGAATTTATTTAAATATGTTTCATGCTTAAAACTTCCAACTATTATAGATACTACATGAAAGTTATGAGAAATAATATGACAATTTTGGACAAAATAATTTTGACATTCTAATAACTTTTTTATCAGTAAAGGTTTTTCTTCTGTTGTTATCTATGGTACATTAAATACAGGCATAATCCTGCACTTTTCAGTGCTGGAGGGCATCATCATGCTTGTATGTTTAAAACGTGTTTGTAATTTTCACAGGTGCTTAATACTATGCATTTTTTTGCTCACAGGTTGTAGCAAGATGTTTGTATAGTGCTGTGGAGCCGTTTGGATGTTTGTATAGTGCTGTGGAGCCGTTTGTGTTAATTTAGGTGTTCTGTGGTTACCGAATGTATGTATTAATCAATTGCTGTACATGATTTGAAGAAACTGTGCATTTACATTAATACTGCATTTTGTAATTTTGGTGGCTGAAAAATGGTATTTCTGTCTTTATGAACAAATACAGTACTTGTTCAAGATTATAATTTTGTGTTTTGTCAGTACATTTCCACACTGTGTTAGGAAACAGACGATTATGTTCACATTTGGAAAATCCCAAGTGGATCGTGTAGACCATGATAGAAATGAGTCAGGTGGCCTCAGCTTATTTTCAACATTTGGGCGTGGCGTGGGAAAACCGGCCTTAAACAAGTCCGCACAGGCTAACCCAGGACGACACTTTGGATCTATAGTGGATTTATGTTTAGAAGTGACTTCCTTGAAACAGAAAATACATTAAAAGCAGAAAGTGCCATCCGGGATTAGCCTGTGGTGACTGCACAGGCTAATCTGGGACGACACCTTACGCACATGCATTAAGTCTGGTTTTCCCACAACATTTTATTATGACCTCTGGAAGTATGTTTGTAGTGCATAGGGGCATTGAAGATGGGAGCATTTTATTTTTTCTCAGTTGTGTTCCTGCTCACATCATTCCAAACAGTTGGTAAATACTTTGGGCCTTCAGTTAAAACCATTAGACATTCAATAATATGATCAAATCGTGTGAAAATTGTTTTTGTAATACTTGATCTCCATTTTATAACAAGAGCACTGCACACATGTTGAGGTCTGGAATAATTCCTATAAATGCTGTTGTATTTTGTTTATAGATCTATTAAGTTCAAAATCATGATTTAGAGAATTTATTTGTATCTTTTCTGTTACATTGTCACGTTTGATTAACACAGATTATTCTTATTGCATTTAGAAATGTTTACGTGATCTTGTACACATTCAGTGCATTTGATACCCTGCTTTACATATCGCTTTGATGGCAAGATTGTATAAATTCAATAGATTATCAGAAACAATGAAGCTTTTTTTATATGTGTCCCTACAACCTCTGTGACAGTGTTGTGTGACAATTTGGTAACATTGTAATATTAATTCTTGTTGAGTTTATTTTAAAAGGAATGTAACATAATATGTATGTGAACTGGTTACAAATTGTTGACAACATGTTTAAGAAATTAACAACAGTAGACAACAGTTTCTTCATTTTTTTTAAATTTCTTTATTGGATCTAATTCTGCTGTTAAAAGTGTTTCAAATATTTCTTCGGTAATATACAATACATTCGGATACTATACTGCCAACGTAAATCATAACTAAAATTGAAATGAATTTTTTAATATTATACACCCATGGGCACTTCCAACTACACCTTTTTTATTGTGATTTTCTCAAAAATGACAAATCGTATCGGTTTCCAATTTAGCACAGCCCCATAATACACAATTTTCAATACATCTATGATACAAATCGAACGGTTCAGTGATCATTTATATTTCCTCGTGCTCTCAGGTGTCAAAACAAAAAATTGCACGAGAAAATTGTGGTGTGTGTAGAAATTCGATGCAGTTTATAATCAAAATGTTTAACAATGACACTCCAACAAGAAAAAACAATTAACATCAAATATTTCATCAATAACACCACACCACTATGAATGATAGATGTTTCCAAAAATGTAAATCGTATGCGAGTTAATCACACGGATATATCATGCGGTTAACGTTTAACCTATTTACACCAAGGAACACATTGTAAACTTATCTGTTTGTGATATTTGATGAATGTAAATTAATCATTTAACAATAGCTAGGGAGGAGTTTAAAATGTAAGTGGCAAAACCTGAATAGGCCAACTCTCCAGTATACAGGACGCGCGCGCGCCATTTGTATGTAACAGGCCACATTCCACGTACTTGGGTGTAGAGTAATTATTATTTATTAATTTTTAATGATTTTTAATCATAATACAAGGAAAATAACGAAAATAGTCTTAATTGCGAACAGTGAAATAGACTTATTACGTTTTCACATTTTTGGGGAATTGTTGTTTTGAAATTATGTTCTATTTATTATCAGTTTTGTACGAAAACGAAATTTCAGATACGGGAAATTAAATACATCAAAATCTAATATGTTATGTTCTTGCAAACTTTGGAGAAATTCGGGCTAAAAATATAAAAGTTATAGCTGATTAAGCGAAGTTCTAGTTAAAAGTGCCTATCGATGTATACTTACGTAAGGTGTATTAGTGATTTGCTGTCCATAATTTAAATACATGTACATGCAGAATGAATGAACAACGAACATTTCTCAGTCTCGAGTAATAAACAAATATAAGTATGGGAAGTTATTTTAGCTACATGTTGCCAGTTCTACGGACGGTTATCTCCCGTGTGTGCTTGAATTGGTTTTCCTGATCTTGTTAGAATACGTTTTATATTCTATACAAGAAGTAGCCTGAATATATTTATGACGATTATTAATAAAGACATAAATGACATTATTTCACTATCGAGAAATAAAAACATACAAAACATTACGTTGTCATAATGATACATAACAACACGCAACATTTCTACGATTTACATTTTATATCATGTGTGAACTCGGCCAGGAGATTAATTATGATTTTTGCTAGCATTGATTTGTTGGCCTGTTATAGCAATTCAAGCAAGTAGTTTTGACTAATTTGCTTCAATCTTTTGGGTATGTGGGAAATAGGCCAATTAACACATAAGAATTAAGTGGTGATCCGGATCACCGTCTGTACCCAGGACTTCATTCTAAGGTTTCTTATTATTGAGATGAGGCCACTGTTAGCGTAAGTTTTTAACTAACAAGCAAACAGACAAACATACACTGACAAACACAACCTCCTTAGCGGAGACCAGTACATCAGTTCGATTGTTCAAGAAAATATACAGCTAGCAAATGCAAATGAGGCGTGCCGTGGAAAACAGGGCTAATGCACGTGCGTTAAGTGCCGCCCCGGATCAGCTTGTGCAGTCCGCACAGGCTGATCCGAGGCTGAACCTTTCCGCATACAATTGATTTATGTTTAGAAGAGACTTCCTTATAACAGAAAATACTATTCAAGTGGAAAGTGTCGTCCCGGATCAGCCTGTGCAGACTGCAAAAGCTGATCCGGGGCGACACTACGCACGTGCATTAGCCCGGTTTTTTTTTCACGACACGCCTCATACATAAGCATAGGTATATATCTCCACCCAGTGATTTCGGAATTCTTTATAACTCTTTCTCATTTGATGCACTGCCGCCGCTGGCGTATCAATTGTTATGTACAGTTTGAAATACAATACACATTGAGACCGATTTAGAATGTGCATTCATTAAGATAATCTAATTGGCAAAGATAACAAACTCAATTAGGCCAATACTATCAAGTTCAATCAAGGACATACAGCATAACTGGGCGCTAGGGCCGAACGCTGTTTGGAATGTTTATGTATGCCATTTATATTCCTGAACCAAATGATAACACATAATAGTTTGAATTTAACGATTAAATACATTGAACGAACAGAACTGCAACCACAAATAAGTATTTTCAAATCGAAAAGACATATGCGGATAAAGGACAACAATAAACGCTCTTTGTTCACCTCTCACTTTAACCCGTTCTGTACATGTATTACTAGTACTATACACCATCCAAACTAGTATGAAAGACGTATATAATTATGTCTTTTAAAGAAGCACAAACACACGTACAAATTTTGAACGTGGAACAAGATTGTACACCTCAATTTCTAAAAGTAACCCAATGCTATTAAAGACCGTAAGTTCTGTAAGCGCTTGTATTGGAATGCGTTTCTATTTAACCTTTGAAACCGAGAAACATTAACAAATTAATGATACACGGCTCAGCCTATTCTGACCCAATACATCAATTGCATTGTTATAACAAGAGATACTAATTCAGACGTACTACGTGCATGTCATTTCCAACACGATGTTCTTGACATACTGAGTACTAAGTAGCTACGAATGACGAGCATTACATTATTATTGAGCATCTGTATGGGAAAGGTTTCACCCAGCTGAGATGCGCATAATGACTTGCAATACACCACAACACCAGTAGTTTCTGTTTTGTAATGTCAAAGAGTTTGTTAAAGGTAGTACTTCTATAGATTTCGTATTTATCAGTGGGGTAATTCAATTTAAATTTTAAATCTACCACCGATCGGATGTTCGTCGGCTGAACCTCTAAGCCAACGACTTTTAGGCAACACAAAACCAATAAACAATGAAAAAGGTGCTTTATTGACGTTAAAGGTAAGTTTGTCTTACATTATTTTTATGCCCGCAGCATCTTGATGCAGGACGCATATAGTGATTGTCCTGTCTGTCCTTCCGTCCGTGACAGGGGTAAGTAGATTTTACCGTTTCGTCTAGCACCAACACCGCTTACTACAACTAGGGGTGTCACAATATACCGGTATATTGGTTTATTGCAGTATTTGATTCTGCAATAAAATATCGCAATATGATTGTCCATACCGGTATATTGCATTATGTATGTGGTCTTTATACAGTTTTGTTTTTGTTCCTGTTATTATAACCTTGATTACAAAACTTTTGACTGAATCAAAACACACTTATTGTCAGTGATAAACAATTAAAAGCCATTTCATGTTGTCAAGTTGATAGTTTTGTAGGGGTGAAGGTCTTGACTTCCTTGAGGGTGACAGTGCGTCTTGTCAACCAACCCGAGGCAACACTGTCGACCGAGGCTTTACTTTAGCCTCGGTCGACAGTGTTTGTCGAGGGTTGACGATATTTATTTTATTATACCGAACAATCCCGCATCATTTGCGTACCGGGCGACATAGCGGTAGCGGGCGACATTGCCGGCCGACATATCAAATTGTTGCCCGCTGCAGTTTATATGCATTATATAGAGAAATAATCAAGTGAGGTATAATAAAGACTACTGGCGACCAATAATATTCCATATATGTTTGGTATGTTTATGATTAATAATACATTAAACTTGATACATTGTTTCCAATTAAAATAAAGAGTGAAATACGTACATAATTTATGCACAAAACAAATGAATATCGTGAACAGAGTACCTGTACATGTAAAATATCACTCTGTATGTAATACAATCAATACAGTGAACAGCCATGACAGGCGGTTTTCGAGTGTTGCTCTTTTTTTGTTTTTCTATCTGTTGTTTATATGTTGGTATTGTTGCGCGTGTCATCAACATCGTTGAAAATGAAAAGTTAAAAAACATCCTATAAAATATTGCACTGTTCATAGTGATTTTATCAGTCTTAATCTTATTAAATACATAAATACAAAGGTCGCAATATATCGCAATAAACATCGCGATAAATTAACAAATATATTGCAATATATCGCAATATGGATTTCTGATATCGTGACACCCCTAACTACAACACTTGGATACTTACACAGTTGTTGCTTATGACCATTCCCTATCCATCCACATCACCCAACCTTACTTTGACCTTGACATAATTTGCACTTAGAATAATTCAAATGGGCTGTTTCTTGGTTAACTAGATTTTACCGTTTCGTCTAGCGCCAACACCGCTTGCAACAACACTTGGATATTTACACAGTTGTTACTTATGACCGTTCCCAATCAACACATATCTCCTAACCTCACTTTGGCCTTGACCTTGACCTAATTTGCACTTAGAATAATTCAAGTGGGCTGTTTCTTGGTTAACTAGATTTTACCGTTTCGTCTAGCACCAACACCGCTTGCTACAACACTTGGATACTTGCACAGTTGTTGCTTATGACTATTCCAAATCCACCCATATCTCACAATCGCACTTTTACCTTGACCTTGACCTAATTTGGACTAAGAAATGGGCTATCCAGCACCAACTGGGGACATGGGTGTTTATCAAACACAGAATCTTGTTTCTAGTTGTTTTTAAAACACTTTGTTGCTGTACTGTACAACGCTAAATATATACCTGTAGCAAATATTTGCTATGAAAAAACGCATTTACACACTTTACAAATACATGCACTTCTAAAAACATCTCTTTTGGTAATAGCATTCACAGCAGTTTCGGGTAGATCTATATTTCTCCGACATTGCTACTGGTATATGGAGAATGCGATAGCGTACACAAAAACCTTGTAGATGTCGCAATACCTAGAACACGAACATTTCGACTTTTGGTAGAAGTTGTAGTACAAAGTTTACACACTCTGACATTAAATGATTGACATGGCGACCACTGTAGCAGATCTAGAGAACAATGTTACATAGATCATAACTGAACTGAGCTTTTGAGGTATAAAAACGCCGTATCCAGTAACAAGAAAGGCATACATTATATCCTTAACAATTTGTACGGATATATACAGGTAACCAGACGTGAAGTACAGGGAAGGGAAAGTACAGGTATCAGGTTTAGAACACATGAACAGTCAAACTCCTCGCAGTGGTTACTTCCCCATTGGTACTCTTCTTAGTTACCACTGCCACCGCGAGTTAAAAACGTACAGATTTGGAAGTTTTCAGGGGAGACGATTGTGAGGATATTTAACATTTATTTTGCAAAACATTTTGATGTTATCATTATTTTTTTTATAACAATGACAAATACATGTTGCATTATTGGTCCAGGTATATGTATTTAGAGCTAAAATGAAAACAAAAACTAACTAAATAAATAAGTAAACATAACAACGCAAGGATTTTAAGTTGTCCACGTTTTTTATCATTTGCTTGTCAACAATTTTATTTCGCGCCAAGTGTTTGCCTATGGTCACGTGGAACTTCGTACCGGCAGGGATTTAAACCAGCTATGCTGGGACACAGTTAAATCTCTGCGCGGATGTTGATGAACAGTATTTACTATTAGCGATGGATTTTATTCAATATTCATGGTCAGTGTTTAGGATTGTTTAAATCGGGACTGGCTGGTGAATCGCATCTAGACGGATAGATAGAATACTTCGATGACTGTAAACTGAACACGCTATGTGTTAACCTAATATTCATGGTATTGCTGGTATACGAAGTAGTATTTTTGTGTGGTTCACAATGTATAATAATTCTCAGGAAAATAGTCACTGTGTTATCGTAACGTTATAAGAGGATATTACATGTCGCCAGGCTTAGTTTGATTGTACATGCATACATATATATTTTGAACTTAGGATAAACTATGCATATATATCAGACTAGATCTACATGTGATTTTACACTTCGCTAAAACTCAGCGGTTTTGTTTGAACTCATATTGTTGCCGTCGTGTGCAGATTCCAATGTTTATAGGAACTGAGCATGATTCAGATAAACTGATCGCCGGTTATCAATCACAGATCGTGCATTTGCGAATTTTTGAAGTTTATTACAATAAGGAAGTGTAGGTCGTATCTACCGGTAGATCATGACCGGTATCGCTATGAAACTGTGCTCCTGAACAATAAACTTCGGTTACGTGAACGCTGGTTTGTATTTGAGATGTAACATTCGGCTTACATGTGTAAGACATGATAATAGAGGTGGAAACGTGCAGAAGCGGATGTGACATACACGTGCAGGATAACAGTTTAATGTTCGTTATAAAGACATTGTTTGAAAAAAAAGATTTAAAACATATATTTTTGAAAAGAGTAGTATTTTCGTAATTGAGTGGAAATAGAAGAGAAATGGACACTTCTCGGAGCGTACGTCGATCGTCAACTATCAGCGACGCTGACGTCAATCACCCGACGTCAGAGGCGCCGCGGGTCGTCAGGTCTATGTCGGTGGACGCCGGAGAAACCACGGATGGCGCCCGGATGTCGAAATCCACAGGCTCTTTCAAACGGCGTTCCATCAGGGTAAACATTTCGGTTGTCTTGTTTAGGAATAATGAAGATTATCATGAATGTGTCTTGTGGCAGATTTACGTGCTACGAAACAAAATGTACGCAACTATTGCATGTATTTAAACATTCCAGTAAAACAGCCGGCGGTGCTAGCATCCATCACATTGCTATAATGTAGGAGTTCTTGTACGTGTACAGGTAATTGGCTTACTAAACACGAAACGTTCAATTATTATATATATATATATATATATATATATATATATATTCCATATACATATAATGCATTATAGTAATAAAATAGATACTTTGAAAGAGTATCACACATTATCGATCGGTTGTTTTGATAAACAGGTGCCTATGCAGTTATGCATTTATATCTTAGGCTTGTTTAACAGCACTTTTCAGTACACATATCAAAGTAAACCATTCTGCATCGTTTTTGAAGCTTAAAATGTCATATGTAAACATACACTCGGCATATTTCGTGTTGCCTGAGCTGGTACGCAGCAGGTAAATTCGCATGCTCTATGCACGTATAGGAACGATCTGTGCTATTTCTGGTACTCACGTGTAATTACTCCTGAAAACATGTCTGATACTGTGCCGCTTCTGGTTATAATTTCCCGACAAGTGTTCTGTAAATCGATTCATTTTTCGTGAAAACACGTTCTAGCTGTTTCTAAGTTTGCACCTGCCGAGATTGTTCGCCAATATAAGCAAGGTAGGGTTCCTAATATAATTGTGTTATTGTGGTATATTTATGTTGAGGCTGGAAAGCAAAGCCTGCCTGTCTGTCTTCGAAATTAGAATATACGTTGCGATTCTTATTTAAATACGTTGTGTTTCATATTTAAGCTTAGCACTGGTTCTACCCGTGGTTTAGAGTCAATAGTTGCGTTAAGTGTTGTATATGTTGTCCGTGGAAATATAAAATCGCTCGCAAAAACACACCGCGATCTAAGGTTATAATCAATTACATGTAATAACTAAATACATGTATACATGATGCTATTGACTTAACTAATACTTTTTACAATTTTCAGGAAAAATGCTAATTAATCATCAGACTACAGAGCGCTTCTAATAGTCTTATTTTATGTTATATGATGCTATAATAATAAACTAATAACTAAATCTACAGAATATATGAGTTTTATGACTCAACTAATATACTAAACATTATTCTATGGAAAAGTCCAAACTCATCTGTCTATCTAGCAATACTCCGCCACTCGGCTATTATGTTGTAATTTCCGGACAAATTGGTTTTCCTTCTCTCCAGTAAATATCTAGAACGATCTTTCACCCTTGCCTTACACTACAGGGCTATTTTGATTAATATAGAACGATCTTTCACCCTTGCCTTACACTACAGGGCTATTTTGATTAATATAGAACGATCTTTCACCCTTGCCTTACACTACAGGGCTATTTTGATTAATATAGAACGATCTTTCACCCTTGCCTTACACTACAGGGCTATTTTGATTAATACAGGTCCTTAACAAAGAATACAACACTCTGGAGCAGGAAATACTGCAATCGAAGTAAATTACTGTGATTCCGAACGTTATAGCTGCAGCCTCCAAGTCTGCCAAAAATGTAAACCCATGAAAGATAAACTATCAGGAAATTTTAATACATGCATCTGGTGACAAAATCATGACGTATAGTTTATTTTATAGTTTATTGTGCACTTGTTAAAAAAGGTTAAAAGAAGTATAAACTAACAACAGTAGTACATATACAGTCGTACCGAATTGGCCCTGGAGACACGGGTTTATTCGTAGTATCACGTTTTTTGTGTGTGTGTAATAAAGCATCTTTTTACTGTTCTAATAACTAATACCTTCCAGTCGTTGATAAAAGTAAACCGTTCTCATTTAGGTACATGCAACCTTTTTATATCTACACGGGCTTTAATACTCGTTGATATGCACTAGTTTATCAGAAACTCATTTATATTAATTAAAATGTTGACAAACCATTTTCATTTTCGTTCTCCTATGCAAACGAAGCACATTATTAGCGCAATTTTCCCTTTTTTGTCATGAAAAGGTTTTTCCAGAACTACAAGGTCTGAAATACCTTATTAAATGCTTCTGTCATTTTTAGCGTCGCCCGAGTAAGCGGTTTGACCGACCGGACCAGAACTACGGACATGAAGCTGTCGCTTACGAGGAGATACGTCAACGCGTGCTGAAGGAACGCGCCGTCACGAACGCCATAGAAGCGCTGCAGGAACGCTGGCATATGCTGATGTTTATGTACGACGACTGTATGGCACTGAATGAAGAATGCAAGCAGAGAAAGCTGACGAAACTTAGCGTCAAACGACAGATGGAGCTGATCATTATACTGACGTTGTTTCTGCTAGCGTGCATACCTATTGTCGTGGTGATGTGTATAATGTGTAGATAGCAAAGAGACATACCTTCTCGCACATTTATACTAAAGAGGAACACAATCTCAATAAATCATTCAGGGAAAGTAGCTGCGTTTATTTTCTACATCGTCCATGGGCAATATTTTCTAATTTAGCTTACACGTATTTATGAAATCGTAATTCCTAATCCTACATTAATTTTAAACGTTACACGTAGCAGTAATTTTATATCATATAATAAATTGAAGGCTTACAATACTTATTAACGTCCGTTTTAACTCGTTCATGGCGCTGGAACCCCTGCAACGCGTACCCTGCAACTTCCGTCACGTTGGTTACGTACGGGTGTACACCGGTAATGCATAAGTACCCGCAATCTGACTAAAATGCACGATCTTTTTGCGTAGCGAATTTTAGGATGTGCATGATTTGAATCAGATTGCAATATTCGTATTCTACTGCTTAGTGTTTACTTGCAAGATTTATGACCACAAATTAAAAAAAACTTGTTAAAAGAACCGATTATTTATAAATGGTACGAACGTATAATGTACTTTTTAATATGAATGCTCGTGAGGACAATATATGTGAATATATGCCATTTAATGCTTCAAACATTTAAATTGGATCATTAGGAGTACATGTATATTCATCCGTAACAGAACAGTGTAGTATCGATATACAAATAAAATACTGCACATCACCACATCATGAAAAAACTACGCATAACTTGTTTTGAAAACTGCTAAGATTTGACTGTACAATGATTCCGTGCTATAAAGCAGTATTTTTATCAGTTATTTACAGGAGATACCATGGTTGTGTACTTGTTAGCAAATGCATCTCGGGTATCATGTTTATTGTGTACAAATATCATACACCAAAGTTTATAGGATTTACAGTGCTGTTTGATGTATGGATAGATATAAAGCATGTGACGTGACCTGTAGACATTGAATAATAACAGTACTTAAACAATACAGCTCAAACAATGACGTTTGTGAAGTAGAGATATAAAAAACCTGGAAGCTGCTGTATACCACGAAGAACAATTTTCAAGTACTAGACTGATTGGACACAGACCTTTATGTTTTTATCGGTATGTGTGGTGATTTTTATCGACTGCATCGGGATTCTTGGACCTATCAAGGGGGGGGGGGGGGGGAGGCGGGCATATACGGGACGTTAGACTGAAAGCAGACATGCGGGAATTTGACACGCCGAATGATTCCGGGTCCCGGGAGAGAGACTGTTCGGATTTTAGATCCCGGTAATATTGATACATCAATTTAGTATCCCCCATTGAGAGGATTTATAAAAAAAATGCTTGGCTCTACGGTGGGGAATTAGATTCCCCAAAATAAAGTTTGTAAAATTCCCCTGGGATTGCCCGCCGCTCCCCCCCCCCGGGGGAAAATATTGATATGTGCATAGACTCTCCCATTAAGGTAAGATTCCAGTAATTCCAATCCCCATAGGGTCCCATTATAAAACGGCAAATTTTCCAAGCATTTTTCTAGCGTGGCGGATCCATGGTCTAGTGGTAACGCACTGGTTTCACAACTCAGGGGTCGCAGGTTCGAGTCCCCGCTACACCCTAACCTACTAACTCATCTTTTCGCATGAGACGTTAAACCGAGGTGCAGTGTACTAGGTGCTTCAAACCGGGCACTAAAAGACCCAGAGTCGTCTCTGGAACGGGGCGTCTCCTGTATCTTGCACTATCCCTCGTAACCCAACTAACAAGTCTTCTGGGGGCGATGGTCATATGGGAGATAATCCCGGTGCACTCGATAAAAATGTACCACACACACGCGCATTTTTATAGCATTTCCTTCATTTCAGATTGTGCAAGCCTGGTATCAATTTAAAGATCAATCTGTCTTCCAAAATTTGCAATAAAAAAGATATGTCATGTTACTTCTAAGAAAATGCATCTCACTTGAATGCAGGCACCGGCAGAAAAAACGGTTTCGGCAGTCATATTTCGACAAAAGCCTCATACCACAATTATTTTCTGTTATCTAACCTTAAAAAATACTCAAAATTTTGCTATCATGAAATAAACTCTTCTACATCATTATTAACATACTTGTACCACACATGCAAAATTTCAGGTCAATCCGCTAAGTAGAAATGCCCCAAACACGCATTTGAGTATGACACATGAGAAGCCATCTGGCTTGCGTTTCAGTACTTGGATTGTATGGGGAGCGTGAACTAAAATTCGCACCTAAATCACATAAGTCAGTCAGAATACCAGTTCATGTAGACTTATTTTAATGCAATGGACGGTAATACGGTATAAAACGTGTAATATTTGCGTATAACAAGATTCAATGTGCTGTGAGCTGCAACAGGCGAGTTTCCGTACTTTTTTCATTTTTTTTTACCCGAAAAAACAGGTTTCGCTTTAAAAATCGTAGATAACTTGTCAGTTATGATATTATTCACATTTATTCCCGTGAAAAGTAATCAAAGCAAAAAAATAACACAGTTACATGGGGAATTTATGTATAGGTGGACCCTAAAGGACCGGTCCTGGTTTTCTTAAAGGTTCGATACCAGTAATTCCAATTCCCATAGGGTCCCATTATAAAACGGCAAACTTTCCAAGCATTGTTCTAGTGTTCCCTTTATTTCAGATTGTGCAAGCCTGGTATCAATTTAAAGATCAATATTTTCTTTCCCAAAATTTGCAATAAAAAGGTTATCTCATGTTACTTCTAAGAAAATGCATCTAACTTGAATGCAGGCACCGGTTGTAAACAATGTTTCGGACTCATATTTCGACAAAGCCCCATACAATAGTAAACACACCCTAGAAATTCACCTAACAAGTTAGCCTCCAATGAAATGCACAAAAATTGTAGACACGCATAGGATATTAGAAATAACCACAAAAGGCATGTCTGAGATTGCTAAATGGCTTTTATGCCAGAAGAGAAGAGGAACTCTTAAGTAATCGGCACTACTTTCGAATGGACCACGGAGGGATACACAATGATTTACTGGTATCTAACCTAAGAGAAAACTCACAATTTTGCTATCATGAAATAAACTCTTCAACATCATTATTAACCTACTTGTACCACACATGCACAATTTCAGGTCGATCGGCTTAGTAGAAATGCCCCGAAAACGCATTTGAGTATGACACATGATAAGCCATCTGACTTGCGTTTCAGTACTTGGATTGTATGGGAAGCGTGAACTAAAATTCGCACCTAAATCACATAAGTCAGTCAGAATACCAGTTCATTTAGACTTTAATGCAATGAATGGTAATAAGGTATACAACGTGTCATATTTGTGTATAACATGATTCGATATGCTGTGAGCTGCACAAGGCGAGTTTCTGTCCTTTTTTTCATTTTTTTTTTACCCGAAAAGACAGGTTTTGCTTTAAAAATTGTAGATAACGTGTCAGTTATGATATTATTCACATTTATTCCCGTAAAAAGAAAAAAAGTACGGAATGTTGATGAATATGTTTACATTACTGTAGCAGTTTTACTTTTCGAGTTGCACGTGACACAAGTCCAAAAATGTCAATTTTTTTCTAAAAAGGGCCATGACAGAAAAAAACTGCACCAAAAATTCATGGGCACAAGTTCACATGCTGATGAATATGTTTATAAAGTTAAATCACTCTAGCAGTTATACATATTTCTTGAGAAACGCGCGACACAAAATCTGAAGGACGGGATGGACAGGACGGACAGACAAGGCCCCCCCCCCTCTGAAAGTGCACGCAATTAAAACTATAAAAACTGTACAAAAAGATCAAAGTTTTCCAAATTCTAAATGGGTTGGGTGCTCTGTTAAACATCTTTGAAAAAGGTTTGCTGTTCGGGTAGTTGCAGTATATTTTCTTAACATTTCTGTGTGAAATAATAAACGTTCTCGTGAGCTTCATTTTCTTAAGAAAGCTACTAAGTCAAATTAATATACTATCAACAAAGACATAAATTTTATTTGTAAGCAATCCATGTTTAAGCAGAAATCTGTGTAATACAAAAGTAAATGAACACACAAAAGGTGGATGATGACCACATGCTATCTTTGCGGTCTGGACTCAGCATCATCTAGCAATCAACTTGACTGTCATAGCCTGTAAATTAGGCACATATATTTAGATGCATACATCATCTTCAGATACATTCACTTCAGAAATAGGCTTTTTACATGTATCTTGGTATGTTATGACATTGTATTTCTGTAAGGCAATCTTAAAGGACATTTGTATGATGTATATTTTATTACAACAAACCAGTGCTAAATACAATATTCTTTACAATCAAGGTAAAGTTGAACACTTTGAAAAAGTAAACAACAACTTACTATCCCAGTAGTAATCCATCTTTACAATTTAAAGTACAATTTCACATCAGAGAGGTATAAAAAAAAAAATCATATAGTTTATGATATCACATTTTAGCAAGGATAGTATTTTTTTATTTTATCATCATGACATTTATTATTTTCAAATGGGAGTTCTTTGGATATAAATTCTAGCTAGTCATGCATGTCTGATATGTTTCAGTGTCAACATTCACATACCTATGATAAAATTTAGAATTCTATTAGAAACGTGTGTACAAGCTGAACAAGAGCTGTCTCAGGACAGCTCGTTTTACTATTCAAACCACTTGTCAGAGTTATGGGCATTTGTCAGTACAAAAAGGGGCATAATTCTGGGCCTTGGCCAGTTTTTGACCTTACATAATGACCCCGAAGAAATGCATGAAGTTTTAATTAAATATATGTAGTAGATATAGAGATATGAAGTTGCTGCACGCAAACTTTAACCTGAATTTCTAAGTACAAAAAGAGGCATAATTCTGCTAAATTGCAGGTCAGAGTTATGGGCCTTGGTCAGTGACCTTACACAATGACCCTGAAGACATTTGTGCAGTTTAAATTGAATATCTGTAGTAGTTACAGAGATATGCACTCGTTGCATGCAAACCTTAACCAGAGCATTACGCCAATGCCCACGAACGGGTGAGTAGTATAGCTCGGACTAGTCTGCGAATAGTCAAGCTAAAAATAGAAGAGAAAACATCATACTATTGCACGTATGAATACATGCACCCAGTTCTCAATATAACCAGCGCAACATTAAATCTCCAAATGTTTATACCTTTTCACAATATGGGCAGTTCCCAAATATGGTATTGAAACTTTGTCGGCTGGATGGAAGTGCCCGTAACCACTGAAAGACGTTCAAAAGTTCTACAGGTGCAAACTATTATCAAAACACCTTTACTTGAAAATAGTGTAATTGGGCTTAAGATTTAGGTTACTATGAAACTAAATGAAATGATGTTACTATTAATTTAATTTTTGTTGGTAATCCATAGTCAAAAGTCATTAGTGGTTTAACTACACGATAGTTCTCAAAGTGTCATCCACAAAAAATAAATAAAATAAACAGCTGTTATTTTGCAGACCTTTGTATATTAAAGGGACCTGTTCACAGATTGACGAATAGACAATTTTTCAACTTTTTGTTACCGATTCCAAAAATAAAATAAAAGTGTATACAAGGGAGCAAAATAACACTATGGATGAAGAAATATACTGTAAAAACCATTTTGTTTATCAGTAATCATCAATTGAAATTGATAAAATTATAAAGCGTTTGTAACGCTTTAACGATGGAACAATTTGGAGTGTTTCACTTGTTTTCGTTGAAACGGATGACATTACGTGGAACACTTACATAAAGTAAATAATTCAGGGTGCAATACAGAAGTCGGAACGGCCGAGTGGTGAAGGCGATAGCCTTTTAATCCTGAGGTCCCTGGTTCGAACCCCGGTGGGACCAATTTTTTTTATTTTATTTTTTTTTTCTAAATACTTATCTTGTTATTTTACTTGAGTTTTTAGTTCCAATGCTTAAATCTGTCAAGTTAATACATTTAATGGCATACTTCAAAAAAATGTGAAAATTTGTGAACAAGTCCCTTTAATGGAAGCAGCATACTTTCCCTTCAAAGTTAACTTTACATTACCATATAAGTCCATTTAAATAATCTGCAACAAAAAATCTTACAAGGGCCAACTTGATAAATCATAATAGGTTAACCAAATGGCCTGGGAGGCCAATATTACAGGGATCTAAAATCCAAACGTAGTCTATTTCCAGGGAGCTGGAATTATTTGGCGTGTGAAATTCCCACCTGTTGGGAATCACTTTCAGTCTAAAGTCCCTTGAATGTCCGCCGCTCCCCCCCCCCTGGGGAAACACATCGATAGGCCCATAACCCCACCACCCTTTAATGCAGTTTTACCATGACAACCCCTACCTCCACAAGGCAGGTCCGGTGGAACACCTGCTGGCAGCGAGACTCATTGCAGACCTCCGAGGGAATCTCCTCCTCCAGACGGTACGAGTAGCAGATACCGCACTCCAGCGTGAACTCCTGTGTAGCGGAAAGCAAGAGATCTTTACCATTTTAAGTTTAAACATATTCATTTAAGCATGATTATATTAAAATCCAGAAGCTTGTTGACACTTTTAAGTCTGTTTCGGACTTTCCTGGGTTGAACCTGTTCTTGGTCTCTCTGAGAAAGATTACTTTAAAGCTCTCAGTGTACGGACACACGAACTCCCTTTCGCAAGGTGGACACCATATCCATTACACCACTGCGACCTTTATCAAATAATTCATTGAAGGTTATTGTAATTCCCCTTAGAATTAATGTAGGTATTCAGACCAAGTCTAAATTCTACATTGTTTACCAGTAGTTATCAGAATCACTGTCATGTAACAACAATACTCATACCGGTATTTAAAATGAAGCTATAATTATGACAACAATACTTCGTTATAATTAAAATGATCGTGTAATCTTATTTAATTCTAATGTTTAATTCTTTTCTAAAAGCCTCATGCTTACATTCTAATAATGCAATAATTATTACTGGTATTCATACCAAAACTAAAAATACACATGTATATCCAAAATATGCATATAAGGTGTCAATGATAACAAACATGTTCTATTAACTTCATGACTGCTTTGTACACCGACAAGAATAAACAGGGGATGCAACTCCATGCAAGTTATCTTAAAATTCTGTCTGACAGTTACTTATTGTTTTTGAAAAAACAAGAGGGCCACAAGGCCCTACGTTCCTCACCTGAGGGGCTAAGGAACTAAACTTTTCTGAGCAAGTTTTATGAAGATTTGGCTAAAAATGTGGCCTCTAGAGTGTTAAAAGCTTTTTGTGTTTAATTTGGCCTGGTGACCTAGTTTTCAACTGCATGTGACCTGTTTTCGAACTTGTCCCAGATATCATTGGGACAAATGTTCTCAGCAATGTCCCAGATATCATTGGGACAAATGTTCTCAGCAATGTCCCAGATATCATTGGGACAAATGTTCTCAGCAATGTCCCAGATATCATTGGGACAACTGTTCTCAGCAATGTCCCAGATATCATTGGGACAAATGTTCTCAGCAATGTCCCAGATATCATTGGGACAAATGTTCTCAGCAATGTCCCAGATATCATTGGGACAAATGTTCTCAGCAAGTTTCGTGATGATTGCTTTGTGATGATTGGCCTTTAAATGTGGCCTTTAGTGTGTTTACAAGCTTTTTGTTCAATTTGGCCTGGAGACCTAATTTTTACCCCACATGAGCCAGTTTTGAACCCATACAAGATATCATTGAACCTGTCCGAGATATCATTGGGACAAATGTTCTGAGCAAGTTTCATGATGACTGCGCTATAAATGTGGCCTCTAGAGTGTTCACAAGCTTTTAAAAGTTTTCAATAAAGCCATATAAGGATAACTGCCCCACCCCCTGGTGGCCATGTTTTTCATCTGACCGGAACCATTTTCAAACTCAGCCCAGATATCATAAGAGCAACTGTTATGAGCAAGTTTTATGTTGATTGGGAAAAAAATGTGACTTCTAGAGTGCTCACAAGCTTAATGTATAGCCATATAAGAAAAACTGCTGCGCCCCATGGTGGCCATGTTTTTCAATGGAGTTGAATCAGTTTCGACCTTAGCAGAGATATCATAAGAACAAATGTTCTGAGCAAGTTTCATGCTGAGTGGGCTAAAAATGTGACTTTAGAGTGTTCACAAGTTTTTTCTTCAATTTGACCTAGTGACCTAGTTTTTAACTCAACATGACCCAGTTTCCAATTCGTCTGAGATATCATTGGGACAAATGTTCTGACCAAGTTTCATAAAGATTGGGCAATAAATGTGGCCTATAGAGTGTTCACAAGGTAAATGTTGACGATGCACAATTCATGATGCACAACGGACGACAGACAAAAGGCGATCACAAAAGCTCACTATGAAATTGTGCTTCGGTGAGCTAACAAATCATATGTCTTCCCCCACGCACCGTCATAACTCTGCCCATAATCCACCAACCATGGCATTCCGAAGACAACTTAGTAATGATCAATCCTGTGAAGTTTTGTTAAATTCCAGCCAGTGGTTACAAAAAAAAGCACAGACAAGGTCTGTTATGTCAACAACCTGAAAGGGCCATAACTCTGCCAAAATTCTACCGCTGATCATATGCACAACTAGAATTGGTACTGATAAATCCTGTAAAGTTTTGTTAAAATCCGACCAGGGGTTGCGGAGAACAAGCGCAAACCAGGTATGTTATGTGAAAAACTTCAAAGGGCCATACATCCGCCGACAATGACTTGCCGACAATATGCACAACTAGACTGATCCATCCTTTTAAGTTTCCTCAAAATTCGACCAGGGGTTCGAAGAACAAGCGCAGACAAGGTCTGTTATGTAACAAAACTTCAAAGTGCAGTAACTCCGCCAAAAATCCGCCGATGACAACATGCCGACGCTATGCATAACTAGACTTGATACTGATTAATCCTGTGAAGTTTCGTCAAAATCCAACCAGGGGTTACGGAGAACAAGTGCAGACAACGTCTGTTAAGTGAAAAACTTCAAAGGGCCATAACTCCACCAAAAATCTGCCGCCGACGACATGCCGATGTTATGCATAACTAGACTTGGTACTGATCAATCCTGTAAAGTTTCCTCAAAATCCGACCAGTGTTAACAGAGAACAAGCGCAGACAAATTGTTTTTTTTCAGGAGTCCAGACATGCATCCAGACATACAACTTTCCAGCACAAAATCAATACGTGGGGGGAGATAGACATACAAATATACCTCCACCAGGGTTTGAACCCACGACCTACGTACAGATAAAAAGCTTAACACGCACCACTAGTCGAAGAAGAGGCTCATATACATCAATGAGTAACTTTAACAACATGTAAGTTATATACATGTTTTGAAAAATATCGATGAAAAGCATTAAAACTTGATAAAGTTTGCCATTTCAGTCGATATTTATTCATAAATGACACATTTTTTCAAGTATATTTCTATATCAGGAGAGTTATTTTGCCCCTTTTTATAAAGTGTAGTTTTCTTTTATAAATAATTTGGGACAATGGTGCTTATATGCATATACACATACAATTTGACAATGTTGTGGTGCTGTCAAAAAGTAATATTTAATGCATTGGACACTATTCAGAAACTGCAACCTTTACAGTTGCTTCAAATCAATAATAAGGTAAACAGAAAAACTAAATGTGTCACAGACATGGATGCCCCCACAATGTGTGTTTGGAAACGAACAAACTTTAAGGGTGTGTCACCAACACTAATTTTTGCCTTCACAAATTAATTTTCATATATATTCTGGAGTGTAAAAAAGGCAAAAAGGGCCATAATTCTGACAAAGTTGGTTGCAGACAAAATTCCTTCCTTACCAATCACCTACACATTAAGGTTCTTCAGCTGAGAAAGTTTGAGCAAATTCCGCCAAGTAGTTTAGGACGTTTGCAACAAAAAGAAAATAATTGGGTTAATTTCTCCTTTGCTTCATTTTTTATTTATTGTATATAGGTTACCATATACTAATTTCATCTCTAATGTCCATTCGAAATAAGTATTTTTAATAGTAAATGTTCAAAAAACATATATATTAACAAGAGGGCCCAATGGCCCTGGGTCGCTCACCTGAGTTTCATTAGTCGAGCAATTTTCCATGTGTTAGATTTTTATATGGATATACTGATATGGACTGATGGAAAGGCGGTCTAATCATCATGGTTTGAAAAACTTAAGTGACAACAGACATTCAAAATTTTGTAAGTTTCATGATGATTGGGCAAATAATGTAATTTCTAGAGTGTTTATAATCTTTTTGTTCAATATGACCTAGTTACCTAGTTTTTGACCCCACATGACCCAGATTCACACTCGGCCGAGATACCATTAAGACAAATAATTTGACCAAGTTTCATGAAGATTGGGCAAAAAATGTAACTTCTGGAGTGTTAACAAGCTTTTTCTTCAATTTGACCTAGTGACCTAGTTTTTTACCCCACATGACCCAGATTCGAACTCGGCCGAGATATCATTGGTACAAATGTTCTGACCAAATTTCTTGAAGATTGGGCAAAAAATATGACTTCTAGAGTGTTAACAAGCTTTTCTTCAAATTGACCAAGTTTTTCACCCCACATGACCCAGATTCAAACTCGGCTGAGATATCATTATGAAAAATGTTCTGACTATTTTTCATTTAGATTTGGCAAAAAATGTGACTCCTAGAGTGTTCACAAGCTTTTTCTTCAATTTGACCTAGTGACCTACTTTTTAACCCCACATGACCCAGATTCAAATTCGGCCAAGATATCATTGGGACAAATGTTCTGACCAAGTTTCATAAAGATTGGGCAAACAATGTTACTTGTAAAGTGTTAACCAGCTTTTTCTTCAATTTGACCTAGTGACCTAGTTTATGACCCCACATAACCCAGATTCGAACTCGATCAAGATATTATTGGGACAAATGTTCTGACCAAGTTTCATGAAGATTGGGCAAAAAAGGTGACTTCGAGAGTGTTAACAAGCTTTTTCTTCAATTTGACCTAGTGACCTAGTTTTTGACCCCACATGAACCAGATTCAAACTTGGCCGAGATATCATTGGGACAAATATTCTGACCAAGTTTCATGAAGATTGGGCAAAAAATGTGACTTCTGGAGTATTCACAAGCTTTTCCTTCCTACAGCCATATAAAGTAAACTGCACCCCCCCCCGGTGGCCATGTTTTTCACCGGACCGGAACCCTTTTTAACTCGGCCTAGATATCATCAGAACAAAGGTTGTGAGCAAGTTTCATTATGATTGGGCGAAAAATGTGACTTCTAGAGTGTTCACAACATTTTCCTATAGCCATATATGGAAAACTGCCCCCCCCCCTGGCGGCCATGTTTTTCACCGGACCGGAACCATTTTTGAACTCGGCCGATATATCATCAGAACAAAGGTTCTGAGCAAGTGTCATATTGATTGGGCAAAAAATGTGACTTCTAGAGAGTTCACAAGCTTTACCTATAGCCAGATAAGGAAAACTGAGCCCTCCCCTTTCAAACTTAATTTTTGTCCGGAGCATAACTCTAAGACTATGAAAGCTATTAACTTGAAACTTCACAGGTAGATAGATCTCATTGAGGAGAAGTGCAGTGCATAAGAACCGTTACTCTGCATCACATACTTTTGAAGTTATTGCCCTTTTTTTTCATACTTAATTTTTGTCCGGAGCATAACTCTAAGACTATGAAAGCTATCAACATGAAACTGTGTAGGTAGATAGATCTCATTGAGGAGAATTGCAGTGCACAAAAACCATTACTCTGCACCTCATACTTTGGGAGTTATTGCCCTTTGTAAATTTTCATACTTATTTTTGTGTCGCATTTTCGGTTTTAATTGGTCTTTTCTTTGCAATTAGCCAGAGTGCAGTGCTTTTGAAGATTTCAATAAATCTGTTTTAAAAAATTGAGCATTAACCTTAAGTGCTTCTTCATTTGGATTCACGAAAGCTATCCGTCATCAGGCGACACATCCGACTCGCGGAACTCTAGTTTAACTCTTTTGTAATATCATGACCAATATATGGCAGAACCAGCTTTGCCATAGACCAAATTGGAATCATGCCTGCTGTAACAAGACCCTGTATGTCTCTCAGAAATTTATCAGTGGTTTGAACACGTCTAAATTTCATTAGATTGCCCCAAATTTCCTCATTTACTCGAGGTGCAGACATTAACTCACAGTTTGCAGGCACTTTGTATTTATCAATGACGTTGTTAACTTGGCACTGTTTCGTACAGGCCGTGTTTATCAAAGTGGCCAAAGATTCGCTTATAGGTTCGCCCTTGTCGGGAGCCTTTAATTTCATCAAATCCCATGCAAACTCATCAACTGAATCATCATTTTCAACTGCCCTTTGATTCTCGTCAAACAAACAAATATTACTTGCCACATCCGAACAACTTTCATCCCAATCTGGTTCGTCTTCGCCACTTAATGTGGTTTCCGAAGAACCGTCATATTCTGCTGAACAGGATTAGACAATCCTAAAACATGTCTACATGTAAGTTTCTGAACAGTATTTTCATTTTAAGTTATCTAAGTCACTAAAATTACCAGAGTCAATGCTCCTGCTTTTGTCTATTTCTGAGGACTTCTTTTTCTCAGCTTTTTGTTTTTACCGGAAATTGTAGCGTTTGGAATGCTTTTGCTTTGTTTGTTTACTTTTGTTACAGTAGAGGCTAATTTCTTGAGGGCCCTCGACGGGGAATTTATATCATTTTGCTCAAACCCCGAGAATTCCTCGTCAGTAGAATGAAATAGAGATAGTAAATCGTCCTTATCTGTTTTCGTTGTGCTGTTTGACATCGCCAAACTGCTTATTTGGTAGAGCAAGCACGTGTAATTATCACGAGATATAAACTCGTGGCAAAATACCAGTTAGCACATGCACATAGTGATATCGAGTCCTTCAGACTCTGAAATAATAATGTATAATAAATTATTTTCCAAACGCTTTTCGTAGAAGCATAACATTCATTTCAAGTAATGCATGTGGTCACTTACCAATGGACGACACTGTCCAGTTGTACTGTGTAGCGACTACGGTCGCTGTGGTCACTTACCAATAGATGACACTGTCCGGTTGTACTGTGTAGTGACTACAGTCGCTGTGGTCACTTACCAATGGACGACACTGTCCGGCTGTACTGTGTAGCGATTACGGTCGCTGAAATGACTATGAGTTCCTCGTGCTAAGTGCAGCATTTATATATCTGTGGTCACGTGAGAATACGTCAAAAACTTAATATTAGAACTTTAGAGTAGCGAAAAAGACTGGTCACTGGAGTGCTATGCTTGTATATTGGAGGCTAAAGGCCTTATGAAAATAATGTTACGTGCGGATAAACAACTTATTATAGACGATTGAAACTGTCTTAAACAGTACACCACAAGGTTTGTATTAAAAAACTCAGGTAAGTCAACGTGTATTTCATTTTTATGCTGTGTCATTCTCGACAATATTGTTATTTGGCGGGTAGGAATAGTTACCTATTGAGGGTATATCACAGTCAGATCTACTGTCAGATATCAACATATATGGTCCTGCTTTATTAGGTCAGCGTTTTGAGTAGTAGCAGGATAAATCACGATAGAGTTATAATCGTAACATGTAATCTAGAAGCCTGAATGATCGATTTCCAACATTTGTGTCATTTTATACCACCCATGGTTTGAACTAGCTAACCATGCATGGTATAAACTAGCTAAATCCTGCTTCAGCATGATAAACATTTCATTTCATACTTACAACACACTTCATTACAGTAGCAGGACAAACATCTTATAAAAGATATAAATTGCAGCTGCATCAGCGGTATCAACCCTTATTTACATCCTTTAAAGTCCATATTATCAGCAAATTACCACTCAATACATGTCGAGGACTGAGCATGAAACTATTGTATCTGATACAGAAATGTTAACGCCCGAGTTCCATTAAAAGCTACCATAAAATATACTCTTTCCTCCCAAAAAACACCCACTTATCAAAAAAGTCCTCAATATAATTGAAGTGGTTTGTGCCATTAAAACTTTATAACCACCCTTGATCATCCTGTCATCAGCCCACCCAAAATAATTTTCCAGTTGTAATAAAAGACATGACATTGCAGTTTTTTTCCAAATCGGCTGTGAAGAGATGATAACCAATATGGTTAAGTAAGTTTTGCTTTTTCAGCAATTAATGTGGATCTAGTTACGACTAGTAAATCTTGTTTCTTCGTATTACATATCACCTTTTTTGGAATCTGTAATTTATATCTATTCATAGATTAATATATTAAAAGTATTGTGCTGCTACCGCATTAGTACTTTTGTGTCTTTTCTGTACTTATGGGTTTTTTCGCTGTTTAGTGATTCAAGTCATTATTATTTGTCTCCCTTGGTAAATTTCCGACAATTGCAGAGGAATTGTTTGGGCTCTTTTTGGCTAGAAATTCGTTCGTAACTGCCTCCCCTCACGATGTAAGTGATTTTGACATGTTCTGTATTGAGTAGAAATCGTTCCTGTGTAATGCTTAATTAGTATTTCGAAAAATTCAGTGTTAAATCAATCCTCGCTGTTTTGTTCTTAAAAACTACGGAAGAGCATTTTGCCACACCTGTAAATGTTAAAATGTACAGTGACTTTTTCAAGGTGTTTTATTAGTGTTATGACTCTACCATGATGTTCAAAATGTGCCTGTTGTAGTGTTTAAATCATCTGTTAGTCATAAGAAGTTTCTGAATTCCTCTTTGTTTCTTTGTAGCTTTTTACCCTCCTGTTATGATGTGGAAATACACAACTAAATCGACTTGAGTGTTTTGTCTACTTCGTGACTGGGTTCGCTAGACTGCATTGCGGCAGTACCAGTATGAATACGAAAATCATAACAAAATATCAAGAAAAAATATTAAGTGTTAAAATGACAGTAGAACCCCTTTAGAACAATTAAAACCTTGAAGAAAAGAGGCTGTGCGAGATATATATTCTCATTATTTCAATTTGCATATTGAGCTTAAACGCTGAAAGGGATAGTAAATAAACAATTCAATTAAGTTTGAAAATGTGAAAAACAATTTATCATCAGCAACAAATGGTTAAAATTATGTGTCACAAGAGTGCCATTGTCACAAAAATATGCCAATATCGAAGCTTTTTTGGGGTTAAGATTCAATGACTAAAGAGAATCAATTCAAAAACTAATAAGGTGGAGTCATGGTATTTGTGCATCTAATTCATCTCCATAGCCTCTCTCTCTGTGGTGATTTGAGGTATCAAAACTATGCCATACATATTCTTAAATCTTTAATCAAGACGACAAAATAATCAAGGTGGGTACTTAAAACTTTCGTAATTATGATTTATAGTTCGTGTATGCTTCACTTCCCCATTTAATGATGGCGATAATTTCTTCAAACTTTTTTAAAATCCATGTATGCATGACAATATTATGCTCTCGGGCAAATATTTGTCATTTGATCTTTAAATGTGACCTTGACCTTGGACCTAGGGACATGGTACTTGGATGTGACATGCCACATCATGATGCTGATCATTTATGCCAACTGACATTGTATTTGCAAATCCCTCCATGGATGACAAAATCATGCTCTGGACAAACCTTTGACCTTGAATTATGACCTTGACCATGACTAAGAATGTGGTTCTTGCATGCGACATACCGTCTCATGATTCTTATCACGTCTGGCAAGTTATATAAAAATCCTTCATGCTTGACAAAATTATGCTCAGGACAAATTTTATGGATTTATGGATCCTATTTGACCTTAAAGTGTGACTTTTAACTTGAACCTATGGACCAAATTTGTATACGTGACCCAAATTCTCACGATAGTACCTCCATGCATGAAACTATTTGGTTCTGAATCATATTTGACCTTTGACCTTGAAGTAAAACCTTGACCTTTGACAAAGTGACCTGTTTTTTGTGCACGACACAATGTCTCATAAAGTTTATCACTTCTGCAAAGTTTTTTTAAAAATCCTTCCATGCTGGACAAAGATATGATCCAAACAGTCGACAACAAGGAGTTGGGTAATTTACCATCGGGACTTCGGTTAAAAACCATTGCCCAAGCACACTGCTTAACATAAAACTCTGTTTTTATAGAAACTATATAAAATCTCTTCTGTTAAAGGGTGTGAACATATGAAATCTTTGCAGTGCGGGTATGGTGCATTATATAACAAGAGGGCCCTGAAGGCCCTAGGACGCTCACCTGAGACCTTGTAACCCAATGGGAATTTGCATCTCCGAGGCGTGGCTTATTTTTAACCCAAGGGGCATATAATGAACAATCTTGAACAAACCTCTAGGCCTTGCGGTTTCAGGTAAAGATTTTAACAGTAACTTTGCTATTTAAGTCTATATAAAGCATGTGACCCCTAGGGGATGCCACCAGATTTGACCCCAGGGGCATAATTTGAACAATCTTTGGAGAGGACCACTATGCAATCTTACGTACCAAATATAGAAAAGCTGTAGGCTTTGCTGTTTCAGAGGAGGAGATTTTTAAAGTCATTTTGCTATTTAAGTATATAAACCATGTGACCCCCGTGGCATGACCAGGTTTGACCCCAGGGGCATAATTTGAATAGTATTTGTAGAGGACCACTATACGGATGTTACATACCAAAAATGAAACCTCTAGGCTTTGCAGTTTCAGAGGAGAAGAATTTTGCTATTTAAGTCTATATAAACCATGTGACCCCTGGGGTGTGGTCAGTTTTGACCCATGGGGCATAATTTGAACAAACTTTGTAGAGGACCACTTTACAATGTTACATACCAAATACGAAACCTCTGGGCCTTGCGGTTTCAGAGGAGCAGATTTTTAAAGACATTTTGCTATTTAGGTCTATATAAAAAATCTACATAAAATACATAATTTGAACAATCTTTGTAGAGGACCACTATTTTGCTATATAATCTATATAAACCATGTGACCCCCGCACCGTAGCCTTTTTTGACCCCAGGAAAATAATTAGAACAAAATTTGTAAACGACCACCCAAGGATGTTACATACCAAATATGAAACCTCTGGGCCTTGGGATTTCAGAGGAGAAGATTTTTAAAGTCATTTTGCTATATATTCTATATAAACCATGTGACCCCCGGGGCATGGACAGTATTGATCCCAGGGGCATAATTTGAACATTATTTGTAAAGGACCACTATAGGATGTTACATACCAAATATGAAACCTCTGGGCCTTGTGGTTTCAGAGATTGTTTAAGTCATTTTGCTATAAATTCTTTATAAACCATATGACCCCCGGGGCATGGCCCATTTAACCCAAGGGGCATAATTTGAATTAATTTTGTAAAGGACCACTAAAGGATGTTATATACCAGATATGAAACCTCTGGGCCTTGCGGTTTCAGAGGAGAAGATTTTTAAAGTCATTTTGCTATATATTCTATATAGACCATGTGACCCCCGGGGCGCTGCCAGTTTTGACCCCAGGGGCATAGTTTGAACAATCTTTGTAGAGGACCACTATAGGAGGTTATATACCAAATATGAAACCTCTGGGCCTTGACGACGAACGCATGCACGACGGACAACGAGCAATCACAAAGCTTACCATGACCACTTTGTGCTCAGGTGAGCTAAAAAGGCTTCGGCAGGTACCGTATTCAAATTCAATATTTCCAAAAAAAGCCGGTTACCACCATTTTTTAAGGCTGTTATACTTTAAGGATACATTGATGCATGTTTGTGCCAATTTTTAAGAAAATCTGTCGTTGGAAAGAAATTAAACGAAATTGTTGCGAACACCTTTAAAGAGGAGTTGAGTCCACAAAATTTCGGGAAGTATATATTGTATCGTGGAAAAATGAAAAAGGGCGTTAACTATGGCAAAATTGGTTGCAGGCAAAATTCCTTCCTTGACAATCATCTACATCTTAAGGTTATTCAGCTATGAAAGTTTCAACAAAATCCACCAAGTAGTTAAATAGGAGATGAGTCCACATTTCGGGAAGTATATATTCTATAGTGGAAAAACTGACAAAGGGCCATAATTTTGGCAAAATTGGTAGCAGCCAAAATTCCTTCCTTTATGATCACCTACACATTACAGTTCTTTAGCTGTGACAGTTTAAGTGAAATCCGCCCAGCTGTTAAAGTGGAGTTGAGTCCGCATAATTTCATGAAGTATATACACCCTTAGGCACTTCCAACGAGACATTTTTAGACATTTAGATGGTTTTCTCAGACATGTTGCATCAGTTTCAAATTTTGCACAGCCATATTATAGCCAATATATAAATATCACACCCCATAGAGGGTGATACAACGTATTGTCAACCCGAGAATGGTAATGGTAATGTCAACCGAGTTGACAATACGTTGTATCACCCACTATTGGGTGTGATATTTAATTCATTATACCGAACAATAAACGAGGAAACTTAGGCCTGATTACTTAATTTATAGATCTACTTTTTAAAATGCCCTTTAAAATCAACTAATAACCTAAAAGTGTTAAAGCTAATTTTTTACTACTGATTATTTTCATTATTTAAGATGTATATCAATATGAAACATTTATGGTTCCTTCACAATACAACAGTTAAATAATACTGCAGAAACAGACTTCCGTACTTTCAAACAGTTTGCAAGGTGTACCGGCATGACCGGCGAGTGTGTACATTGCAGTTATATTTAGATGTGTCATGCTTAAAAGATGGCGTGATCGATAGGATGTTTCTACAGCGTGTTAGTTTAAATCAGTCATATACATGGCAAAATATGGGCGAAAATTATTGTTGGATACAAAACTAACTATTATAGTTGATGGGAAGTGTTTAATGGATATTCAGAACACATGAACGCAATAAATGTGTACAGTAGAGTAGTGCAGTAACGACACAAACCAGTTTTCACTTGCCTGACATAGGATTGTGCTGTGTCGTGTTAGTTTGTTTTTAACATGTCTAAGCACTCGCGTTACAGTACACATAATTAATTAAACCATGCATCGGCGATATCTGAACTTAATTTGAACGGCAATACGGATAATCGAATATAGGTTTGGAGACAAAATATGATTTAAAATATACGTTCTGACCACTCATGGCGATTTCAAAAACAAATTGCGTTTCTGGTTAGCACGGTTCGCATGAAATAAAAGATTGCACAACTGTGTGGATACTTAAAAATGAATTGCAAACGCATGTTGTTGGATATTAATTGTAAAAGCAGTGGATTGACGTTCGCATTACTAAAGGTAAACATTGTTTTGTTTTGTGAAACGGTTGTTCTATTTTTAGCTCCACACGAGGGTGACAGTATACTGTCGCATGTGACATTACAAATTGTTTCATGATAGGTATATGGAAATTTAACATGGGCTAGTCACGTGAGGTATAATAATTTCCAATACATGTATGATAAAAATTGAACAGTTGAAAGATCATGTATATTTCCTTGTGCTCTCAGGTGCCAAAACAAATAATTGCACAAGAAAATCGTGGTGTGTGTAGAATCAAAATCAAAGTGTTTAACAACGTCACTCTAACCGAAGAAACATTTATCAACATCAATTTTTTCTTCAATAACACCATCCCACTATGAATAATAAGATGTTTTCAAAAATGTCAATTGAATGCAAATCTGCAATTTGATCTAATCATTGTACTTGGATATCACGTGATTAACGTTTACCAAATTTTACATAAAGGAGCACGTGGTAAACTTTTAATCTGTTTGTGGTATTTGATGAATGTAAATTAATTCGTTAACAATAGCTAGGGAGGACTTTAAAATGTTAGTGGAAAAACCTGGAAAGCGCTACTGTGCAGTATACAGAACGCACGCATGCCATTGGTATAAAAGAATCCGGCGTTCCACGTACTTAGAGGAGTAATTATTATAAAATAAACTTTTCTTTATTTAGATTGACATTTATGAAATAATTATATTTAATAATTTTTAATAAAAATAAAAGAAATCAATTTCTAACAGTTCAACTGACTATTTCGTTTTCGCATGTCTGCGAAGTTTTGTTTTGATATTATGTTTTATTTCTTTTAAGTTTTGCATGAAAACGAAATTTCAGATAAAGGAAATTAAATCCATCTGAGTCTAATGTATTATTTTGTGTTCATGAAACGTTATAGCTGATTAAGCCTATGGGTGTATAGTGGAAAAAATGTCAAAGGAACATAATTCTGCCAAAATTGGTCGCAGGCAAAATTCCTTCCTTTAAGATCACATACACATACAGGTTTTTCAGCTGTATGAGCGAAATCTGCTTAGCCATTAAAGAGGAGTTGAGTCCACAAAAATTCGGGTATGGATGGATGAGTGCAATGCTTCATGCCTCCCACTTTGTGGGGGCATTGTAACTTAAGCAGACAGTTTACTACCTCCTTGGTCGAGGTGGCTGGAGAGGGAAAGGTGACGTTCAGCAGGCGCCCCAGGTTGTCAACGATACCAGTCTCCTCATTCCTGGAACATAATACTATAGTAATTAATATAACAAAATTATTGTAAGCCTTGCTAGCTGTGTTACATTCACAGAGTCATTTCTAGAGCCACCTCTCTCTCAACTCATTCATAAAGCGTACCCCAACATATACTGTAAAACCATTATTTTCACTAATTTTCGTGGATTTTCGTGGGTCAGCTCAACCACGAATTCAAATGTACGACGAACGTTTATGTCCGAAGTCTTATATCCGAAATTATTAGTATCTGCACTACTGTGACATCAGACTAAAGGGGCGCAACTATTTTTGACCTATGTTTGGGTGATTGTGTTACCTCCCTTGATAATTATTTACTGTGAATACTGACATAATGTTAAATTATACTTCTACTATGTTTGAAAAAATAAATAATTGTATGATGTTTCCTTCTTGAAAGAACAGATAATACTGACACAATAATTGAAAGGTACAGATTGCTCAATTGTCACGCACGTATCGATATTCGCAGTTTGTCACTTGTTAATTGTCATGCGCTTAACTGGCTTTGTGTCAAACTTTTATTAATAGGACCCACTGTTTTATTACAATTATACAAGACACTATGGGTACCACTATTAATTGGACTGTTTATTGCGATACCGGTATTTTGCACCTATGCTTAATCCCGCTAATTGGTATGGTGTTGTTACACTAGGGACCACATTATCGCGAGATTGAGACGACAAGATACGGACAATGCAGGTAATTGATACGTTGTTGTTTTAGCGGATGTCAACTGAGCGCAAGGGTTGTTAGAATAAACAAAAAGCACATAGATACAATATTTCTTTTAGGTTGTTGGCAAAAAAATCGAAATCCACAAATTTAAGAGCCAACGAATATTCCCGATTTTACGAATCCACGAAATTTCATGTCATCGAAATTAAATTAATCCATAGTAATTGAGGCATGTTATGGGAAACCCGGGCTTAATGCATCAGCGTAAAGTGTCGTTTCGAATCGTCCTGTGCAGTTCGCACAGGCTGATCCAGGACGGCACTTTCCACCTACAGTGGATTTATGTTTAAAAGACACTTCCTTGAAACAGAAAATACCATAAAAGCGTAAAGTGTCCTCCCCGGATTAGCCTGTGTGGACAGCAAAGGCTGATCCAGGATGATACTTAACGCAGATGCATTAAGCCAGGGTTTCTCATTACACGCCTCAATTTATACAGGTATAGCGTAGTATATGAAGTTCTGAATATTCTTCATGTAGTTCATAATGAAGTTTCAAGTTGATAGCTTTCATAGTCTTAGAGTTATGCTTTGGACAAAAATTTAGTATGAAAATAAACAAAGGGCAATAACTCCAAAAGTATGAGGTGCAGAGTAACGGTTCTTGTGAACTGCACTTTCCCTCAATGGGATCTATCTATCCATAAAGTTTCATGTTGATAGCTTTAATAGTCTAAGAGTTATGCTCCAGACAAGTGAAAGGGGACGCAGCCGCCGCCGCCGACGACGACATAAGTAACCCCTATATGTCGCCCAGTCAGGCTACACAAAAAGACAGCCTATTCAAACCAACTATGAAAAACTTCCATAATGATTTGGTTAACAATATGTCATATGAACGAATGGAATTCTATGTTAGCACAGTTTCATTGTTGTTTCAATTTGTATTGAGCGACATTGTTTTCAATATGTATATTTTACAATTTCAAATGCAGTTTCATCTATTGTTGTTCTATAACACCTCATTACATTTCACACTTAATCCTTGCATTGAACTGCAGAATATGGAGAATGGAATCAAATAGAGATAATAATTTCCTTACCATGCAGAAATATTGGAATTCATGCTCTGCCTGAGAGGGTTGATGGCTGAAAATACAAAAGTTTCTTTTGCATTTAAAAAATGACTTTCAGATAATGAAATGCAATAGGATAATTGCAAGTTTTACACAAACATGTATTTTGTTAAAGAAATGCTATAATTTCCGTTTATACTTTTTTTATTTTCTGTAGCATATAATGATAAAACATGTATAACCGTGTTTATGTAATATGACTGATCGGATTGACAATTCCATGTCACACACCACACATATTGATTTTGTTTCCCTATTAGTATAGAAGCTTGTAAATGGACCACTGTTTATGTAAAAACACTCTCCCTTTGCCAAATTCAGCAATTATTGGTATACAAATCTACAAATTCAATATGGTCTGTGTCAATTAGCATACAACTTTACACTGACTTAACTGATCCAACTTATTACAACACTAAACTTGCATAGTATTCTATATCAATTAAAAAGCACAGTAAGATTAGTTTATACAGAATGACCAAAATTTCCCATATATATCAAAGTATATGTCTTGAATGTGTGGTGTGTGACATGGAATTGTCAATCTGATCAGTCATATTACATAAACACTGCTATACATGTTTTATCATTACAGAATGACCAAAATTTCCCATATATATAAAAGTATATGTCTTGAATACTGTATATATAGACCTTGGTCGGAGCCCAGGAACATGCAGTCTGGCAGAACTCGGGGATTGTTTGGATCCACTGTGATCTGGACTGACACGCTGGGATCTGAAATAATATGCAAGATTTACTGTGAAATATTGCAATAGCATAAGAGTTATACTGTGAAATATTGCCATAACATGAGAGTTATACTCTGAAATATTGCCATAACATGAGAGTTATACTCTGAAATATTGCAATAACATGAGAGATATACTCTGAAATGTTACAATAAAATTAGAGATATACTCTGAAATATTGCCATAACATGAGAGTTATACTCTAAATATTGGCATAACATGAGATGTATACTGTAAAATATTGCAGTTACATGAGAGATATACTCTGAAATATTGCAATAACATGAGAGTTATACTCTGAAATATTGCAATAACATGAGAGTTATAATCTGAAATATTGCCATAACATGAGAGTTATACTCTTAAATATAGCAATAACATGAGAGATATACTCTGACATATTGCAATAAATTGATACAAATACTCTAAAATATTGCCATAACATGAGAGTCATACTCTAAAATATTGCCATAACATGAGAGTTGTATGCTGAAATATTGCCATAACATGAGAGATATGCTCTGAAACATTGCAATAACATGAGAGATATACTCTAAAATATTGGCATAATATGAGAGAGATACTCTAAAATATTGGCATAAAATGAGAGATATACTCTGAAATATTGCCATAACATGAGAGTTGTACTCTGACTCTGAAATATTGCCATAACATCGGAGTTATACTCTGAAATATTGCCATACCATGAGAGTTATACTTCCTAAATATTGCAATAACATGAGAGTTATAGTCTGAAATATTGCCATAACGTGAGAGTTATACTCTGAAATATTGGCATGAGAGATATACTCTGAAATATTGCAATAACATGAGAGATATACTCTGAAATATTGCAATAACATGAGAGATATACTCAGAAATATTGAAATAACACTAGAGTTGTACTCTGAAATATTGCCATAACATGAGAGAGTTATACTGAAATATTGCAATAACATGAGAGTTATACTCTGAAATATTGCCATAACATGAGATATACCGAAGAGGTTCAGACTTTACATCACATCATTTTGACATGCAGTAAAAAACATTTTTATATCTTTTAATACTGGTACATGCTGACAAACACTTTGTACCTGGTAAACAAATCATAACAGATTTGTGCAGGGGCATGCCTGAGGTTGCATATGGGATAGGCACTAATGCTGGATGTTAGGATACAGTGACATGAAACTATTATGAATTTGTTTAGTTTCTAGCGGGGGGGGGGGGGGGGGTGTGTGCATAGAACTGCTGATGTAAAATATGCAATTTTTAGTTTGAAATGTGTTACAAAAAAGAAAACATGCTTTTTTAACATTCAAAATGAAGAGCTATGAAAGCTTCAAGTATTGTCAACAAGACATTCCAAAACATTTAGTGATCCTTTTGACCATTACACTAATGTACATTTTGTTTTTTAATAGACTTTACCTAGGAGAGACTGCATTTTAAAGACATTTAGGGTAGTTTTAGACTTTCTATTTTTCAATCAAGTGGATGCATGTGCGTACTTGTTGTTGCCTGTGCACGCCCCTGATAAGTTGATATATTTTAACAAAAGTTCAAATTTTGACAATTTAACTATTAGGCCTAAATTAAAAAATCTTGTGTTTGCCCTTTACCGACCCGATATTTTAGAGGTGGGTCGGTAGGTAGGAAAAATATTTTATTTTTATATTCCGAGAATTTAACCTTTGTGCACTTATCAATATTTTCCCCCAGGGGGGGAGCGGCGGGCAATAGACCGTGCCATTTGATACACCAAATTAAGTATACCCCATTGAGAGGATTTAGACAAAAATGCTGGGCTTTACGCTGGGGAAATAGATCCCCCAAAATACAATTTGTCAAATTCCCCTGGGATTGCCCGCCGCTCCCCCCCTGGCGTAAAATATTGATAGGTGCTTTGTCATACATGACTGTCGTCATCTAAATGTCATTGAAAATCAAGATTACTTTTGTTATCTTTATTGATACAACCAAGAATATACAGGGTAAAACTAGCTTTATTAAAATAAGGACCATAAACATTTTACATAGATTAAGCAATGCTCATAAATGTGCGAAGTGCATGTATTATTTTTAATACCAATGTCTGAACTAACTAGACACGCTATTAATTAATACAGCATAGATACATAATCTCTAACAAGAAAAAAACATGTGTATTATAATTAATGGCTGAACTGACTCAACAGTTACGCTCATATTAATAAAGTACGAATACATACTGTTTGAATAGAAAAATGTCACATCAATCAATAAATTGAAAATCAAAAATGATTTGATGAAAATGTCACAAATAAATACTGCCATAATGAGTACTGACACAGTTAAAAGCCTATACTGTTGTGACAGGCTTGACCAAATGCGGGAATGTTCACCATACTGTCCATAAATAATTTGTCTAGCTGATTAACTCTCATACATGTTTTGTTTTCCTCCATAGCTTGCCATTGCTTGTCAGTGACAAACAAAAACAGGGTTAAACAAGGAAGGACCTAAATACATGTTCTCTGGTTTTTGCAGGCAATTTCGGAAAAATAGTGTTAATGCTACAGTTTTTAATGATAACGGCGACTGCTGCGCAAAAGTCATGTCATGCTTGCTGGCTTGCTCAGAAGAGTGCAGTGTATTGTCAATTACCCTTCCTATATTCAAATTCGCATTAGATCTCATGGTCATAGACAATTTGTGCAAGTTTCGTCCAGATTAGTTGCAAATGAAGTCCTTGTCTGGCATCAAGTCCATTTTTGCATTAATTTTCACATTTAATGGAAAATAACTCCAGTTCGTGGCCTGATCTGTCTTATTTGCTGCTTGTGCTGATATCTTAAGGTCATTCAAAAGTTGTGGAAGTTTGATCAAGATTGAATCAAAAATGAAATCTCCATGCATGAAAAAGGCAATGTTTGCATTTTTTTACCACAAAGGGGCCATAACTCCGGTGTTTGTGGTCCAATAAGGCAATATGGCCCATTGTTGGCTTCTGCTGAGACCTTATTGTCAACACAAACCGTGGAAGTTTGGTCAAGATTAGATGAAATATGAAGAGAACTTTATTGAAGAAAAAAAATGCTATGTCTGCATTATTCTCGAAAAGGGGTCAATAACTCAAGGTTTCTGGTCCGATTTGGCCCATTATCGAGATTTTATGGTCATGCACAAACTTTTAGGTCAAGATAGAACAGAAATATTGTTTTTATCGCAATTACAGTCCAAACTGTTGACGACATACGGACACCGGACGAGGGATAACCTAGCAGGTCTTCTATACCAATAGCTCACTGTGAGCTAAATATCAGAAATGTTCTAAACTCCGATGTCTCCAACCCCTCAAATATAATTGTTTTTGTAAATAACAATTTAACAAAAAAGGTTAACAAAGAAAGGTTATCATATTTAAAATTGTGGCTGCTAATAGGAGAAACACAAGACTTGTAACAGTTCAAAATTTTAATCAACTGAACTTACTGGGGAAATATATCAGTGGTATTTAAATTCCAAATAATACATTGCTAAAAGGTTTTTCCTGACGGAGCTTAAACTCCAATAATGGAAGATCTACTTCCCCGTACAAACAGTAAACACAACAAATATATAATAAATAATAACATTACAAAATATGCAAAACCTGACAGTAAATAAATAGATTGTAGATAGATATTAGATATTCGAATTTAACAGGACTAACAATAAAATAACTTGAACAGATAAAAAGATGTGTTTAATGCATATATACAGATATATAATTCAAACAAGTGTGATCGCCCTCCATTATCAGCCCATCCATTCGTACTATTACGTCATAGTACGCTGGGAACCAGACTGTATACTGTTTTGTTTAAGCGCCTTAATGATCAAAATTGTACAGAAAGTTGTGAGCGAAAGAAAATATTAAATTTAAAGCAAGAAAAAATAACTAAATAAAAAAATATTACCCCAGATTTTACAATAAAATATTTTGAGTCGGTGGCTTTTGTGTGGGTCAGTCGGTAAAGGGCAAACAAACTTAATTTTAATTTAGGCCTTACTATTTAATCATACTTATGGATAGTAGCTGATTTGCTGAAAAAATAATGTTGTGAACCTAATAATTGTCTTAATTAAAGTTAAATGGAAAAAACAATTGGTACAACTAGATACAACATATACTACAATTTGTTGCAATTTTGCTGTTGATAAGCTAAGCTCCAAGACAGGGTATTCTGACAAAAAGTTAAAACAAGAGCTGTTTGTAAAACAGTTATGCCCCCCCTTGGTTAAAATAGCTAAAACGGCTAATTCTAGATAATCAAAGGCCATCACTCCACAGTTACTTTGACGATTTGGTTGATTATCGAATTTAACCGAGATAATATTCCCACAAAGATTTTAACCAAGTTTGATGAAGACCATCTATAAACTGTTGGACTTAGAGAACGGAATCGGCTAAAAAGGCCAATTTTCAATAATTCTACGGCAATAACTCCACAATTTCGGGGGTGATTTGGCTGGTTATTAAACTTGACGAAGATACGATTATAACAAACATTTTCATTAAGTTTTGTTTAAGATCGGATGAAAACTGTTGGACTTAAAGAGCGGATATGTGTAAACAGGCCAATATCAGATACTTCAAGGACAATAACTTCACAATTCCTGGGGCGATTTGGCTGATTATTTAACTTGACCTAGATATTATTATTACAAACATTTTTCTGACGTTTGGTTATGATCGGAAGAAAAATGTTCGACTTAAAGAGCAGAAACGGCTAAAAGGGCAAATTTGAAATAATTCAAGGGCCATAACTGCACAATTCCTTGTGTGATTTGGCTGATTATCAAACTTGACCTTGATATTATGCCAACAAACTTTTTCATGAAGTTTGGTGAAGATTGGATGAAAACTGTTGACCTTAGAGAGCGGAAACGAAAGTGGTCTACCGAAAGACTGACCCACCGACAGACAGACCAACCGACATTAGCAAACCTATATACCCCGCCATCTTCAATGGGGGGGAAAATAAGGAGAATATACTGATTGCTATTCTCCGATATTTTGCAGCGTATGTTGGTTTCTCTGGTTCAAGGACCGACCGACATTAGCAAACCAATATACCCCGCCATCTTCGATGGGGGGTATAATAAAGAGATTATACTGATTGCTATTCTCCGATGTTTTGCAGCGTATGTTGGTTTCTCTGGTTCAAGGACCCAAGTCTTGGCATCAATGTCCACCATCTGGTTCCAGAAATCCTGGTACATATCCACGGCAACCTCAAACTGACCATAAGCCTCGGTCAGTGTGGCATGGGCTGACCAGTGGAGGTCGAACTTGACCGGTAGCATGACAGAACACTTCGGACAGTCTCTTGGGTACTTTTGGAGAAAAGCAAAGCAATCGATTTCTAGCAGCACTAGGTATATGTATCAATGGAATACCATAAATGCATCTTATACTATTCCATTTTCATTCCTGTACATATATTAATCTTACTATGTCGGAAAACACAATAATTTTAATGTTTAATTTCAAAGAATTTTATCTCAATTCATTACATCAATATCTGTCTTATATAACTTTCTTATGTTTGTCATTCTCAGGTAAAAGAGATAAAATAACTCATTTATAAGAGAAAGGAACTGCAAGCTACACATTTTACCAATTCTTAATCAAAACACTGATAGGATAGACAGAAACTAAAAGCAAGTAAATTAAAATGAGTTAATTTTTTGCTAAAAGGGAAATTGCATGACATTCAATTTCCCACCTTTAAATTTGGTAATATGGCTTCTTATTCTATAGTATACCCCATTATAACAGATATTCATTTGTAAGTAATGAACACATATTTTTCAAGCTAATTACCTAATGCAAATGGAATTATATATAAGCCAGTTAACAAGTCACTCTGCAACGAGCCATACAGAATATCTGACAATGCTCTGTAGTTGGGAGCATCGATTGTTAGTGATTCGTAGCCTACTGAGTCAAAAAAAGGTCATACCATGCGTGCTCTCAATTTTCCATACTACAGTTTAAAATTAATACATTGCAGTAAATGTTTGTTAAATATTCAGAATAAGTATCAGTAACAAGAAATGACACTTTCACAATGAGTCAGAAATAATTGATGTAGCACATTTATTTAGTGGTCTTATTTAAGGACACCCAGGTGAATATTTTGGTTACATTCAAGTAAATAGCAAATATAGGGGTGTCATTAATTTAATGTAACATTTTTAATAAATTGACTTTTTTAGAGACTGTAATTGTAATAAATCACATGGTATACATATTATAATGCACTTGACACAAATTATCTTAAATAATTAAAATGTAAGAAAACATTCGTGATTTTTTGCTGTTTTGAACAAGGACCCTTTCAGGTTTCTATTTACTGACTCATAGCCTGCAAAGAAAAGAAGTAGTTTTCCGCGATACCTGTTTTGGAAATTACCCTCTCAAAAGACAATTGGCTTCCGCCAACAGTCTAATAATGCAGCTTGTGAAAAAGGATATTAAAATCGCAACCAATCAGTATGATAACTGTGCTTGAATTTTTTTTTCACCTTTTGCTTATTTGGAAAATTTAAATAATGGGTCAATAATACCTATTTCTATGTTGATGATGTAATAAATATACAATCAACAGCCAGCAATATCACAATGCGCAGTCACAGATCTGATTGTGAAATTGAGATTTTATAAACGTAAGACTGACTAATGGCTGCAAGGTCATCAGAAGATGACCTATTGGTCCTCAGGTTCGGTTCTAATGCAAAGGGTATTTTAGCAGCTGATTTAATCAGACTGGCACCTCACCTGCTTTCCAATAAAGAGTTTCAGGACATGCTTCCTCTGTGCAACATCCGACAAGACCATGTGAACCTCTCGAAAGTCATCTGATATATACTCTAGCCTGAACGAGACACAAGAAAGCAATTTACCACAGATTACAAATTGCACTCTCTTACACAATGGTTCACTACATTCAATTAGTTAGGATAAGACAACTTTTGAAAGATATTGCACCTAGGAAATTATTGTATACATTCAACATTCAAATCAGCAATTAAATGCCATTCAAACAACAAACATTATCATATTCCTGTTCATGGTTGATATAGCACCAAATGTCACAGTGCAAGATTACTGGGTAGCCAGTTTTTAGACTATGGCAATAGCCTAATCTTTAGTACCACAAATCGAAAGCAAGTATCGCTTTTGAAATGGCAGTTGCACAGTGGCCTCCCCTGCTTCTCTGCCTTCAGTATCGTGTAGCTGGGGAGATCACTGATTAAACGGCCAATCAGAACCGCGAAACAATTCCTTGCTATCAGTGGACGCAGTAACTGGTCTATTAAATACTATCAATAAATTAATTCAGAGATGACAAGACATAGATCCAATTAAAACAATAATGAACAATCAACATGATCTTTTACTAATAATCTACTAGTACATAGCCTATTCTGCCAATTTGGTATGTAACTGTGTGTGTTGTTTACTGGTAAAGTGCATAATAGTGCACCTATCAATATTTTCCACTCGGGGGAGGAGCGGCCGGCATATACAGGACTTTAGACTGAAAGCGATTCCCGACAGGTGGGATTTAGACACGTGGAATGATTCAGGTCCCTGGAAATAGACTTTGGTCGGATTTTAGGTCCCGGTAATATTGCGCACTCACCCGGGTCATCTGATAAACCAGTTAAGCATCTTCCACTGTGTCGATTTAGACAAAAAAGCTTAGCACTAGGGTGGGGAATTGGACCCCAAAAATAAAATAAGTAAAATTCCACTGGGTCAGTCCGCCGCTCCCCCTGGGGGAAAATATTGATAGGTGCATTATGTTACAATGCATAAGTTCCAGTTAGCGACTCGAAGGTCACGCGCAGGTGTCGTGTATTATGTACATTGTGGAAAGCTTTCGTAATTTTATCCAAAAAGCGGACTCCATTGTATTAGTCAGTATTTGTACACCTTTGTTAAACAAGCCGATATTATGACAATCCATGGTTTAACGAATCTGAGCTCGACTGTTCATGATTAGCATGGGCTTTCATAACATTCTTAATCCTAGGATTATTTCAGCCGATACATGAATCAGCGGGTATTCTATCCAGTGTTAATCTGCGATTTGTTATAGGTGTACAAGTCAGTACTATTTAAATTTCGCAATACTGCCTTGGTCAATATAGCTGGTAATGTGGAGGATGAGTGGATTATACGTATATACGTATATAAGAGAAAAACACATTTGTCAGTTTTAAATTATTTATGTAGAAAGTTAAGTTTTCATTATTTTCAAATTCAACATAGACGCCAAATTGTTTTTTTTGTTTTCTTTCCCATACTTTTACTTTTCGTGTATATGACAGAGGAAGGGAAGACCATGAACAAATCATATTTAAAGTCACACTAGGACATTTACAAAAACTGTTAAGATATATATATTTCTGACTAAAAATAGTTATATTATGTATTTATAGCATCTATTCCGGTAAGTTCGTGGCCTCTTACAAGTTCGTGGATAATACTCTGACGTCATTTTCGATATTCAACGTCTCGTGTCCTCCACGCATTTTGGCCCAAAGAATTTACCAACTTATAACAGCAAATAGATGCATACATTTTAAGTCTAAATGATAAATAACAACATTACTTCAGTTAATTGCATTGATGATACACTGTTTTTAACTTTTTCATTTTTATAAATAGGTGGTAACATTGATTTGGTTTTTAACATTGCATTATGTTTCAATTTACGTAATCCAAATATAAATTTTGAGCAGCATAAAAACAAGTTCATCACTTGATATGTAAACATAAAATCAATGACGTGGTCTTGCCATATGACGTCATCTAAAATTACCCACGAACTTGAAGGAATTTGAGCAAGTTAAAGGCGTTGTTATGTCACATTTATTTTTCAATGAGATAACATATTTCTCATTATGTGTCCACTGTTTTGTTACATGAAATAGTAAGTAAAGAAGCCATTTAAATTTACACGTGTTGATTACATTCGTCAGTTGCATATCATGCGTGCGCAGACTCGAATGCATAACATCCACGAACTTACAGGTGTAGGGGCTACATACATTTTAGTAATTCAAAACACCTGAAAACTGCCATAGCCATAACCTGCGAAGTGTATACATTATTTTTTACCTTCAGACATATCTTTCCCTGACTTTGGGAGTTTTATTTTTCACTGACGTTTTTTCAAAATTCCCTGACAATTCAATGACCTTGAAAAAGATTCTGTGTTTGATAAACACATGTCCCCGGTTGGTGCTGGATAGCCCATTACTTAGTCCAAATTAGTTCAAGATCAAGGTGAAAGTGAGGTTGGGTGATATAGGTGGATTGGGAACGGTCATAAGTAACAACTATGTAAATATCCAAGTGTTGTTGCAAGCGGTGTTGGCGCTAGAAGAAACGGTAAAATCTAGTTAACCAAGAAACAGCCCATTTTAATTATTCTAAGTGCAAATTAGGTCGAGGTCAAGATCAAAGTGAGGTTGGGTGATATGGGTGGATACGGAATGGTCATAAGCAACAACTGTGTAAGTATCCAAATGTTGTAGTAAGTGGTGTTGGTGCTAGAAGAAATGGTAAAATCTACTTAACCTTGTCACGGACGGACGAAAGGACGGAAGGACAGGACAATCACTATATGCCTCCTGCATCAAGATGCTGGGGGCATAAAAAAACAACTGTTAAATACTATAAATAGGTGATAAGATGATTATTGTGAGCAGATGTACGATATATCAAACAACTGAAAGTCATCATACTTGTCCCATCCAAGCTGCTCTATGTGGTCCAAGAGTAGCTGACAGAAAGAAGGAGAATCGGTGTCCACGGCAGAGGTCTTTTGGAGCTGGTTCTCCTGTACGAAAGGTGAATATGGTACCACCAAATGTGTAACATTGTCATATTATTCCGTTCAAATGTCTGTGAACACATACAATGTGTTGAAATAGGCAACAATGTTAACATTGCAGTCATTTATAAAGTGTTAGATAATCGTTGGATGACTTTAAAGGTTTACAGATTTGTTCATAGAGGTTTTCAGAATAGTTCATGGACTTTAGGCTTGCAGTCTTAATTATAGACTTCAAAGGATATGAATGTGTTTGTGGACTTCAAGATTTATGGACTTACTGGTGGACATCAAGGTTTATGGACTTCGATGTTTATGAACTTTTTGTGGGCTTCAATGTTTCTGGACTTCAAAGGATATGTAATTGTTTGTAAATGTCAAGGTTTCTGGACTGACTGGTGGACATCAAGGTTTATAGACTTGTCTATAAACATAAATGTGTATGGACTTGTCTGTGGACTTCAAGGTTTATGGACTTATTGTGGGCTTCAAGGTTTATGGACTAGTTTTTCGACTTCAATGTTTATGGACTTATTTGTGGGCTTCAAGAGGTATTTAAGTTTTTTGGACTTCAAAAGCATATGAATTTGTTGGTGGATATCAAGTTTTATGGACTTGTTTGTGGTCTTCAAATTTTATGGACTTGTTTGTGGACTTTAAAGTGTATGGACTTTTTTGTGGGCTTCAAAGTTTATGGACATGCTTGTGGACTTCAAAGTTTTTCCACTGTTTACATGTCTGAGTGAATTCACATAAACAGGTAACAGATCAACAAGATTTGATTTACAATGTGTTAGCCATTAAGAAAGCCAGGTTTTTTATTGACGTAAATGCCTTGTAAAAAACATTCATATGCTGTAAACGTTTGTTGGAGATTGAACTGAGTAGGCATGGTCATAAATCCAAAAGCGATCTGTCAAATAACAAATCAACACAATGTTATTGACAGACAGCCCGGACTTCATTGTTGGAAGGTGATGTCTGTTGGAAGGTGATGTCTGTTGGAAGGTGATGTCTATTGGAAGGTGATGTCTGTTGGAAGGCGATGTCTATTGGAAGGTGATGTCTGTTGGAAGGTGATGTCTGTTGGAAGGTGATGTCTGTTGGAAGGTGATGTCTACTGGAAGGTGATGTCTGTTGGAAGGTGTCTGTTGGAAGGTGATGTCTGTTGGAAGGTGATGTCTTGTAAGACTTTTGCATTATGTACAAATGAAAATAGTGTTTGTCTGAGGTGTACCTGAAAAGGTATGGTAATAAATCCAATAGCTATTCATCAATTGATTTAAGCTATTAAATCTATTGATTGTCAGTGTTTTCTGTAGAAAACAGTAACAAACAGAGAACAACTTGCAATGCATTGTCGTACCCATATGGAAAGAAAATCATGCTATAATGGTATATTTCAAGAAAAACATCAGGTAATTGTTGTTTATTTGGTAAAGAATCATAATTTCATAATTTTGCATTCTTGTACTTGCGCTTTTGGGCAGTTACAGACAGGTCAAAACTTTAACTTGACCAAATAGTTTTTTTACTTATCCCTGGCTTTGAGCAAGTGGGTTATCTCGAAGACTGTTATAAGTTATTCAAACATTTTGGACTTGCACTTGTTCAACTCCCAGGTCTGTGAGGAGCAGCCACCGCAGGACCAGTGCCTGCGTTTGAGTTGCTGATGTTCAACATCTTGCAGTAGCCTTCCTACATTTTTTTACTGAAGAATTTGGCAGAAATAATTCTAAAACATTCAAACTGTGTTCCACAAATTATTTTTCCCACACTGTGTATAATTAAAATGAATCAGTAGCAAAACCTGGGTCTTTTATCAGACCTTTAAAGATACTTGTTCACAGATTTTCATGCTTTTGAAATATGTCATTTCATGTCTTAACTGAAAAGCCTAAAGCAGTTGGACTAACCCAAAACAAATATTATAAATAATAATAAACTAATTGAAAGATTTGCGTTCACTGGAACTCAAACCTACGACCGCCAGCATAAAAAATCTGTTGTGCTAACCACTCTGCCATTCTGACTTACAATCATTGTTGAGAATTTTTAATGCTATGTAAGTAAAACACGTGTTTTCCCAAATACAGATGAAAAGCGTTATAATTTTATCCATTTTAAATGATGCTTCCTCATAAACGACACTAAATTTCCAATTGAGTTCTTTGTCAGTAGTGTTATTTCGCTTGTTTATATATAACTTATTTTTTCCTTTTGGGATCTATGACAAAAAAATTGAAAATTGTCAATTTGCCAATCTGTGAACAGGTCCCTTTAATAAAGAACAAAAGAACTAACACGACCTTAATAAAATATTTTTTAACTGTCTTGAACTTCCGAAAACAGAAATAAACTGGAAAATACAAAATGTGAGCTTCTGAATTATGTGCTACTAACCATGTGGCGGTAGAATGATCACATCAGCTAAACATGTGGCGGTAGAATGATCACATCAGCAAAAGCCCACACGCGATTCAAAAACATAAGTTATATAAACATTTTAATTAATTGTATAGTGTGAAATTTTTAGTTTCTCGGATCTGCTGACACGATTTTTTGAAAATACAAAAATAAATAAATATTGGAATACAAACAATCCTGTTAAAATAATGAATGATAAAGATTATTTATTGTCATTGATTTTATATTCCTTATGGATATTAAAAGAGTGTTTTCAACTCACAGGTATAATGTGAAAACACAGTTAAACATATATAAATTCAACATAATCATGTTGACTTTACATGAATGTTTATATTATAATTAATACTGTCATAATTATCCCAAAAAAATGTGTTTATAATTTTCATTTTGCCAACAAGAGAAACTAAACAAGAGGCCCAAAATGGCCCTGGGTTGCTCACCTGAGTTTAATAAATAATAATGGCTTGTGAAAATTTAATAGAGCGTTCAGAGATGTTTGAAGTGAAACGTTGACAACAGACATCAACGATGGACCACTGACAGCCATGTTTTAAGCAAAACTAGAATTTTCACATCAGTGACGGATATACCCCCATAATATGGCCTTGTCACGAAACTATGGCATCCATTTGAAAGAAATGGACACAATTAGAATGCTTTAATTTGTGAATGTTTCAGAGTGTATTTGGAAAAATTTAATTTCAATAGGAGCAACAACTCTGTCAACATTTAGTGGTTTGTAACCAAAGTTGAACCTAACCTGCATTTTATGGTGTTACACCTACCTGGTATGTGCCAAAAATAATTTAAATATGACTGCCTTTCATGAGTTATTGTCCTGAAACCATGTTTTTAAGGAATTTAAGTCAAAAAAGGGGCCATAACTCAGTTAAAATTTAGTGGTTTGTGACCAAAGCAGAACTTGACCTGTTTTCTATGACGCTACATATGTGTACCAAAAGTTATTTGAATATGTCAAACCATTCTTGAGTTATCTTCCTGACACCATATTTTTAGGGAATTTACGTCAAAAAGGGGCCATAACTCTATCAAAATTTAGTGGTTTCTACCTAAAGTCGAACTTGACCTGTGTTATATGATGTTACACATGTGTACCAAAAATTATTTGAATATGTCAAGCCTTTCTTGAGTTATCATCCAGAAACCATAAAACCAACAGACCGACAAGGACAAGCTCACCCCTACATACACCCCCCCCCAAACTTCATTTGTAGTTGTATAACCAAACAACAAATTAAACAGACCAAACAGTGTGTTTTGTACAAATGTATAAACATGCAAGATGTACACAGACACCGATGCCCCCACCACACACGTTTGGATATGTCAAAAGGCATGTCTTAAACACTAGATAAATAAAAATTATTTGAATATGTCAAGCCTTTCTATATCATACAGAAACCATGTTTTTAGGGAAATTAAGTTGAAAAGGGGCCATAACACTGTCAAAATTTAGTGGGTTGTAACCAAAGTCAAACTTCAATGGTATTATATGATGTTACACCTATTTACATAAAAAAATCAAATATTTGAAGCCTTCTATGAGTAATTGTGCAGAAACGGTGTTTTTAGGGAATTTTAGTCGAAAAGGAGTCATAACTCTGTATAAATTTAGTGGTTTGTAACCAAAGTTGAACTTGACCTGTATTTTATGATGTTACACATGTGTACCAAAATACATATGAATATGTCAAGCCTTTCTTGAGCTATTATCCGGAAACTGTTTTTTTTAGGATTTTCGTCGAAAAGGAGCCATTACTCTTTCAACATTTTGTGGTTTATAACCAATTTCAAACTTGATCTGTATTTTATTATGTTCCATGTGTACCAAAATTTATTTGAATATGTAAAGCCTTTCTTGAATTATCATCCAGAAACCAAAAACCAACAGACCGACGGACAGACAGACCGACAAGCTCACTCCTATATACCTCCTCCTAAACTTCGTTTGTGGGGGTATAAAATATTTGAAGGACTTTGGTTGATAGTCACCCAGAGAACATTTCTGTGAAATGGTTTCAAAATTTAGCCAGTGGTTTCAGACAAGAAGATTTTCAAAGTTTTAAATAAAGTCATACTGCCCCACCTGCTGGTGGCTATGTTTTTTAATGAATCAAAATAATTTGAAGGAATTCGGTGCACAACCAAGGAAAATTTCTGTTAAATTATTTCGATATCCAGCCAGTGGTTTTAAACAGGAAGATTTTCAACATTTTCAATATCGCCATTTAAGGAAAACTGCCCCATTTGCTGGCAGCAGTTTTTAATGAATCAAAAAAAAATCTGAAGGAATTTTAATTAAAGGGTCATGCAAGGAATATTTCTGATAAATTATTTTAAAATCCAGCAAGTGGTTTCAGACAATTTTGTAGAGGATCATGGAAGAAACATTTAGATTAAATTACTTTGAAAACAAGTCAGCAGTTTCTTAAAAGTATTATTTTAAAGTTTTCAATATAGCCACATATAGAGTACTGCCCTGCAGGGTGCCATGTTTTTTGACAAATCAAAATGATTTGAAGGATTTTGATAGATGGTCACCCAAGGAACATTTCTGTGAAATTATTTTGAAATCCAGCCAGGGGTCTCAGACAAGAAGATTTTTCAAGTTTTCAAAATAGCCATATAAGGAAAACTGCCCCGCCCCCTGGTGCCATGTTTTTTGACAAATAAAAATGATTTGAAGATATTTAGTAGATGGTCACCAAAGGAACATTTCTGTGAAATTATTTTGAAATTGAACCAGTGGTTTCAGACAAGAAGATTTTAAAACTTTTAAATATAGCCATAAATGGAAAACTGCCCCGCCCTCTAGCAGCCATGATTTTTTACGAATGAAATTAACCGAAACAATTTCGTAGATGGTCACTCAAGGAACATTTCTGTGAAATTATTTTGAAATCCAGCAAGTGGTTTCAGACAAAAGGAGTTTTCAACATAGCCATATAAGGAAAACTGCCAAACTCCCTAGAGGCCATGTTACTGTTGTTCAATCAATGATCGAAGAAGTTTTATTGTATTTTAATACATTTGAACATCCTTATTTCGTACTCTATTAATTCGAAGTCAGCGTTACTACTTTTTCTGGTCCCGAATTTATTTCTTCTTTATTTAACTAAAATAAACTCATTTATTTATAACTATTTTAATTCGAAATATCATTATTTTGAAGGCTAAAATTCGGAACCAAACGAATATTTCTAATTCATTCACCTATTGTTGATTCGAAGTCGAGGTCTTGCTTGTGATGTGATGTTTTCCCACCTTCAAAGATTTGTGGACCGAGTGTGTCTAAATATTGGCCATTATTCATTAATGGGCTCAATTAACTCTCATTAATACAAGTGTCATGCGATCTGTATATTTTCGCGCAAGGTATTCTGGGTAATAAAAACGACATGCACTTTCTTATTGGTGTCCCGCCAACATAAGACTTTCAAATTGGCTAACTGTACATGAGCGATAAAAATGCTGACCCATGTAAAAAAGTAAGCCAAGTAACTAAAGGCTTACATTTATATCTTTATACCAGGTCTAGTACATAATTATGCTAATAGATTCACAAAAAGCAGGTTTGTGAGTCTCAGCTACAATGTATTCAAAGTTAACCTAAACGTACTCATACATCATTGCTTACTAACTTCCACTTTTATAACTTAACTCATCCTTAAAATGTTGTCATTCCAATCAAAATAATGGATTTCAAGACTTAATGAAAAAAAAAAACCATAAAAATGTTTTGAAATGTGTAAACATGTTTTTTTGAATATTTCATAAAAACATTACAATTACTGCTTTTCAACAAATAAATCGACAGAAATAGATACTGTGCACACACAAGATTTGCTCTGACGCACAAAGTATTTTGAGACCAGAGAGTTAATATTTGTAAGTACACAAAGCCTTCCGTTTTAAAGTCAATAGAGCCAGAGAGAGGTGGTTCTGAAAATGCCTCTGTGAATGTATTTGTTTGTTTGTTTGGATTTTTTGCCGTTTTTAACAGTACTTCAGTCGTATCACGGCGGCCAGTTAACCTACTCACACTTTTCCTGGGCAAGTTTAGCCGACCTAAGCGGTTAACCAGTACTAAGTGCACATACCTATGCCAGTAACTGACAACTGCCCTACTTGAATCAGAGGTAGGGGGAGAATGGCCGTAGAAATTATTTCATGACCAATCACCACACAAGTTATGTGGCTGGGCTGGGGTTCGAACTCACGATCCCCGGATTGACAGTCCAGCGCTCTACCAACTGAGCTAGCTGGGCCCGGCTCTCTGTTAATGTAACACACCTCGAAAGGTTTACAATAATTTTGTTATATCCATTGCAATGGTATTATGTTTTAGGGATGAGATGAGAGAGATGTGGTTGTTAGAAATGACTCTGTGAATGTAACACACCTAGAAAGGTTTAAAATAACTGCCTGCATTGCCAGAGACATACCTAAACATCCTTAGAGCAAGTGATGACAATAGCTTGATTATTTCTTCTTGAAAAATCTGTAATCATTATATGACTGAAATACTGTTAAAAACGGCGAAAAATCCAAACAAACAACAATTATACTACTATATACCCAGTAATATTAAGTCAGAAGGCTGTTCCAATACATTCTAAGAAAAGTGCAATTACACAAAAAAACTCGCGTTTGAAAAGAGCCATCCATCATTCAAATTTCATGACACAGTAATGGTTTTTCTCCCCCACACGCACCTATTCATTCTGAATAAGTATACTAAGTATGAAGGTTTGAGTGTGAAACTATTGTATCTAATATAGAAATGTTGAGCAGATACAACAGTTTCATACTCAACCCTCAAAATCATTTAGGTTCAAAAGTTTTTCAGAAAAAATTACCAAGCAAAAAACGAAAAAAATCTTAGTCGAAAAATGACGATCAATCAAAATTCAATACAGAGTTATGTTTTATTGTCCTATACATTCATCACATTATGCTGAATATGTATACAAAGTTACAAAGCTGTATGTCAAATAGTTTTAAAGAAATGTTGACCCAAGTGACAACCATGTCTCTTTTTTTTTTAAATCAGACAAAGTAATATAAGTAAATTTCTAGTTGTTTTCTAATATAAAATATGTGAGAAATGGACGACAACTTTTTTGCTTGTTCAGTTGAAGACTTCTGCATCAAAACTATGTCTTATTTGCCAGATTAGTACAAAAATATCAACAATGTCTTATTTGCCAGATTAGTACAAAAATATCAACTAAAAATTGTCTTATTTGCCAGATTAGTACAAAAATATCAACTATGTCTTATTTGCCAGATTAGTACAAAAATATTAACTATGTCTTATTTGCCAGAATAGTACAAAAATATCAACTATGTCTTATTTGCCAGATTAGTACAAAAATATCAACTATGTCTTATTTGCCAGATTAGTACAAAAATATCAATATGTCCTCCCCCTCAATGTTTACTGGAATTTGAACCATCCCAGCTATCATGCAGACACATTTCTCCCATTTATTTCACATTCCATATTTCACAAACTTGCAAAATCTAGAGGTTTTTTTTAGCTTTACCAGTCATGTGTAACAGTCAACAAAACCCACAAGCATGTCACTGACTACTCCCACTAAGTTGCCTCATCAACAATCCCACATCCTAAATCAAACAAGAGGGCCATGATGGCCCTTAGTCGCTCACATGAGTTTAAGGCATCATAATGGCTAATAACAAGAGGACAAAATGGCACTAAACCCCTTACCTGAGTATAAAAATCTGGGCCTTGCAGGTTCAGAAGTTTTTTAGTCTATATAAACCATGTGACCCACAGGGCGTGGCCACTTTCTACCTTCGGGGCATAATTTGAAAAATATTTGTAGTGGACCACTATTCAATGTTACATGAAACCACTGGGCCTTGCGGTTGCAGAGAAGATTTTTAAAGTCAGTTTGCTATTTAAATGTATATAAACCATGTGACCTCCAGGGGCATCATTGGAACAATCTTTGTAGAGGACCACTCCACAATGTCTCACGCAAAATATAAAACCTCTGGGCCTTACAGTTTCAAAAAGGAAGACTTTTAAGGCCCACTTGCCATATAAGACTATATAATCCGTGTGACCCCCGGGTCATGGCCACTTTTTACCCCAGGGGCATACTTTGAACAATCTTTGTTGAGGACTACTATACAATGTTACATATCAAATATGAAACACTCCGGTTTCAGAGGAGATTTTAAAGTCATTTTGCTATTTAAGTCTATATAAACAGTGTGACCCCCAGGGCAGGGCCAGTTTTGACCCCTGAGACATCATTTTAACAATCTTTGTAGACAGCGTTTTTTCTCTATATAAAGTTGGTACCGGAAAACGGTACCATTCCCAATCCGATTTTCTGACCATTTTTCCCAATTTGAAGTTAAAAATTCGCAAATGTAAGGAAAAACACCCCAAAAGACCCTGAAAAGATCGACGATGTTCCTGTATTTTACTTTTGTTTTACCCAAGCGTAAACCATAGCTCAAATCAGTTACTGTTAACGGCTAGGGGAAGTAACCGCTGCAAGGTTTGGTGGCGCTGTATCGATTGGTTACTGTTATCAGTTATACATTGCGTGCGAGAATGGGAACCATCTGGACTGTAATGCGTGTTCGCGAGTGTCATTGACGAGACATGGCAATTCATAACACTAAATACTACAGAAAAAAAACATTCTGGGATGCAATCCTTTATCTAGCAATGGCTTTTATGGCAAAGCAGAAAGTATAGATCCACAACCGTCATTAACGGCGGAAGATACTAGTAATTTTGTTTATGTTCTTTCAACCATTGACACAGACAGAGAGCAAACTTGTGTCTCTGGGGCAAGTTGTGCAGGTTGATACCCACCAGCACGGCATTTAAAACCATTATCTGACTTGAATGCAAGTTAAATAATAAATATAACAAATTGTTTTAGGGTTTATTTATTGTAACTTACTGTTTTCACATCCTTTTCGACTGTTTTTCATGAAAGTGGTAAAATTCCCAATTTGGCTGAAAACGCCGTCAATTTTCCCAATTTGACCGGTACCGGTACCATTCCCAAAGTGGTGAGAAAAAACGCTGGTAGAGGACAACTATTCAGAGGAGATGATTTTTAAAGTCATTTTGCTATTTCACTTTTAAGTCTACATAAACCATGTGACCCCTGGGGTATGCCCAGTTTTGACCCCAGGGGCATCATTTGAACAATCTTTGTAGAGGACCACCATACAATGTTACATACCAAACATGAAACCTCTGGGCCTTACGGTTTCAGAGGAGAAGATTTTAAAAGTCATTTTGCTATTGAAGTCTATATAAACCATGTGACTCCCGGGGTAGCCCAATTTGACCCCAGTGGCATCATTTAAACAATCTTTGTAGAGGACCACTATACAACGTTACATACCAAATATGAAACCTCTGGGCCTTGCAGTTTCAGAGGAGAAGATTTTTAAAGTCATGTTGCTATTTAAGTCTATATAAACCATGTGACCCCCGGGTTGTGCACAGTTTTGACCCCAGGGGCATCATTTTAACAATCTTTGTAGAGGACCACTACCATAAATACTCAGTCATAAGTCGAGATTTTAAGCCATTAAAATCGTAGTTATAAAGTACATTTGACTTATGAGGCAGTTCACAAAAAATCTTAGCATATTATATTGAAATATTTGTCAAATGCATATTATTTCTTACCTGCATATTTGCTAATCCACACACTATAATCCATTCATAATTATCAGAGTCCTTTTTATTAATTACCGACAATTAAGACAAAATGCATAACTGTTTTATTATTAAATAAGATGCAAACTGTGCATGAAACTATCTACACAATTTTAATTGACTTCACCACTTTAGGCCCCAGCTAGACCATCAGCCAGACAGCCACCAATAAAAAATCAATAAACCTGCAGACGAAACCCATGATTTTCGTGTATAGCATATTGCTAATTAAACTGGCTGGAACCGTTTTTTGTCTACATCAAGACCTGTCAAAGAGTTTAAGGCAGTGATTGCATTTACTGCAGAACCTATATACCTACTTATAGGGCATACTCTGGCCAATTTTCAGATGGTGTTTTATGATCATTCTAACTCGAGTTATGGAATGGTTATTATTAGAAATACGTTTCTGGAATGAATTTTAACTTCTTGACTTATGACTGCGTATTTATGGTATACAATGTTACATACCAAATATGAAACCTCTAGGCCTTTTTTTGGCCAATTTTGAACCCAGGGGCATCATTTTAACAATCTTTGTAAAGGACCACTATACAATGTAACCAACCAAATATGAAACCTCTAGGCCTTGCAGTTTCAGAGGAGAAGATTTTTAAAGTCATTTTACTATTTAAGTCTATATAAAATATGTGACACCCGGGGTTTGGCCAGTTTTTAATCCAGGGGTATCATTTGAACAATCTTTGTAGAGGACCACTGTATAATGTTACATACCAAATATGAAACCTCTGGGCCTTGCGGTTTCAGAAGAGAAGATTTTTAAAGTCATTTTGCGATTTAAGTCTATATAAAACATGTGACCCCCAAGGTGTGGCCAATTTTGAACTAGGGGCATCATTTTAACCATCTTTGTAGAAGACCACTATACAATGTTACCAACCAAATATGAAACCTCTAGGCCCTGAAGTTTCAGAGGAGAAGATTTTAAAAGTCATTTTGCTATTTAAGTCTATATAAACTATGTTAGCCAGGGGTGTGGCCAATTTTGACCCCAGGGGCATCATTTGAACATTCTTTGTAGAGGACCACTATATAATGTTACATACCAAATATGAAACCTCTGGGCCTTGCTGTTTCAGAGAAGAAGATTTTTAAAGTCATTTTGCTATTTAAGTCTATATAAACCAAGTGACCCCTGGGGTGTGGAAAGTTTTGACCCCAGGGGCATCATTTGAACAATCTTTGTAGAGGACCACTATACAATGTTTCGTACCAAATATGAAACCTCTGGGCCTTGCGGTTTCAGAGGAGAAGATTTTAAAAGTCATTTTGCTATTTAAGTCTATATAAACAATGTGACCCCCGGGGCATGGCCAGTTTTGACCCCAGGGGCATTATTTGAACAATCTTTGTAGAGGACCACTATACAATGTTACTTACCAAATATGAAACCTCTAGACCTTGCTGTTTCAGAGGAGAAGGTTTTTAAAGTCATTTTGCTATATAAGTCTATATAAACCATGTGACCCCCGGGGCGTGGCCAGTTTTGACCCCAGGGGCATCATTTGAACAATCTTTGTAGAGGACCACTAGAGGATGTCACATAACAAATATGAAAGCTCTGAGCCTTGCAGTTTCAGAGGAGAAGATTTTTAAAGTCATTTTGCTATATAAGTCTATATAAACCATGTGACCCCCGGGGCGTGGCCAGTTTTGACCCCAGGGGCATCATTTGAACAATCTTTGTAGAGGACCACTAGAGGATGTCACATAACAAATATGAAAGCTCTGAGCCTTGCAGTTTCATAGAAGATTTTTTTTAAGTTTTCACTTTTTAAATCTATTTTTAGCTCTGGTGACCTACATATGCAGCAGACCAGAAAGATTTGAACAACTTTGAAAGAGGTCCACCCAAGGATCATTCCTGTGAAGTTTCGTGAAAATCTGCCAAGCGGTTTAGGAGGAGATGTTGCTTAAATGAAAAGTTGATGGCGCAAGCACACACGCACGACGGACAATGGGCGATCACAAAAGCTCACCGTGAGCACTTTGTGCTCAGGTGAGCTAAAAATAAAAACAAATTGATGAAAAACTCTGACGAAACAATGACGCCAACAGGACAGAAAAGGGAAAGGTCAACAAGAACAAACATGTATTCAATATCAATCCCCCCTGCACCCACATATCATGTCATTGCATAGAAATAACTATTTACATAGAAAAAACTGTAATCAATAGAAACAGTCAGAGACAAGACACAAATCGAAGGCATGAAACTTTCGTGTTTAACAAATGAGTATTACATTGAAACAGTTTTACTGTTCTCCTCCTTCTTGAACTGTCATTGTGACAAATATTGCTTAAGGTGCTTCAAGAGGGACTGTATACTTTTTATAATGTAAAACTTTTTATAATGTAAAACCATCCATTGATTCTAATGAGTCTATTTTAAAAATAAAATTATAATAGAGGCACGCCGTGGGAAAACCGCACAGGCTAATCCAGGACGACACTTTCCGCTTTTATGGTATTTTCTGTTTCAAGAAAGTCTCTTCTAAACATAAATCCACTGTAGGCGGAAAGTGCCGTCCTGGATTAGCCTGTGCGGACTGCACAGGCTAATCCGGGATGACACTTTACGCACATGCATTAAGACTGGTTTTCCCATGACGCGCCTCAATAAATCTTTGAGTTGAGAATAAACTATGTTCAGAAATGCATAATAAGAGAGAAATTTAAAACTCAAATAATAATTTGCTGCGCAGCGAACTATTACATACATGTTTACACAGCGTCTAGTTGAGTCAGATTGACTGATGACACAAGCGCAGTCCTTATTTTCAAAAAAAAACAACAATGTAGCCATAGCTGTAGGATAAACGTGTCTGTATCGACAGGAAATATATATTTGCATTTTTCAATGTTGACGTTTCTTTATGTTATATTAAATGGTTTTTTGTTAATGAGTAATGAAAGAGACATGTTATAAATGTATGTTGACGTTTATTTATGTTATATAAACTGTTTTTTGTTCATGGGGAATACAATACACATGAAATAAATCTATAAAAATTTAACAGTCCCTCTTTAAACATACCTGCAATTTTTGTCACTACTTTGGGAATGGGTCTGATACCCATCAAATGGGAATTTCCCTTCGTGAAATCTTGCAACTGGGAAATATATGTAAGAAAGAACTTTAATTACTAAATAAGTTAAACTACTGTTATGATGGTTGAACTTCGTATTTAGTCATGTTTATCAATAACCAGACAAGTAATTTCATGATTAACTTAGATTTTTGCTTGGGAAAACTAAACTATATTTGGCATTGGGAATGAGTCCTTTTACCAGAAAATGTAAAATAAGGGTAAAAATCACTGCATACTGATATTAAATTTGGCCTATAAAATATTTAAAGGCAACAAAAATATCATAATCTCTTGAAAGTGTGACCACTGTCAGACCATAAACAATTTATATAGCATTTCCAATAAATGTAAGTAACAAAATTAATTAGGAGTTATATTATAAATAGTAATATTATTTGAATATTATTGCTTCAAATACTTTGATGCAGTTGCAGAGGAGTCGACATAATTACGGAAAGCACATATTACGTACTGGTATGGACAGACAGACAAGAGCAATGCTTGTGGGAGCATACAATATAGTCTGGTTATATACGCATATAGATGAAGTTACAGAATATTAAAGAATCCTTAATTCTTATGAATATAAAACCTGTAAGGAAATTGTATTTTATTGGTAGACATTCCCGACTTTTCAATCTCAAAATATGTGCATTAAGCTCTTGTTGTCTGTTATTTGAGAAGATATGCAAATGCACCAAATCTTGTTTAGTCCATATTTTGTACTGGAAATATTTGTATGGTAATTACTTAACTATCTTGTCATTCCACTTCTTGCATAACAATCAACTTGCTCTGGTTATGTCAGAAATATTGTATACTCTGGAAATACATAGTGATGTCAGAATGGTAAATATTTACCAAGTTATTATTCAGGAGTGTGACAAAATGTAAGAACATTTTAAAAACTTTAGTTTGTTTATGAAATGTCTACAATTACTGGTAATGCTAATTCATAATTATGTGATGGTGTCAACGTACTACAAGTGTTCGGTACACATGGTTGCATTGGGACAGTGGGACACACCACAATTTCTGAAAATAACCTGTGAGTTGATGGATTTATGAAGTGCCTTCTCAATTCAATATCCGACAAACACTGTAAGCATAATACAGTTGTTGAAATCAAAATGTTGATAACGTAGAAAGACTGTTGGCGAGAAAGGAAAGCAGGCCTTTTTCTATAAGCCTCTCGGGTCAGAATGTCTGACCCATACCCAATACAAAATATGGTTGTTTTTCCCCAAATTCAAAAATAAATTCCCCTCTGCTATAGAACTTTGTTTTACATTTATAACAATCTTGAAGAAAATGTCATCAACAAATATTTTAAGAACAAAAACATTAAAACAATGACATTTGGATACATAATGCAATTTTATCAACTTATCAGTGGAAACTGATACTGCAAACAAGATTTATCTGTACATACTTTTCCCAATTTGGCAAATTGTACGTTGAGAAATTCCCAATTTCAAACGAGGTACTTTTTCCCAAAACGGTCAGAAAAAGGCCGGGAAAGGAACAAGAATCAAGGGAAATGAAGTGCATTTTTTTTTAAACAGAAAAGACACATTTGTTTGGATGAAACTGAATTTCTACAATGCCATTTTTACACAAGATAAATAAAACTACTCATTGTTATACTCCCTACTTTCAACATCTTGGTTTTTCCATAGTTTTGTATGCAAACATCTTATCACAATAATATGCACTACAGTCAAAGTGTCGACTTATACTGAACATGCCGAAATTTGTAGGTATCGATTGTTAGTGCTTCGTAGCCTCCAAAGTAAAAAGAAGTAACGCGATTCAATCTCCCAAAAAGCTCTACTAAAGAAACAGTCTAAAAAAAATGTCCTGGCATTCAAAATGGCTGACCAATCTTAACTTTCTCTGACTATAAGGCTACACAAAATTCATGAATTGTTTCTCAGGCACTTTTTCCAAAAAATCAGGAGGGCGGGCAAATTTTTATTTTATTGAAGTTTTTTTGTGTTTTTTTCTCCTACTCCTTTCTATTGGCACTATGTAATGGCTTATTAAAACAAGTTAAAAAGTACAGATTAAAGACAATTTTAAGTTTAAATAACAACAGAAGCGTCCTTTTTTATATAATTCTAAATATAGATTTATTAATCACAACCCCTGTGAAATGTTTAGGCATACTTCATGAATTCTTCTTAAAATCTTTGTAAATACTTCATGCAGTGGTTTCATGAAGACTTCATGGAAAAGAAGTGAACTATAAATGAGACAAATGCATGAAACATTCATAAAACATAGCTTCATGAATAGTTGATGCATTTTCACATGCAGAAAAATGCATGAAATAAAGAATGGGTTTGTTCATAACAACTTTATGAACTATGCACTTCCTGAAGACTTCATGCACGACTTCATGAAAAAATATTTCATGAATATTTCATGAATAATTTTGTTCTTTATTCTAATGTCTCATTTATAGTTCACGGATATTCATGAATACTTCATGAACAAATTTTTTGTAATTTCAAGAATAAAATGGTTGTGCTTTTCTTTAACATTCATGAAGAATTCCAAAAATCATGAAGACTTCTAAAAATAATAGAGCTATCAAAAAAGTGGACATAGTATCATCATTTGTTTCGCTTTCAGTGCGGACATTTCTATTTCCATATATGCGGAACTTCTGTGGAAAATTAATGCATTTGTTTTTCAGCAGGTGGAAATAATCCACAGAAAATTGACACTCGAGGAATAATTGGGTGTTCCTCCCTTGGATTTTTCTATTTTTAGCTCTGGTGGCCATATTGTTCAGTGGTGCAGAATGGTATTGATCAAATTTGGTAAAGGGTAAATTTATGTAAAATTGGCCTTTTAAGCTGTTCCCGCTCTCTACCCTCCTGAAAAAGTACTGTCTGAATTGAGTCGGACTTATCTTTAAATAGACTGATCTGGATTTTTCCACAAATAGTTAAAACTACACCCCAGCTATTTTTAAAGAATTAATTTCCATTCATCGAAAATCGCAAACATTGCCACGTGCTCATTTGAATATCACAAATATTATGCACTTGCTCTTTTGTATCAAATATTTTAATCGCCAAACACATGATATCCAAGTGCGATGATTGGATAATATTGCAGATTAATTTGAATGTAACAGACATTTGTGGATGCGTCTATTATTTCTGACATTGCGGAAAAGACTTAAAATGGAACAATTCTGACAAAATTCATAACAGTCCAGACAATATTCATTTTTTCATGATACAGTACAATTGTGCTAATATAAATCAACAAAACAACATAATTTTGTGCAGACAAGTATAACAGATACATTATTTTCCATTTTCCAGTTTATTATGTCTAAAAATCTCCTTAAAGTACAATGTGGTTAGGAACAGTAAACAATATAATGATTATGCAACTTTTCACAATTTTATGGTACAATTGTGCTTCCATAGTTAACATTAAAATACAGACAAATGATAAAGTACTGATTTTCCATTTTGCACACTCATTATATAATAGAACATTGATGGAAGGATTATATTGTAAGGAAAACAATAATAATGAGTCAAACGATTGTTATTTAAAGGAACATAACTGTGAGAAGACAGCTTAAGCCTCTTGGCATATGGTCGCGAAAATATATTACAAATGCTTAAAAATGTCAAACCCTTTCAAATGTGCAAAAGCAGTTATAGTTTATTGACTTGTTTGTAACTTAAATGAAATAATACTTACAGACACAGGTTCCAAGTGTTCAGTATTCATAGAAATTTCTGTTTTAAAATCACAATCATGTTTAAATCATTTCAGACTTGAGCAATGAAAGTCAACTGATGACATCATAAATGACATCATATCCTGCATAGCATTGCATGGTATGGTGTACTGTAAATGTCATAAAATTGCATTATTTATGCCCTTTTGTAAGTTCAAATTTACATAAGTTATAATCTTGAAACTTGGAATATACCTTTATCATCAACTCTAACATCAAGTGCCACATTCCCCATAACTCAGTTTTCTATTTGACATAGTTGTGCCCCTTTTTCACATAGATTTTCAGGTTAAAGTTTATATTCAAAACTTCTGTAACTTCAAAACTACAAAAGTTATTCACTTGAAATTTAGAATATACCTTAAATGTCATCTACTCCATCAAGTGCCACATTCCCCAAAACTCGGTTTTACTGTTTTATATTTTGACATAGTTATGTCCCTTTTTCACATAGATTTTCGGGTTAAAGTTTATAATTAAAACTTTTGTAACTACAAAATTACATAAGTTATTCACTTGAAACTTAGAATATACCTTTGTCCTCAACTCCAGCTTCAAGTTCTACATTCCCCATAACTCTGTTTTGTATTTTGACAGATATATGCCCCTTTTTTCACAAAGATGTTCAGATTATGTCCCAGGTTATATCCTAAGACTGTATTCAGTATTTATTCAGACAGAGATTAGACAGAATTCAGACTTGTGGTTTCATGGGTGTATGTTCAACAATTCTCACTAAATTGATATTAAAGATTGTTTTTGACCTAGAGGGGGCATATATGTTTTACAAACAGCTCTTGTTTTAATAAATAGATTAACAAGCTTGTAATTTTTTCAAAGTATAACTTTTCCGCATCATGAAAATGTCTAAGTCAGAATTTCCGCAACTGTAAAATTTCTAAGTGTCAATATTCCGCATACTCTCCGCATGTTCTCCGCATATAAGAAATTTCTCCGCAAAGCCAAAATAATTTTTGCGGAAAATATGTGGAGAATCTGCGGAAAATGATTTCCGCAACATTTCAGAAATCTGAGCTAAGGGTGGTATTCATAAAAAACTCTTGATCTATTCTTTTTAAAGCTTCATGAATGTTTCTAGAATTTCAATAATGCATGACGCCTTCATGAAGTGCACCTTACATCACTTCATGCATAAAACTTCATGAAGTTTGTTATTAGAGGTTTTCAAGAAGACTTCATGAATAATGCTTAATGGCATGAAAAATTCTTGATCTCATGAAGTCCATTTTGACAGGGGAAACGGTCATTTATGCAAGCTGACGTAAAAAGACAATCAATTTGAATGTTCATAATTAACATTAGTGCCTTCAAATTGATATACCTTCTGCATTAAGGTACTTCTATTTATAGAATTTAACTTTCAGTACTTCATATTTTTATAACTGTCAAAAATATGAATTATTTTTGCAATAAATCACCAATAATTTTTGGAAAGAAAAATCCACACTTGTCAAATCAGCTGGTTTTTTTCGTTTGTTCCATAGGACGTATATTGACACAGATTTTCTTCAAAAAATATGGAATGCTATTACACAAGCAAAAGCACCTACACAACAAAAGTTTAAATCAACAAATAGATGATATTTATTAAGGTTCCCAATTGAATATGACATTTTTTCAACATCCACACAGTATTTCACAATTTGTGTATGTACAATTCATATAATAAAATCAGATAGGAAGAAAGTTAGTGGAAATACCGAAATCTCCACTCCGTTACTCTTCTTCCGCTATGTTAAAATGCGGATTCGTTTAATTTTAAGCCGCTGTCCATGGGATCTAATTCAATATATCATAATTTTAGCAATAGTTCTTATGAATGTTTATGGTGTTTATTCGTCCGAAATCTGTTTCTTATTTACGAAAGGCATTGTTCCAAAGCACTTGTTACGAACAGAATATACTATAATGTACATGCTTGTTTTCTCCAGAGTCATCACCAGTTATCGCATACAGAAATTAGACGATAGCAATTTTCCAAAATGTTAACAATTTACAGATTTCAATGAGTAGTTTTTGTATTTTGTTCAGTAACATGCCCATTAGAAACACTTTCTGCAAAGTTTTATTTTTATTAACATACTTCTGGACTGCTCCTTGAAAAACCCGTCGCGATCCTCAAAAAATAGGTAATAAAAAAATTTGGCATTAAATCAAATTCCTGGCGGGCCATAAAAAAACGTTGCGGCACTGCCTGAGAAACAATTCATTAATTTTTTTTTAGCCCAAATAACTTGCATAATGAATTACTTTTAATGTGACAGTAGACAATCAATCTGCAGAATAAAAACTTGTCCAGCCTAGTTTAATTGAAGCACAAATCTTAAGCTACATTTAGTTTTAACAAGTTACACTATACAAAGAACAGAAATGATTAAAATACAAAAAAATATTTCAATACTTACTGCAATGCTCTGGATTTCTTTCAGAAATGCATGAAGGGAATCACAATGGGACAATCTCTATAAAATATGAAAATGGAAATATCCAAAAGCTGCCGATAAATATTGAATGATAACACTTAAACAATTAAATGCACAACTGCTGCAGCAAACAATAGACTAGAAATGTGTCCACAGACACGGATGTCCCCACCTATGCAGCTATTTCCAAAATTTAATGGCGCCGCTTTTTTGTATGCATGCAAATAATTTTGCAAAAAGGGAATTGTCCTTTTATATTTTCTTTTTTGCTAATGTATTCTCGTATTGTGTGAAGTAATTTGGATATCACAAAATAGTTTTAGTCCTGACAAAAAATCAATAAAGGGTAGTAATTAAAACTTAAGGCAATTATGAGTTATGGTTCTTGTATGCTTCACTTACTCTTGCTATCTTAAATCATTCTGTGCAAAATCAACAAAATGCCTTTTATCATTTTTGAATTATGCTTTGCACACTCCTGAATTAAGGGAAGTAATTCACTAACTTCACAAGTCAGGTTCATGCATGCAACACATCACCTGGTCTTTGTGATCATTTCTGCCAATTTATCTGAAAATCCCTGCATGCATGACAATATTATGCTCTGGAAAATTATTTGACCTTTGACCTTGATTAATGACCTTGACCTTTCAGCCACAGACCTGGTTCTTGAACACCACCTGCTGTCTCATAATGCTTACCACTTCTGCCAAGTTATTTGAACAATTTTCATGCCCGACAAAATTATGCTCCAGACAGAATCCATGGACTCAATTCTTATACTTGACCTCTGAACTTTAAGTGACCTTGACCTTGGACCTAGTTTTTGTGGGCGACACATCCTCTTATAATGGTCATCACTTCTGCTACGTTATTTGAAAATCCTTAAATGCTGTAGAGAGTTATTGCCTGGACAAGAATCTTAACATATACACATATACTTGGCCTTAAAGTGTGACCTTGACCTTGGACCAAGGCACCTGGTTCTTGCATGTGACACCGCCGCATAATGCTTGTCACTTCTGCCAAGTTGTTTGAAAATCCTTCCCTGCTGGACAACATTAGAACATGGTCTATGGCTTAAAATTCTTCTATTTGACCTTTGACCTTTTAGTGTGACCTTGACATTATACAAACGGACCTGGTTCTTGCATGCAACACACCGACACACCATGCTTAGCACTTCAGCCAAGTAAGTTTAAAATCCTTTCTCGCTGGACAAAATTATGCTTCAAACAGTATCTTTAGCTTAAATGACCATTGACCTTTAAGTGTGACCTTGACCTTGGACCTAGGGACTTGGTTCTTGCACGCGACACACCGTCTCACCATGCTCAACACTTGTGCCAAGTTATTTGAAATTCTTTCCAATGCTAGACAAAATTATGCTCCAGACAGTGTCTATGGCTTAAATTTTTATATTTGACCTTTGACCTTGGATCTGGTTCTTGTGCGCGACACACCATCTCCCCATGCTCAACACATGTGCCAAGATATTTGAAATTCCTTCCATGCCACACAAAATTATGCTCTGGACAGGGTAAGAAGGCTTAAATTCTTATATCTGACCTTTGACCTTTAAATGTGACCTTAACCTTGGACCTCTGGATCTAGTTCTTGCACGTGACACACCGTCTCACCAAGCTCAACACTTGTGCCAAGTCAAATAAAATTCCTTCCATGCTGGACAAAATTATGCTTCAGATAGGGTCAATGGCTTAAATTCTTATATTTGACCTTTGACCTTTAAGTGTGACCTTGACCTTGAACCTAGGGACCTGGTTCTTGCGCGTGACACACCGTCTTACCATGCTTAACACTTGTGCCAGGTTATTTGAAATGCCTTGCATGCTGGACAATATTATGCATCAGACAGGGTCTATGGCTTAAATTCTTAAATTTGACCTTTGACCTTTAAGTTTGATCTTGACCTTGGACCTAGTCACCTGGTTCTAGCCCGCGACACACTGTCTCACCATGCTCTTCACTTGTGCCAAGTTATTTGAAATTCCTTCCATGCTGGACAAAATTATTCTCCGGACCGGGATAGAAGGCTTAAATTCTTGTATTTGACCTTTGACCTTTAAGTGTGACCTTGACCTTGGACCTAGGTTCCTGCGCGCAACACACCGTCTCATTGTGCTCAACACTTGTGCCAAGTTATTTGAAATTCCGTCCATGCTAGACAAAATAATGCTCCGGACATGGTCTATGGCTTAAAATTCTTATATTTGACCTTTGACTTTTAAGCGTGATCTTGACCTTGGACCTAGGACCTCGTTTTTGCACGTGACACACCGTCTCATTATGCTTAACATTTCTGCCAAGTTATTTGAAAATCCTCCAATGCTGGACAAAGTTATTGTCCGGACAAGTATCCAAACATATGTACATACGTACATACATACGTACCCACGGACAGGGTAAATTCTATATGCCCCCCCCCACTATCATTGATGGTGGGGGCATAAAAAAAGATGTTGTTGTTGATGCTTTCAAAATAATATTCTCAAAACAAGTGTAGTGTGGAAAATATTTTAATGAAATATAGCTGAAAAATGTATTGTACTTCTCATATCAATAACTGAAAGGCTGTGTGTATCAAATTGGCCATTGGGCCTTTGTTTGCTGTAAGTTTAACCCAAAGTTAGTTTTCAGTTACCTGCTTAATAATTTCCGAATATGGACTTAGAATTCTCCTGAAGTTTGCATCACAAGTCACTGTTGCTAGGCTCAGGTTTCCACAGGATGGAATCTTCACTTCCAGCCTATAGAGATCACCCTGGAATGTGGAATAATGTTCACTGAGTAAATCGTTAAATAATACAAACTGATTTCAGTGGCCGAAATTAGCACAAGCCTGTAAGCCCTGCACTGGTGAATTTTGAATCTCGTTTGCTCAGATTTTTAGTTTTATACAGAAACGTTTGTAAGACTTTCTTTCTTTCAAGTTCTACTATAAAAATGTAGGCTTGCTTGACCACACTGCTCATTTTGAAGACTGTGACTTATGGTTAAGGGGCTATGGCAACGAAAGGAGCCCCAAAGGGGCAATTTTTCATACAAATATAAGCAAAATAACATTCAATTCTATTTATAAATGTCTTCTAAATGACTAATGAAAAATGTGTTTATTTTCCAATGTTTGGTCCATCCATGTACATAGTTATGTTTACATTTTGAATTTCTTGTAAACATTTCCGATATGGAACGACTGACTCTGGAAACCGGCTATAGCAAATAAACTGACCAATGAAATTTCTCTATCAGCTGTAGTCTGCATGTGCGCTGTGTATGGAGAATACAAAGTTGTGCAAAATACAAAACGTTGACCAAATAAACCGCGATAAAGATGTTCAAAATGGACATCATGTTCAAATCAGTGCATCATATTATTGTGTTATGATGAAAATTACGGTGAACGGCCAGGTAAGTACATTGAATCCTTTCGTAAATTCTTTACACGTATGCCGACACGCTAGTATCATTCAGATTTTTATGATAACCTAGTTATTTACATCGTTATAACATTGTGAATCGTATAAGTCTTATAGATTCTACAGCTTTACATTTTAAGATAAATGTATTCATTGTGATCGTCTCAACTTGATGTGCTGGGTGTATACACAAAATGTGTTGTTACTCATTACTTATAGGTATTGTTATTAGACACTAATAGGTATTGTTATTAGACAATTTTTAATGTTTATTTCCTCATTCATGTCATTACAAACTAACTCTTATCAAGCTTATAAAACTGTTTCGATAGAAGTGTGGCACGTTACAAACCTATACATTTGCACAGTTCAGTAATAATTTTCTTTATAATAAGTTCATTAGATGTATGCTAATTTTTAATGTAATACAACTACCCAAGCGTAAATACCTACATGACAGACTTACAGGATCTATGTAATAACGCAAGACAGGGGTCATATTCCAGAAACATCTTAAGTCAAATCTTAGCCTTAGCCATAGCATTTTATTCCATGTATACATGAAATTCTGCTAAAGCTTTATTAATTATCAACTGATTATTAACTAATATTTACTTAGAAGTAATTGGTATCATTAATTAATGTGTAGTTTTAAAAATATTACCTTACACAAATTGGAGCTTAAGAGAAACTATTTTAAGATCAACTTAAGATGTTTCTGGAATATGCCCCCAGAACATTGCATTTGTTATATTTAAATGTTTTGTTTCAGTCAGAAGAAACCCCACCCTACAGCACATCAGGAATGGTCATCCAAAGTACAGTTAAATGGTAAGCATATAGACCCGCATTTCTTCTCAATAATTGAAAACAGACAGATTTTTGTACCATAATAGGACATTGCATATTGTACTAGTAATAAAGAAAACAACTTAAAATTGATCAGAAAATGTCCAAAAATAACTCCCAGGAAGTTAAAAGATATACATGTATGTAGTTGAATACTAAATTTGTCTGCACTAAATTAAAATTGTGTTCTTGCTTTCATTTGAATGTCTGTTTATGTATCAGTTCTATCATTATTGTCCCCTTAATATACCTACATTATGATACCAGGTTTTATGTTGACAGGATTTGGAACCTCTGGATGTTGGGCATCAGAGAAGTAATGTAACCAGATGGCCAGAAATATTGTCATAAAACGGAACTGTCACAAATACTTCACCTGTAGACAATAATAATTGTTTATGCTGCTTTCAACGAGCTATTAAAAATGAACCTGCACATGTTCCACCAGTCTTGCAAACATCAGAAGTATTAAAACTACAAATGGAAATAAACTATTTCATGAATTGACTGACTGTTTGGATGTTATTAGAACAAGTTTTATGTACAATTATTTACTAGACATAGCAGTGGATAGTACATGCACGTTTAACATCATAATTTTGAATTGCCCCATTTGTTTGCTACATACTGTATCCATTATTAGATTATGGCAATAGTTAACTTAATATGGACGTTAAGATGACTGCTATAAATGTACAACTTGTGATGTTTATACCAATTTCAACACACTGATGATATCTCACAGTTACATTAATGTTTGTGATATTTGTTTGCTACATACTGTATCCATTATTAGATTATGGCAATAGTTAACTTAATATGGACGTTAAGATGACTGCTATAAATGTACAACTTGTGATGTTTACACCAATTTCAACACATTGATGATATCTCACAGTTACATTAATTTGTGTGATATTTTTCGATGATGGCTAACCATGTCATGAATTAGTTTTCCCTACTATGTACCAATGATGTGATTGCATTGTAGAAAACAATGATTTGCATCTTCGCAACAATTCTTACTTCTGCAATGTTCCTTGATATTGTGCATGATCTGTTTCGTTTGTACAATAGGCAAATTATGTCTGTACAAGGGCCGCGAGTTAATGGTTTGTAGCAGACGCAAATATGACGCATTGTATCCACAAATAACAAAACTGGGCCATGTTGTGATAACGGTTTCACAGTTTGCACAAGTCGTACATTGTTGTTTATCATCCTTAAGTGACATCTATACGGTTAACTTGTTAACTGTAAATTACAATTACTCTCTAAGTAAACCAATCAAAATGAATCCATTTTCAGCCAATCAATTTCTTTAACAAAATTAGCATGATCTGGTCAATCTTACTATACGTCACTTGTAAATTATTCTCCATTATATCAACACCGTATATTGTACAAGAGTCTTTATGATTAAACAATGCCACCATCACGTGCTTGGAAGTACTTTATGCGGTCATTATACAAAACCCAGGCAACGTGTAATCTGCACAGCAGATACAAGCTTCATGGTTCTGAAAAAAAAACGGAAATAGGTAAATATTTGGACAGGGTGATAGTAATATATAGTAGTATTTACAAAACGAATATTCAAATATATTCGAATACCTAAAACGAATATTCGAATATTGATTTCAGTATTCGGTCCCATCCCTAGTTATAAGAAAACAGAATTGATAACCATAATGTACTGCACATTACTAACTTTTATTTAAAATTCATCGAAGAGTTAACCTTTAGAAGATATTCCTTTTGCAGGCACTTTACTGGCAAGTAATATCAGCCTTACAGTGCAAATTGTAATGAAGCTGAATTCGCAAATGGATTCAAGCAACAGTACTCAACTTTTCAAGTAGAGTGTGCATGTGTAAAAACATTACCATTTTTATCTATCGGTGCAATCTTTTGATATAAAAAGAAACAGTAAATACATACATACATTGAACAAAGAAAAAACAATACAGCTTGAACAATCATACAGTTTATTAAAACATTATAACATGAAAAAGCATTAAAAAGAACACACCCATACCTATGAATTATTCAAATAATTATAAGACACATGTATTCGACTACCAAAACAATGCGTGTCTTTGTATGCACAACCCTGGAAAAGTGCATGATTTTAAAGTTATATTTGCTAGTGGATGCTGTTCATATCAATTTTTATCCCTGCTCTAAAATGGAAATGGATAATGTTGTCAACATTGATACCAACCTAGACAATGTGCTTGGGTTGAGCAAAGTACAAGTGTAGTAAAATTTCAAAGCATACCATTTTCATTAAACCTCTTCATGTTAACTTTTAATGAAAAAGATATATTACAGACACTTGAGGTCACACCATGACAAATCCACTAGATACAATAGTAATCACAGAGATGAACAGCAAAATTTCTGTTTATGAACTTTCTTGTCTTGTGAAGTTGAAAGAGAACAGTATCACACATGTTGTGGCTTTTTTGCTGTTCTTTCTATCTTCTTACTATTGTACTGATGCCTTGGAGTGGAAACTGAATGCTGAAAAATATATTCTATTCTTAATATCAATAAATTAATATTTTTTTATTTATTTTTTAGTTTGTTTGACCAATTCATATTATATTAATAAGGATAATGGTCTGTATTAACATAAGATTGAAATGTATTATTTATAGTTAATTATTTAAAATAATAGATCTAGTGTATTTAAAGATCTAGAAATAAGCATTACACAATTTCTGGTGTATTTTATTCAACAGTAAACAACACGTCCGAATATCCGAAATATATGTATGGATGTTAAGACAGGTTATTCAGTATATTTAATCGATATACATTCAACGAGATTAAAATCACTAAAAGATCGCCATATACTAAAAAAATGAAATATAATCTTTGGTTACAACGACAGGTAAAACGAACGCAAACAATTTAGAAAACTGTGTTTTTATGTATGACATACCGTTAGTCCGCCATATTGTATTGTCCATGAGTAATCGGCAATGGATTGGTTGACGTCAGACTAGACAAGTTAAATGCAAAAAATTAATCCTTGTCTGCAAGTGACAATCACTTAATTTTCCAAATAAAAATATATAGTCTTTATTCCAGGTATTCCTGATATATATTTTTTCATAAGATAAAAAATTAAACACAATTTTTTATTCAAATGTATGAGTATATTACAATATACTGGGTTTCCCACAGGCCTGTATCACTTGTCTGGCCCAACATGCCTTCAAAGCAGTTAGTCGTTTGCCAACATGCTTAATCAACGCCGACATGCCTCAAATTTCAAAGCGACAACCCTTAATCACCCTCTAACTAATTACACAGATCTTTAATCCATGGGCCGTTAAAGCACCGATCGATAAGGTCTCACAACAGTGAGTGACAAGGGACTGAATAGTGTAGTCCCACCCACAACGATCTCATTAGCCAATCAAGAATGGCGGTTTTAAGGGTGGAGTTTATACCTTACTAGAAACTAAAAAGTATTTGACAACAAGTACTAGCACTTAAAAGGAAAAGCAAACAGACCTTATAAAACATTTCCATATTATATTTACCTTTTAATTTTATCCCTCTAGTTCCTTAATCCGTTTCACAAATTGACAGTCAAAAATATTAAAACAAATAACGTAATATAGAGCCTCATTTTAAAACACAATTTAACATCATGAAACATCATTTTATTCGCATAAACACTATACAGTTGAGCATATCCAGTCCATGGGCGTTTATCTTATTTCGTATTTTTAATAAAGTTAGAACCGCGTATTCAATTATCTAATAACTTTGTTTATGTCTGCATGTAGTATAACTGATAACAATTGATTTTTTACTTTGAATCCGATTTCGTGGAAGAGGAGACAAGCATTGCGGCCGAATTTGGGGACATTGTGTCGAGCATTGCAGCAGATTTTGGGCAGGTGGGGTCGAGCATTGCAGACAATGTGGTCGCCGTCGGGTTTATGAGCATTGCGGACGATTTGGAGGACGTTGCGGCTGACATTGGGCTGGTGGGGTAGAACAATGCGGCCGATTAGGGCAGGTTGGGTCAAGCATTGCAGCCGATTTCTAGCAGGTTGGGCCGATCATTGCAGCCAACTTTGGGAAGGTCGGGTCTGACGATGCCGCTGATTTTGAGGTGGTGGGTCAAACGAGCAGCCGATTTCGGTGAAGGGTGGTTAAGAGGGGGAGGATTGAAACGATCTCCGGTTGCTGTGGTGGGGTGGGTGGGATGTGGTTTCGAGCCGGTTGTATTTCGCGGGTGGGGGAGTGTCGGGGATGCCAACACGCCTTTAAATATCCTGTTGGATACCCTGATATATCATCATAAACTTCTAACATTTACATCATTTTCACCCTGAAATTGTACTTGTCAGTGGACAAGTACACAAGAAAAATTAATCTGTCGGACATTAAAATTTTACCCGCGTCGGACAAGACTGGCATAGGATTTGCACACCCCTGAACAGGCCCGTCGTCTGCAATTTTACATTGCGTACGGTCAGGGGTATGCTCCCCCAAACACATGGAATTACCTGGATTAATTTATTATTTAGTATTTTACAGCATAACAAGTACAAATACATAATCTACTTTACATAGATAAATTGTTTTCTAGAACTGTTTTTGATGTTCGGTTGCAAGAGCTTTACATGCATGTATCAAATAAGGTTACATTACCAATGATAAACTACAATTTTAATGTTTTATTCCGAATGACCGTTTTCTTGGCTATGCTGACTGGGACGGTATTCACCATACCATTCACAGATTTAAGAACAAAGAGACTCAAGAAACACTATGTGCGCGTTTGCACATATGCCGGGTATTTGTGCAATTTACTAATAATTCTAAATAACAAACGCTAGAATAAACATTGGTGAATGCCTTGTGAGATTTATATTAGCATCGTTCATTTAATGGGTCCGTTTCAAAAATATTCTTTATTCTTAGTCCTTTAAAAAAACGTCTAAGAATGGGTTGGTAAGTACGGGCCCAGAATATATCTCTAACAATAAAGTATACACCAAATACAAACATGAATTTGTATTTGACATCCAAATATGGACATTTAATTAGCAGATTCATATATATGGCAATACAAAATGAAATCACACACGTTTCAATTAAAATAATAACAAATAAAATATCAACAAATTTTGCAGTAAAAAGCAGACAAGCGTCCACTTGGAAACCATTATAACAATAATTAACGTCTCTCACATGTTTGTTTTGGGAGAAAATACGTTTATACAATATGCGCTGTTAAATACGTTTTTTTTTTCATAAATTCACATAAATATTTGGTCTAATATGTTGATTGACTCAATGATTAATTGATTGCTTTAACAATTCCATATCGTTTTTTATTGAATGAAATATCAAACAACAGTTATACGTAAATACATATTATAATATTATTCTAATATTGTCAATGAACTTCTGCATTTAAAATTATATAGGGGTATATTATGCAGAGTATATAATGCTTGGGTTTGTAGGATGAATGGTTTTAATGTTGTGTTGGTCAAATTTTTAAAAAAAAATTCAGTTAGTAGATTTATGCTCTTTTTAAGCAAAGTGTTTGAAAACAAAAAACCATCAATTACCAAAATACATACTTCTTAAACGACGTTGCTTTTGCTAATTGTGAGTTTAGCCTTTAACTTTATCATTGGACCAATACCCTTAACAGCCTCGGTCACAACCGGATTGCGGCGACCTTACGCCGAGCTTGCATCTAGACTTTTGTCAAAACGTGCGTTGACCTTACGGCGTCTGTGCGTTTTTTTCTTGATCGAAAGGTGGCAGCAATAACCGCAACAGACATTAGCTCAAGCACTTAAGTTGATGCGGCGGCCTTGCGTAAATCACCCGTCAACTTACGAGCACACTATGTTTTTTGCTTCAAAATTGCCTGTCGCAAGCACGCACGGTGCACTTGCTGATGTTGTACGACCTCCTTGCATAGTACTTACGGCTACCTTGCGATAAACGCAACAACGCGGCATGAAAGAAACTGAACCTCACGCTCGCCGCAAGAACACGTGACGTTATCGCACGGTGACCACAAGGCACTATGTGTTTCATTGACCAACAACTGTTGCACCGATAAGGGTATCAAAAAAGTGTATAGCACGTGTGATAATTATATAACTGATGTGTTATATAGCCTATGGGTGGATTAGTGATTGCGGAAATAGCCTCAAAATGGCTTTACTATTATGAGAGGCCAGTATCGATTGAAAAAGTGGTGCAGCCATGGCCGCATAGGCCGCACCGCCCACGACAGCCTTGCTGAATATGCAGGTAGGTACCTATTCTCCAACCTCACCTATTTTCGAACCTTTCGATCATGCGCCATTTAGGCCAGAGTATTTTATTTTTAGATTTACAGGAATTTTTTCAAAACTGAGCACCAGGAGGAGGGAATAAAAATAAAATAGAAAAAAGTGAGCATCGGAAATAATAATAAAAATAAAATGATTAAAAGTGAAAAAAAAAATTATTTATTATAACTGCACCTAAATTTAAAAATATATTATTTAAAAAAAGGTTAATCTAGAATTTGAAGTAAATATATTTTTCCATATTGTTAGAGGGTTTTATAACTACTATTTGGATTTTCCAACTTATATCTTTTTTGAAACAAATATCCCATCAATCTTAAATTTATAAACAATCTGGCCTAAATCAATGTAGAACGCATATTCTGTATTGTATTCTAGAACATTTTTTTGCATAATGTGCATGTAATAGATCTAAATTGTTGTTGATTCACATAGTTTATAAGCTGAAATTCTAAGAAAAAATATACAAGAACATAGTTGTTGTTTTTTTCAAATTTGGTACGAACCGCACTAGAAGAAAACATACATTCGTACCCATGGAAAAATATGAAAATATACGTATTTTAAACACGAATACTTTACATTCGTTGCATGAAACAACATATACAATTATATTGTTTATGATTAGGAACGTATTTGTGTATAAAATGTTTTAAATGTGTTGCGTATATGAATAAATTGTTTTTGCATTTCGGGCACCGGCTAAATCTTTCGTCCCATACTGCTTTCTGATATTATTTCATTATAATTTTTGTCAAAAGAATGTAACTGTATGATTTTAATTAATCATTATTTTTTCTTTATGTTTTTGATAGCAACTTTAAAATACACAGCGGCCGCGCAACTTTAAACTACACAGCGGCCGCAACCGCAATTGCTGTTTTTATTGTCCCTAGCTAGACTGGTTTTCCCGTTTTTACAATAAAATATATGCGCAGAATGCCAGAAAATAACGTCAATTTGTAAAGCAGTCTATTGGCGCGCAAGAATTACTATGAAATGACGTTGTTGTAAATAGGTTACAATAGACCAATTTATTTATAATCCGGCAAGCAGAGAGGACAGCGGAAAATATAAAAAAAATATACGATTTGGAATTTTATTTTTATTTGGGTTTTGCAATATTTAGGACCGGCGCTCCCGTAAATCGAAAAATATAAAAACTCTGGCCTTACATGTAAGCAAAGTGTGTATGACGTCATCCGATTATGTGTACCGGTGCTACAGAAAACAATCTGTACAATCGTCACAAAATTATCGGAAATATGCATCAAAAACATGTATTTACTATTATAATTTTGTTTTGTTAAACAATTTTATTAAAAACTCTATGACTGTATATGCAATTCAAATAAATGTAGATATTTCTTAAATTAAAAGTATTTTTCTAAAAGAAAAACTCCCCTTTAAGTTCCTCTATCGACTGCATAGGAAAGACACGTGATGATCATGCGATACACCATGTGTTGGTTAATGATAGCTGTGGGTTCGAGAATAGGTCAGTTATTTTTAGGCCGCCATGACAGTTGAAATAGCAGGAGGGCGACATAATACGGTGTAAATTTTATAAAACATACAGAATCTGTGTCACTATTAATGTACAAAAATGTGCACCAGAGATTGAAATAGGCAAATTATGTCTGTACAAGGGCCGCGAGTTAATGGTTTGTAGCAGACGCAAATATGACGCATTGTATCCACAAATAACAAAACTGGGCCATGTTGTGATAACGGTTTCACAGTTTGCACAAGTCGTACATTGTTGTTTATCATCCTTAAGTGACATCTATACGGTTAACTTGTTAACTGTAAATTACAATTACTCTCTAAGTAAACCAATCAAAATGAATCCATTTTCAGCCAATCAATTTCTTTAACAAAATTAGCATGATCTGGTCAATCTTACTATACGTCACTTGTAAATTATTCTCCATTATATCAACACCGTATATTGTACAAGAGTCTTTATGATTAAACAATGCCACCATCACGTGCTTGGAAGTACTTTATGCGGTCATTATACAAAACCCAGGCAACGTGTAATCTGCACAGCAGATACAAGCTTCATGGTTCTGAAAAAAAAACGGAAATAGGTAAATATTTGGACAGGGTGATAGTAATATATAGTAGTATTTACAAAACGAATATTCAAATATATTCGAATACCTAAAACGAATATTCGAATATTGATTTCAGTATTCGGTCCCATCCCTAGTTATAAGAAAACAGAATTGATAACCATAATGTACTGCACATTACTAACTTTTATTTAAAATTCATCGAAGAGTTAACCTTTAGAAGATATTCCTTTTGCAGGCACTTTACTGGCAAGTAATATCAGCCTTACAGTGCAAATTGTAATGAAGCTGAATTCGCAAATGGATTCAAGCAACAGTACTCAACTTTTCAAGTAGAGTGTGCATGTGTAAAAACATTACCATTTTTATCTATCGGTGCAATCTTTTGATATAAAAAGAAACAGTAAATACATACATACATTGAACAAAGAAAAAACAATACAGCTTGAACAATCATACAGTTTATTAAAACATTATAACATGAAAAAGCATTAAAAAGAACACACCCATACCTATGAATTATTCAAATAATTATAAGACACATGTATTCGACTACCAAAACAATGCGTGTCTTTGTATGCACAACCCTGGAAAAGTGCATGATTTTAAAGTTATATTTGCTAGTGGATGCTGTTCATATCAATTTTTATCCCTGCTCTAAAATGGAAATGGATAATGTTGTCAACATTGATACCAACCTAGACAATGTGCTTGGGTTGAGCAAAGTACAAGTGTAGTAAAATTTCAAAGCATACCATTTTCATTAAACCTCTTCATGTTAACTTTTAATGAAAAAGATATATTACAGACACTTGAGGTCACACCATGACAAATCCACTAGATACAATAGTAATCACAGAGATGAACAGCAAAATTTCTGTTTATGAACTTTCTTGTCTTGTGAAGTTGAAAGAGAACAGTATCACACATGTTGTGGCTTTTTTGCTGTTCTTTCTATCTTCTTACTATTGTACTGATGCCTTGGAGTGGAAACTGAATGCTGAAAAATATATTAGCTCAAGCACTTAAGTTGATGCGGCGGCCTTGCGTAAATCACCCGTCAACTTACGAGCACACTATGTTTTTTGCTTCAAAATTGCCTGTCGCAAGCACGCACGGTGCACTTGCTGATGTTGTACGACCTCCTTGCATAGTACTTACGGCTACCTTGCGATAAACGCAACAACGCGGCATGAAAGAAACTGAACCTCACGCTCGCCGCAAGAACACGTGACGTTATCGCACGGTGACCACAAGGCACTATGTGTTTCATTGACCAACAACTGTTGCACCGATAAGGGTATCAAAAAAGTGTATAGCACGTGTGATAATTATATAACTGATGTGTTATATAGCCTATGGGTGGATTAGTGATTGCGGAAATAGCCTCAAAATGGCTTTACTATTATGAGAGGCCAGTATCGATTGAAAAAGTGGTGCAGCCATGGCCGCATAGGCCGCACCGCCCACGACAGCCTTGCTGAATATGCAGGTAGGTACCTATTCTCCAACCTCACCTATTTTCGAACCTTTCGATCATGCGCCATTTAGGCCAGAGTATTTTATTTTTAGATTTACAGGAATTTTTTCAAAACTGAGCACCAGGAGGAGGGAATAAAAATAAAATAGAAAAAAGTGAGCATCGGAAATAATAATAAAAATAAAATGATTAAAAGTGAAAAAAAAAATTATTTATTATAACTGCACCTAAATTTAAAAATATATTATTTAAAAAAAGGTTAATCTAGAATTTGAAGTAAATATATTTTTCCATATTGTTAGAGGGTTTTATAACTACTATTTGGATTTTCCAACTTATATCTTTTTTGAAACAAATATCCCATCAATCTTAAATTTATAAACAATCTGGCCTAAATCAATGTAGAACGCATATTCTGTATTGTATTCTAGAACATTTTTTTGCATAATGTGCATGTAATAGATCTAAATTGTTGTTGATTCACATAGTTTATAAGCTGAAATTCTAAGAAAAAATATACAAGAACATAGTTGTTGTTGTTTTTTTCAAATTTGGTACGAACCGCACTAGAAGAAAACATACATTCGTACCCATGGAAAAATATGAAAATATACGTATTTTAAACACGAATACTTTACATTCGTTGCATGAAACAACATATACAATTATATTGTTTATGATTAGGAACGTATTTGTGTATAAAATGTTTTAAATGTGTTGCGTATATGAATAAATTGTTTTTGCATTTCGGGCACCGGCTAAATCTTTCGTCCCATACTGCTTTCTGATATTATTTCATTATAATTTTTGTCAAAAGAATGTAACTGTATGATTTTAATTAATCATTATTTTTTCTTTATGTTTTTGATAGCAACTTTAAAATACACAGCGGCCGCGCAACTTTAAACTACACAGCGGCCGCAACCGCAATTGCTGTTTTTATTGTCCCTAGCTAGACTGGTTTTCCCGTTTTTACAATAAAATATATGCGCAGAATGCCAGAAAATAACGTCAATTTGTAAAGCAGTCTATTGGCGCGCAAGAATTACTATGAAATGACGTTGTTGTAAATAGGTTACAATAGACCAATTTATTTATAATCCGGCAAGCAGAGATGACCAGCGGAAAATATAAAAAAAATATACGATTTGGAATTTTATTTTTATTTGGGTTTTGCAATATTTAGGACCGGCGCTCCCGTAAATCGAAAAATATAAAAACTCTGGCCTTACATGTAAGCAAAGTGTGTATGACGTCATCCGATTATGTGTACCGGTGCTACAGAAAACAATCTGTACAATCGTCACAAAATTATCGGAAATATGCATCAAAAACATGTATTTACTATTATAATTTTGTTTTGTTAAACAATTTTATTAAAAACTCTATGACTGTATATGCAATTCAAATAAATGTAGATATTTCTTAAATTAAAAGTATTTTTCTAAAAGAAAAACTCCCCTTTAAGTTCCTCTATCGACTGCATAGGAAAGACACGTGATGATCATGCGATACACCATGTGTTGGTTAATGATAGCTGTGGGTTCGAGAATAGGTCAGTTATTTTTAGGCCGCCATGACAGTTGAAATAGCAGGAGGGCGACATAATACGGTGTAAATTTTATAAAACATACAGAATCTGTGTCACTATTAATGTACAAAAATGTGCACCAGAGATTGAAATAGTGATCTATAATGTTGTTTTCAAGAATGCTTTTGTAACAAAGTCTACAGGCCTGGGTGCATCCTTAGAAGTTCGAGAACACATATTTAAAATTGACATTGAACATTATAATACCACTGTAACATGTTTATATGTATAAACCTTAAGTTCAATGAAGCCATCATAATGAAATCCTTTCACGTCTTGACGAGTAAAGTAGGGGAAATCGTTTAAAATCTCCATACAGTTTCATACAAACATTGAAAATAATGTCTATGGTACTTTCATTTTCTCTTCTTACAGACGCTTGAAATGAGAAACATGGCTTTACATCAAGCGCCGCTCATTATTGATTTTCAATACCAGGTTAGATACCAGTAAATCATTGTGTATCCCTCCGTGGTAGTGCCTATTACTTAAGTTCCTCTTCTCTTCTGGCATAAAAGCCATTTAGGTATCCCAGACATGCCTTTTGTGGTTATTTCTAATATCCTATGCGTGTCTGCAACATTTTGGTGCATTTCATTGGAGGCTAACTTGAAAGGTGAACTTTTGGGGGGTGTTTACTGTGGTATGGGGCTTTTATCGAAATATGACTGCCGAAACCCTGTTTTTACCGGTGCCTGTATTCAAGTGAGATGCATTTTCTTAGAAGTAACATGACATATCTTTTTATTGCAAATTTTGGAAGAGGACACAGATAGAAATTTAAATTGATACCAGGCCTGCACAATCTGAAATAAAGGAAATACTAGAGAAATGCTTGGAAATTTTGCCGTTTTATAATGGGACCCTATGGGAATTAGAATTACTGGTATCTAACCTACCAATACTAGTGATTATCCAGAAGTCACGTGATACATTGTGTATAAATAGTTGTGTAACAAAAAACAGTTTGAAAACCGTGGTAAACAGCGAAAAGCGTCAGAGATAAATTCTACTTTTTTCAGGCAATATGATGAATGACATATCGCACAACAGTATGGAAGACAACGAATTTGCTATAGAAGAAAGTTTCAAACACATGAGTACAAATGGTAATCCGTTTGAAGGTGACTCTAGAATTAAAATACCTGGGACGAATGAAACGAAAGTTGATGATGAGGCAAAATACGAAAGTGCTGTGGCGCAAATTTCAGAAAGCTACAAATCTATGTTGCGAAGCGTAGGCGAAGATACTGAACGCCAGGGACTCTTAAAAACACCAGAGAGAGCAGCGAAGGCCATGATGTTCTTTACCAAAGGATACAGAGAAAATATATCAGGTATTATTATCGTATTTTATTATAAGAATTATATTAATTATAATTCTATTTTAATTTTTATTATAAATATTATAACTACTACTGCTTTTAGAGCTACTTCTACTACTACTACTTCTTTTGCTAACTACTACTACTACTACTTTTAAAGCACTATTAAGCACGTACTGTACTACTAACACCACCACCACCACTACAATGTCTAATTTTTTACAGGATTACCAATTCTACTGATGTTGTTAATATTTCTAGTAATATCAAATTCACCACTACAAGATCACAATAAATTACCAATTCTGCTTATTCTATTACTAACTTATTATTTCCAGGGTGTTCGTTTGACCCGAGCTCGGGGTGGGGGGCGGGTTAACCCTTGAAATTGATGCATGGTAAAATCCCTTGTAAAGAGTTGTAAAGAGTCATATTGACCCTTGGTAAATGTCTGGATTATGTCTTCACTTCCTTTACAACTGAAACCAGTCAAGATACTGTCTGTTATTAACACATGAGGGCTACCTTATCTTAATCCGTTTTACATTTACTGACAAGATCTTCCATGCCAGCAAGTTATCAGTGTATGTATTTGACCCTTCAACCAATGAAAACACTGATATTTTCCATTATGCTCCTTTAGCCTTGTTGTGAACTTATGTTTGTTACAGCATTTGTGTACTTTCAACCTGGATAATTATGATGTATACATGTTCAAATGTAGATAAAATGATGTTTAAAATGTTAAGTAATAAAAATATTTCACATAAAATATATTAATCTAAAAACAATTCAGAATTAAAAAAAACACCAGAAACACTTACGAAAAAATCGGCTGAAAATTTACAACTGTCAATAATTTTGGACAACACTTTGGGATATTTGTTGATAAAACAAAAAAATAGCAGCATTAAGTTCTGTCTTTCTTTTATATTGATCAATTATTTCAAAATCTATATTTTTAGGTCTTTCTAAACTATTGTACATTGAATGAAAAAAACAAAACAACAACACCTAATACAAACTTACAAAGGCTGATTTTTAATATTATGATCAGCACCAGGTTGATTGTATATTTTAGTAATATTTTTTGATATACTATATTTATTAGTATAATGTGAACCTTGAGTTTGTCTGTTTGTGTTTTGGTGACTTTTGAATATTTGAATTTGACTCTTTAAAATTGAATTTTGACTCTTGAAAATTTTGCTCAAAGAGTCATTGGTCCTTGAAATTTACAGTGTACTGAACACCCTGTATTTCTGTCAATACCAAAATTACCACCACCACTACTATAAAACTTTTGTTACAGTAGCTGAACTACGATTGCACTGCAGACAATATTATATAATAGTGTGTGTGTTGATTTTTTAATAATATATAATAGTGTGTGTGTTTTTTTTTCAATTGTATTAATAACTCTTGACAATTGCATAAATTACAATGTTTAGTGACTGAAATTGGGTATGACTAAACACCGGAAACCCGCAAAAACCCACACAAACCTACTTGATTAACAGAAACCTGCAAAATCCCAATGAAACACATGAAACTCATCAGCGAAAACCATCGGAAACATACAAAAACCTACATAAACTTGCGAAAACCCAAGGAAACCTACTTAAACGAACGAAAAACAGCGAAAACCAGAGGAAACACATGAAAACGAAAGGAAACATTAATTATTTACATGAGTCTGATACATTTAATTGCGTTGAAAGTGTCTGCCCTAAGAGAAGTTTTATAAAACATATCTGATACAGCTCCTTTTAAATTTGTATTCCATTTCATTGATTCACAGTCTTCAAAATAACCATCTTGTCTGAAATCTGAGACATCTAGGATATTAATAAAATTTATTTATTTTGAAATAAGAAAAAAAAATGATTAAAAAAAGTAGTGCTTTTTACCTTCATATAAAGGCTACAAATTACCTGAGCAACATTTCTTGAAATCTTGAAATTTTCCCCAACAGTTGACTTAATTTACATTTGGATTTTTGTCCACCTTTACCAAACGATATTTTTTCCCAGAAACATAGTGTCTGGGCTCCATTTCTAACCTCTAAAAAAAGCATATGATATCATATGTACGCAATAATTTTCATTACAGTTACTTGACATTAATTGTGTTTCAAACATTGAAAGTAATAGTGAATGATGTCTAAATGTGCACAAAGTGTGCCTCCAAAACAGAATATGTAGTCAACTTTCCATATTGTTGTATTAACATAAATTTTTTATACTGTCATTTATACTTATTAGGTAATTTGTATATTACTGGTATGTCTTTTTTTAGGTAAAAAATGTTTGGACAAGCTAAAATTCCATGGTGTATGTCTCAATGTGCAAATCTTCCGAATAAATATGATGTAAATTCATGACATACCTTACTGCCATATTTGAAATTGTTTGCAGGGCCCTCAATGTGTCATTTTTACAGCCAAAATAAGGCTGCTTACCCCAGCAAAAACAGTGTCATTTTTACAGCCGAAATAAGGCTGCTTACCCCAGCAAATACGGTGTCATTTTTACAGCGGAAATAAGTCTGCTTAACCCAGCAAAAACAGTGACATTTTTACAGCCAAAGTAAGGCTGCTTACCGCAGCAAAAACGGTGTAATTTTTACAGCCGAAATAAGGCTGCTTACCCCAGCAAAAACGGTGTCATTTTTACAGCCGAAATTAGGCTGCTTACCCCAGCAAAAACGGTGTCATTTTTACAGTCGAAATAAGGCGGCTTACCCCAGCAAAAACAGTGTCATTTTCCACCTTGAAAGGTCAGATATTCCCTCAGATTTTAACATTTTAAACAAAGACTAATATAATTAATTATTTTCATCAAAACGCCATAGCCCCTTGCCAAAAACATAAATAAATACAAAACAACATAACAAATTTATACTAGTTTCTTCCTTTTCTGATTCAAACATACATGTAATACAGCAATACCTAATCCTAAGAACTTTTCATTGTTTTATATAAAAAATGTTGCTTTTTTGTGTCACTATGAAAATGAAAATATGAGACTTTTCTGAAAACATTTGATGTTGTTTGAAACAATCTTTACCTCAAAAAGTGAAATAATGATTTCAAATCATTTGCTATTGCAAGCTTATTGATTTTTGTTTTTTAATCCACTTAAAATACCAATTATATATTAAAATGAAAACAAATGAGGTGTGTCGTGGGAAAACCAGGCTTATTGCATGTGCATAAAGTGCCATCCCAGATAAGCCTGTGCAGTCCACACGGGTGATTTGGGGCGACACTTTCCGCTTTTATATTATTTTCTGTTTCGAGGTAGTCTCTTCTAAATATAAACATAAATCCACTGGAGGCGGAAAGTGATGTCCCAGATCAGCCTTTGCGGACTGCACAGGCTTATCTGGGACAACACTTTATGCACATGCATTTCCTACGACACACATTTGTTTTCCTTTCTGTCTGCCAGGGCTAATTGCTCAGTCATTCATGCGCAGCAAAATAATATTTTATTTATACAATTCAATGAAAATGATACAATTATTCATACATGTACAATGCCATAATTATATAGTTATTGTTATAAACATGATTTCACATGCTGTTATTAATAAATAAATAATGTCACACAACGGCATATTGAAACAAATGTACAGTAAAACAGTTTGCATAAAAGTGCTATATTACTACTATAGTTAATAAATTTTTGTGCTAGAGTGAAGAAATAGAAAACCCCACTGAGGGCACTATGGCATTATATATGTGATTAGCCAGGCTGAGCCACAACATGTATGTCGACCGAAGCAGAAGTGTTGGAGAGCGGTTATTCACTCTTTCTTTTTCGTGTGCCATATCTTTTCCCCGTCAAATACACACATCGAATGACGAATCTATACCTTTAAAAAACATATATATATGTGTGTGTATAGAGAAGCCTGTGCATACCGCTGAATTATTACCGTAAACCGTATGCAAAAGAACCTTTGCAGATAAATTACAGAATAAATCCGTATTTGTCGAAACTAAAATAATATAATTCATCGCCAAATCTTCAGGGTACAAACATCAGTATGATGCTACAAAACTGTATATCTTTCTGTCATTCATAAATGGTTAATGTGAGATTAGCAAATTGTCCTTGAAATAAAATCAAACAATGTTTAAATTGTCCAAGCACCATATGCTACAAAGTACAAAACCATTTACCTTTATGTTTTTCATAAATGGTTAATATTGTATCAGATAAGCTAATTGTAGTGGGGAATACTTTCATGTCATTCATAAATAATTAATACTAGATTTGCAAATTGTACTTCCAAAAAAAATAAAAATCAAACAATGTTTAAAAAGTCTCACCATCTGAGTATGCTTCAAAACTGTTTACTTTTATGTCATTCATAAATGGTTAATATGAGATTAGCAACTTGTACTTGCAAAAACAAAAACTCCTGAAAGATCCAATCCTATTAAATGCATAAGCTGCATGCCTTCCCAATTGGATATAAGAAGATTTGAGTGGATGTCCTGTTCTGATTCCTATGAATAACAAATGAGGCGGGATTGTTATCCAATTGTCTCTTGTTCAGCTTGATGTCAAACGAGATTTAGAGAACAAATATGTGATATTCCGCCGTCTGTGTTTTTACTTGGAAATGGCCCCAGTGATCAATAGCCTTTGTGGACGCCGTGCAAGAACTCATTTAGATTGCGCATATTTTTGTTCGGAGTTTGACTAGATTTCTTCTTAGTCTCCTAGCCACAGGAATTTCATCAATAGATTTGAAGTCCTGTTTTTGTATGCGAACAGATTGCAAGTTTTGACTTGTGGGGAGGCGGGGGGTCTTTATCTTTAATAACACAAATTACTATTTGCAGAGCATTCAGCAAATATTAAGAAACAAACTTCCTGGTAAGTTTATTTTTACCCCTGAAATTTCAATTTTTACCCCTTAAAATTTTAAGCTATCGATCATTTGACTTCTTTGTTTTCAAATTCTACTGAAATCCCTGTAGTCAGATGAGATATGAAGACAAATGACTTGTCCCATGTTCTTTCCTAACATTTGCACAACCACAGTGATGTCTTTTATAGATTCATAGCATCAGATTCTGCTCAGAAAGCATTCATTCAGGAAGGGTTGGTGTTAACAATACGTAAAGAGTATCCCTTTACTTGGATCATTCATTCAGGAAGGGTTGGTGTTAACAATAAGTAAAGAGTATCCCTTTACTTGGATCCATTTATGGCAGAAGTTAATTGATGTTGTATGGACTGAAGCCTTCAATGAATGTATTTTATCATCAATTGACTCTCATACTGGCTGGTCATATTCAGTGGTAGTATGGAGCTGGCTTGTGGAGGTGTTGATCAATAATCTGTCGAACATGGAATTGCAATTGATCTCTTTTAGTGTGCCAGTGTTTCTCTATTAGCCTTGTAAAATGTATTGCCTACCTGTAAACAATCTTTAAATCATTCAATTATGAATATTTATACTACAACAAGGCCTAAATCAGATACCGGGTAATATTTAAATAATACATTCAGCTAACCAAAGTATTTTTTTTTATAAATAGAACAGAGGCAGCAAATAAGGAAATAGGGAGAGGGAATCAAAGTTTGAACTTGAGAACACTAAAAACAAAGCGTAATGTACTTATTATTCTGCCTTGTGATAGTATACATACGAGGCGGACTGCACAGGCTGAACCGGGACGACACGTTACGCACATGCATTAAGCCCAGTTTTCTCACGACATGCCACATATGTAACATGGTTGTTTATACATGTATTGATTTAAGAGTGCATATAATTCTGATGTCAAAATGCAAACAGGCACAGTGCAAAACAAATTTGACCTAGTACTAGGATAAACACATGCACATAATTAATTACATGTAAGTGGTTCTCAGGTGTTTTAGAACATGGAATTTCAGATAAAAGAAATGCTGCCACCAAATCCACTGAACCTTGATTAACTTTCCGCACTTTGGACCGTTATTGTTGTGCCTTGACACTAATTGTCTTGTGAACAATAATCTCCTTATTATAAATGTCTTCTCCATACAATTTCTTATACAGTAAACCAAAAAATTTATTATCTGTGGTCTAAGTCAGATAGACCCTCTAGCGATAAATCTCATATACAGCCATAACTCAGGGTCTACCCTATACGTATGCACTCACAAAATTAATGTAGATTAAGCGTAACCAAGAGCTTGTTGACATAACAGTGGGTGCTTTTTGGAGCGTCTTAGTAAAAGGACAATAAATCTAATATACAGCCATAACTCGGGGTCTACCCTATACGTATGCACTCACAAAATTAATGTAGATTAAGCGTAACCAAGAGCATGTCGACATAACAGTGGGTGCTTTTTGGAGCGTCTTAGTAAAAGGACAATAAATCTAATATACAGCCATAACTCGGGGGTCTACCCTATACGTATGCACTCACAAAATTAATGTAGATTAAGCATAACCAAGAGCATGTCGATTATAACAGTGGGTGCTTTTTGGAGGGTAATAGAAAAAGATGTGATGACATTTCAATGACATATTTAGGTCAGTTTTCTTGCTTGGTGATTCTTCAAATAAAAAGAGTATATTACGTACAGAATGTGTGGTTATGGCAGATGTAATTTTCAAAATACCAGTGCAGGTAAACTTTCAAATGCAGCGTAAATCATATTATATAAATATCACACCCCATAGAGGGTGATACAACGTATTGTCAACCCGAGAATGGTAATGTCAACCGAGGCGTTGTATCACCCTCTAGGGGGGGTGATATTTAATTTATTATACCGAACAATAAAACAAGGAAACTTAGGCCTGATTACTTAATTTATAGATCAACTTTTAAAAGTGTTAAAGCTAATTTATCACAGATTATTTCCTTTATTTAAGATGTGTATCTATATGAAACATTTATGGTTCCTTCACATTACAACAGTTAAATATTTTGCAGAAACAGACTTCCGTACTTTCAAACAGTTTGCAAAGTGTACCGGCATGACCGGCGAGTGTGTACAGTGCAGTTATATTTAGATGTGTCATGCTTAAAAGATGGCGTGATCGATAGGATGTTTCTACAGCGCGTTAGCTTAAATCAGTCATATACATGGCGAAATACGGTCGAAAATTATTGTTGGATACAAAACTAAATATTCTAGTTGATGGGAAGTGTTTAATGGATATTCAGAACACATGAACGCGATAAATGTGTACAGTAGAGTAGTGCAGTAACGACACAAACCAGTTTTCACTCGCCTGACATAGGATTGTGCTGTGTCGTGTTAGTTTGTTTTTAACATGTCTAAGCACTCGCGTTACAGTACACATAATTAATTAAACCATGCATCGGCGATATCTGAACTTAATTTGAATGGCAATACGGATAATCGGATACAGGTTTGGAGACAAAATATGATTTAAAATATACGTTCTGACCAGTGATGGCGATTTGAAAAACAAATCACGTTTCTGGTTAGCACGGTTCGCATGAAATAAAATATTGCACAACTGTGTGGATAATTAATAATGAATTGCAAACGCGTGTTGTTGGATATTAATTGTAAAAGCAGTGGATTGACGTTCACATTACTGAAGGTAAACATTGTTTTGTTTTGTGAGACGGTTGTTCTATTTTTAGGTCCACGCGAGGGTGACAGTATACTGTCGCATGTGACATTACGAATTGTTTCATAATAGGTATATGGAAATTTAACATGGGCTAGTCACGTGAGGTATAATAAACTCGTTTGTCATTCCAGTTAGAACAAAGAGACAGTTAATTGTATAGCTGTTGCTTATTAAGATAAAAGACACAAATATAATAACTACCTTTGAAAGGTAAGTATTGCTTAGGTATTGCTGATGCACTCAAGACCATATTCATTGTATGGTGGATCCGTGGTCTAGTGGTTTTGTTTGTTTGGATTTTGACAGTTTTTATGCTCCCAAAGGGAACTTCGGGTGCATATAGTAATCGCATTGTCCATCCATCTGTCCAACCGTCTGCCTGTCTGTCCGTCACGCTTCTTGTGCGGAGCATAACTCCATTAGTATTGAAGGGATTCAAATGAAACTTCATATAATGATAGAGGACAATGAGACAATGAGAGGAAGTGCAGAGTACAATGACCACAACACTTTCTTCGATATTTATGGAGTTATTGCCCTTTGTTTAATTTTCTTGTGCAGAGCATAGCAGTATTATCTCCATTAGTATTGAAGGGATTCAAAAGAAACTTCATATGAGGCTTGTTGTGGGAAATCAGGACTTAATGCATGTGCGTAAAGTGTAAAGTGTAGTCCCGCAGTCTGCACAGGCTAATCCAGGACGGCACTTTCCGCCTACAGTGGATATATGTTTAGAAGAGACTTCCTTGAAACAAAAAATACCATAAATGCGGAAAGTGCCGTCCTGGATTAGCCTGTGCGGACTGCACAGGCTAATCCGGGACAACACTTAACGCACATGCATTATGACCGGTTTTCCCATGACGCGCCTTATATAATGATAGAGGACAATTAGTGGAAGTGCAGAGCACAAGAATCACAACTCTTTCTTCAATATTTACGGAGTTATTTCCCTTTGTTTTAATTTCTTGTGCGAGCATACATATCATCTGCATTAGTATTGAAGGGATTCAAATGAAACTTCATATAATGATAGAGGACATTGAGAGGAAGTGCAGAGCACAAGGGCCATAATTCTTTCTTCAATATTTACAGAGTTATTACTCTTTGTTTAATTTCCTTGTGCGGAGCATAACCCCCGTAGTATTGAAGGAATTCAAAAGAAACTTCATATAATGATAGAGGACAATGAAAGGAAGTGCAGAGCACAATGACCACAACTCTTTCTTCAATATTTGCGGAGTTATTGCCCTTTGTTTATTTTGTGTGGAGAGCATAACTCCATTAGTATTGAAGGGGTTTTAAGTAAAACAAAATATTTTTATATAGGACATTGAAAGGAAGTGCAGAGTGCAAGGACCATAAGTCTTTCTTCAATATTTATGGAGTTATTACCCTTCAGCTAATGTTCTTGTGCAATGCATAACTCCATTAGTATTGAAGTGATTTAAAATAAAACCACAATTTATAGGGGATGTTGTGAGGAAGTGCAGAGTACAAGGACCATAACTCTTTTTGTAGGAAGCGTAATTTCTGCCAACATGTAACTGACATTGTGTTCAGTGTTCGCGAAACCTTGAAAAATCTGTCAGTCATTCGGTCTGACTGGCTTTAATTTGTCAGTCCGAATGAATATCTGTCAGTCCGACTTAAGAAAAAGTAATAACTTGTAAAACATAACAAAAATGAGGTAACTGTTAAGATTTATTTTATTTTTCTATTGTAGATGTGTGGGTGGATACATTTTTATTTAGATTATGTAATCATAGTTACTTGTGGAAGTTTGAGTTTACGTTTATTACCCGGCTTTGCACCATCATAATAGTTTAACGGTAAACCATTCCAGATTTTCAAGCTCTATATAACCAATGCTATTTAATCTACAATATTGATGAGATGTTAACAGTAAAAATATGAAAGCGAAATCACCTGGCAAATCCTCTAAAATAGCCGAAATGGTGTTGTTTATTTTGTAACTGTTGTTGTTTACTTGGAAAGTGCAAGTGCCTCGCGAAAACTTAATAGTATTTTCTCGCGTATTATTGGTTAACAAAATTCAAATGCGTGTTATAACGGCCCATACAAAGAAGGCCCAGTCCAAGACGGCCTACTTATTTCGCTGCAAAAATTGTTTAAACTCCGTTGGGATAGGATTAAATTTTGCGATTTAAATGTCAAATACATTTTAATCATTGCAATTAGAGTTAGTTTGTATTTTATGTATGTATATTTATGTGTATTTCCCTTTTATTAATTTAAATGTTCCAAATTAGTATGATACCAAAACCAGTATAGTCTAGTCGGCCGTCATGGAATTTGGCCGAATTGTCCGATATTACGAAATTTATGTCACATCCGCAAATTGTAAATATCGTCATTGGATTTTTTTGTCGGACCGATCTTCTTCCAACTTTTGTGGGTCCTGCACTAAATTTATCATTCAGGACCGGCGGACCGACTGTTTTCGCGGACACTGTGTTTTGCCTTCCTCTGACAAGAAAAAGTGTTTCGGGGGCATACATCACATCCTATGGCAAGCCTTGTTTAACAGTATTACACAGGGTTCGTACAGGTCCTGGAATCTCCTGGAAACTCCTGGAAAAATGTTTTACGTTTTCCAGGGCCCTTGAAACTCCTTGAAAATCAAAAACTCTCATTTTAGTCCTGGAATACTCCTGGAAAAAGCAGATAACATAATAATGTAATGTTAACGTTTAGTAATTAATTTAAAAAAAACAACACAACAACATATTTTTAAACATACAAGTTTTTTTTCTCTTTTTTCGTGTTCTCGTCTTCACGCCTACTTTCACTTTACAATAACGTTCTTCAACAGAGTTACCTCCCTTCACCATTCACCATTTCCGGTAAGCATGTAACATGTTTTCGCGCTAGCCGAAGAAGACGAACTTTCATGTCTGAAAAAAAGGAAACTTACTTTGCTGAAAGATGCTGCAACCTTGGAGCATTCTGCAGACCAGAAAGCTAAAGATGCACAAGCTCAGAGAAAATTTGATCTTATCGTTGAGTCTAATACTCTGAGAGACAAAGCAAAGGAGATGAAGAAAGATGCTGAGGAGTTGGGCAGATTAATTTCAAAGAAGGAGTCAGAGTCTCAGAAGAAGTGATTACACATAGTGACATTAATTAGAACTTGAAAATGTTGAAATAAAAGACTGTATGTAAATCAAATGAAGAATAATTGGACTTGACTAAAACATACCACTACAATAAATAATTTCAAGCTTATCTCCAATTACTGATCAGTGATAAGACTCAGTATTAACGTTTGAATGGTCCTGGATTTTAAACATTATTGTCCTGGAAAACTCCTGGAATTTTGTGGTATGTTTTGTGTACGAACCCTGTTACAGTCATATTACGGCGGTCATTTCGCCTACTCACACTTTTCCTGGGCAAGTTTAGCCAATCTAAGCGGTTTACCAGTACTAAGTGCACATACTGATGCCAGTAACTGAAAACTGCCCTACTTGAATCAGAGGTAAGGGGAGAATGGCCATAGAAATAATTTCATGACCAATCCCCACACAAGTTATGTGGCCGGGCTGGGGTTTGAACTCACGATCCCCGGATTGACAGTTCACCGCTCTACCAACTGAGCTAGCAGGGCTCTTAATGCACAGGCTTCACAACCCATGGGTCGCAGGTTCGAGCCCCCGTTACACCCAAACCTACTAACTTGTCTTTCACATGAGACATTAACCAGAGGTGCAGTGTACTAGGTGTTTCACATCGGGCACTAACAGACCCAGGGTTGCCTCTGGAAAGGGGCGTCTCATGTATCTTGCACTATCCCCCGTAACCCAACTACCAGTTATTGGGGTGATGACCATATGACAGACAATCCCGGTGCACTCGAAACAAATTACCACTCACACACATAATCATTCTGAGACTTTTGATGATTACAAATAACAAAATGAATGTTAAATGTTTCACTAAATGGTAAATAAAACTGTTCCAGTGAGTTGTGTTCAACAATGGGTTAGCTGATTTTTAGTTTTCAAAAAAAAGTAATTAATACAGGCATAACAAATTCTTTGTGCATCATCCTTGTGCAATATTTGTTACAATTCCGATTCTCAACAAATCAAATCAGGGTTTGAATTACCCAGCCCACGGAAGTGCCAAGAAATAGCGCACATTGACTGTAAATCACAGTGACACAGTTAGTTACAAAAAGCCTAGTTAAATGATGTATTTTTCGGAAGAAAAATGGAAATTGCAAAACAACCCTTTAATGCGGAGAAGCTCTTATTTTTAATTGCTACGTCCAGTAAAATGACTGAAAAAGTATGTGTATGTTATTATAATGTGTTCATAATTAATCATGTGAATGGACATATTTTTAAACTTGTTACAAATTTTCATTTTTGTGACCCGGAAGTTTAGAAAATTTTAATTGATTTACTCTACAGTAAAACTTAGTTATTTCAGAGTGGTCTGGACTGATAAAAATACTTTGAAATAACTATAATTAAAATGAAACATTTCTAGATTTTCCTAATAAGAATTACTGTTGTAAAATCACGAAGTGATTTGTTATTTATTATTGTCTCTGCGATGGCGCAAACTATCTTATTCAGAATCTGGTGTGAACTATTATGACATAACAAACGTAAATGCAACTGAAATATGAAAACCTCATAATCTTCCAAACGTCCATATTTGAAATTCAAGCTTGTTGGTGCAATACATTTAGCTTGCCATACTTTAATTTTACAAACAAAATAATGGTCAGGTTAAAAATTTATAACAAACTCCAAAAAGGTGTGAAAATCAAATGCTGATAATAACAGTAAAGGTTCAAAAATTGATTTCAATCTTCACGATTCATACTTCAAATTAACAGTTGATTACTGACTCAAAAACAGGTGTTGAGACCGGATAAATCATGGTTTGAAATAGCAATAATTCAGAATTGCAAAGTGCGAATTAAACATCATATGTTATTTTTAATTAAGAATGAAAAAATCGGCATCAGACCGAAAAAGAAACATTGAAAAATTGAGGAATTCAGTTTAACGGTGTCGAAATAATGATGATCCACTATATTATAAAATGATAGATAAATTGCAAATAATGTGGAAAGTAAGTACTGGAACGAATTGTTTCATAATGATGGAAAGAAAATACTAATGTTTCTAAGCAAGATTTTGCTCAATAAATTGCGTAAAGGAATTTTAAGACCACATAGAACCTAAACAGGTTACAAAAATTATACTATCACCCATATTTTGAAATTGTTGCTGGAAATCTGCTAATCAAAAGACCAGAATGTTTCATACATTTTCAGATGATCTGAACAATGCAATATTTGGAATGTTTATTGCTAAATTATTTATCCCCCAGATTTTCCATTCATCATTGATCTGGTGGGAAACTGTTGAATAAAAGTAATATTTTGTCCATTTGAGATGTTCCTAATGATGCTGCATTTGAAACGACCAGAATATGATTTGTCTGTCTCAGATGTTCTGAACGATGCCATTTTTGACGAGGATCATGATGAGATGGTCATTGTCAGAGATATCGAGATGTTCTCGCTCTGTGAACACCATCTTGTGCCTTTTATAGGAAAGGTGCGTACCTTTTGTTTCACCACGTGGATGTTTTTATTTGGACAGGCTATTCATTGATAAAGTTACCGGTAGTTATTTTGTGCACTATGTTTCAGATAACATTTGGTAAGCTTATTTAGATACACTCAACCTTTGCAATAATATTATTATGAATGTTGTAAATGAGTACAGGGTCGGCATTCACAAAGCTCCTGAGGGAAATCTTAACTTAAGTTGTACTTAAGTGAGAATTTCAGATCAAATTTTCTATGTGAAATCCAACGATTACTGTACAAAGAAGGCTGCAAGGGAACATGTTTAGACATGTATGCAATATTGACAATTTTACAACATTTTAATGTTAAAAGACCTATACATGAAACAGTCAGGGACTTAAGGAATTTTGTGAATTTAAGGAATTTACTTAATTTTTTCCTAAGGAGCTTTGTGAATATGGGTCCATCTCATTAAATTGTCCAGCTTTTTTGAAGGATGAGTTATATTGAAGGCCACAACCTTTTACTACCATTTCAGGTTTCTATAGGATATCTACCAAATAAGAGGTTGCTAGGCCTTAGCAAATTAGCTAGGTGAGTGAAGTGTTGTATTTCTTTCACTTTTAAATCCTTGCAATAAAAACTGTAGTTATTTAAATGCATTGCACAGTAATAAATACTGTAATAAATACTGTAATAAATACTGAAGAAAGCTTTGTGCATGATTGCATCTATGGAATTAATTAAATAGAATGCAGAGAGCGCAGAACGCCACAGAGGCGGGTCATTCCCTCCATGCGTTGTGCAACTAATCAGGTAAACAGCATAGTGTGGCAGTTGGTCCTATCTACCAATCATAATGAATCCTTGATCCGGATCACCACCAATATCCAATCATTTGTTCAAAATGGCCTATTTCCAACCTTCCCAGAATAGTTCATGCAAATCTATTAATAGCAAACAAAGCAACAGACAAGCCAACATGGGCAAAACATTATACAATTATTTTATAGGCATTTTAGGAACAGTCAAAACTGATGTCCCGAGGTGTCCTAGGTGATTTTGGAACTGTTGCGCAAGGCCGATAGGCCAAGGGCAACAGTTACAAATATCATCCCTTACAATGAGGTACAATCATTTTAACTGTTCCCAAAACGCCTATTGAATAACTGTTTTGTTACCTTACTTATTTTTATAACCTCAATCTAACTTACTTTTAAAATTCATTTTATGAATGTTATATATACATGTAAATAATAAATATAATTTTTAAAATAATTTACACTGAAGGGTTTTTTGTTACAAATAAAGCATGCATGACATCATGTCACAGATTTAGACTGGCATTTGCGCGAATCGGCCCTGCGCATCAGTTATTCTGGTTATTATTTACCGGTAAAACATGTATAATATGTGGGAAACAGTCGAAAATATAGATTAATCCTTTTTATAGAGAGTTACCGTAGGTAATAAAACCTCCTTGAAAACAACATGACTATTATAGCATTTGTAAAACAAACATTGGCATAATTATATGACCATGATCATGCATGTAAGGACACAATTTTTCTTGACTGTGAAAACTGTCCAATGTGTAAAAAAAAAACAAAGGGCAACATGAAATAATATTATCAATTTTCTCAATAGGTAACAAGTATACTTGTGTAATGACAATTGTCCAGCAAATGTGGGAAACAGATAATACAGTCCACATCACAGTTCCATTCTATGTGTGATGTCATATTCCATCTCCACATAATGGTGTTAAATTTATGTTGTAGTAATGTTGCATCATATAATGGTATTATTGGATAATGAAACATTAATTACAAAATCATCATGACAAATTCTTCTCCTGATAGTAATTTGTTAAATGACCTAAGTATGAGTTCTCATAGTATTTATTTGTTTCCTTGATGTTTTTCTTGTCATCCTAATTTTTATACAGTCTATATAAATAAAAGGATGGAAGACCCGTTAATCCAAGAACTGTCTGATATATGATGCCCGAATAAGAACAACTCCTAATGGAAGAAGCTTTTTAGAAGCAGTTTTATGTCCCTGCCACTTCCTGCTAGATGGTGGAGACACAATTTACACACCCAGCCAAGCCTGTGAATCGCCCTTGAATAACGTCGCAGTTTGCACTGGAATAGGAAAAACTGTGACACTTACGCTGACATGTAGGCAACATGTTAAAGAGGTTGTTAATACTTTCATCGGAAGATATCGAGGTTCGATCTTGAAACTGTTGTATCTGCTAAGCAATGCTATATCAGATACAATAGTTTCACGCGCAACAATCGATATGGGTTTGAAGTGCTAATGGCAATCTGACGATGCTCTGGGAAACATATATAGGCGGCCTTCTTTAAGAACAAGTCTTGTATGTCTGTGTTTTGATTAGGTGATTATGGTCTGCGAGTCGAGGTTGAAAATGCAGATTAATCAAGATTCAGTGCAATGATGAGCATGGGTTTCATTGATAAAAATCAAAATGAGGCGAGGGAAAATCGGGTTTAATGCATGTGCGTAAAGTGTCGTCCCGAATTAGCCTGTGCAGTCTGCATTTATGTTTCAAGGAAGTCTCTTCTAAACATAAATCCACTGAAGGCAGAAAGTGTCGTCCCGGGTTAGACTGTGCAGACTGCACAGGCTAATCGGGGTCGACACTTTATGCACATGTATTAAGCCCGGTTTTCCCACGACATGCCTCAGATGTTTTTTTAGCGAAGCATACATGAAATTGTATTAAACATTATTAAAGTTTAAAGTCTGTATTTTTGTTAAAATTTTCTTTTAAGAATGGCATACAGACAATTAGTAATTAAAATGAAGCATGTCCTTTCTTCTGAAAATTGAAAATATAGTTTATACGATTTTCATAATAATATCTTGTTAAATACAAGTAGAAATTTATTATTAATTTAAATGCATGTCAGAAATCTCCAAAATATAATAGTGAAATCACATATTTAAAAATCTTAAATTAGTTCACGTACATGCCTTTAGCCCAGGTTTCCCATGACACGCCTCATATATTTTATTATTATGTAACTGCTAGTTGTTAAATTCTTTAAATAGATGCACTTGCACTACTTTACGAACTGTTTAACAATACATTACTGCTAAGGCGACACTTTGACTGATCATTATGACACTCACTGTTTAATGTCATCTATAAGGGCTATACATTTATGGTTGAACATGTACATTTTTCAGGAGTCTGGTTATAAGATTCTTGCATACATTAACATGTTTGTATCCAAATGGATGGTTTAAAATAGGGTGACACTTATATCTTTTTGACAATTTGTAGAAAAAAAAATTATGTGTGTATTTTTCATTGCAGGATCGTTGAAATTTACAGCCGACGTTTGCAAGGTGAGATGATTTTATGGATGTAATCTTTCCCAAATGTGAATGCTTGAACAGAGAATATGTTGTGCCCCAACAAAACAATTAGTGACGTGCAACCAAATCAGTTGTATAAATAAGATGGCAGGCTGTCGTCTTTGCTCAGGCCTCAAGTCTACAAAACTTACAAAAAAGTCTAGCCATAGTCTTACACTTAAATATTGACCAGTGAAATTGCATCCTGATGTGTAATAAACATTTTCATTGGCTAATATTTAAGTTTAAGACTTAGATTTAGCTCAAGTTTTTAGCAGTCATAGGACCTGGCCCTTTTTATGGGACCTGTAACCTGGGTCTGAAAGTCCTAACCTTAGAAGTTTGTAACCATTTAAAATGGCATACTTGCTGACATATGCACAATCGGCGGCTACATGTATACTCCTTGATTTTGGAATTTTCTCTTGATGCAATATAAATAATAAATAAATATATATAATTTTATTATTATATATAATTTTGTGTACATGCATGTTTTAGCAAAAGATGAAATATCATGATCTTTTTTATAGTTTTTTGTTTAGAAATTCCTGAATCAAATCATTAATGTGAGCATATGCATTTTGAAAAAAAAAACTATTTGAAAAACATACTGGTAATTCGTTTTGCCATTTCGGTATTAATGCATATTGTTCTACTTGCAGTACAAGAGAGGTTAACCAAACAGATCGCTGTTGCCGTCTTAGAAGCAATTCAGCCCGCGGGTGTTGGGGTAGTGATAGAAGCAACGTAAGTAGCTTCAAATACAGAAGGGTTTCTGTATCTATATTTTCTTTAATATTTAAATCCACGTTTATAGTGATGACATTGTGCTCAGTGTTTCTTAATTATCAATTTGAGTAATTGCTTTTGCTTACTTAACTTTAAAAGGATTACAAAAAAATATTTGCAGTTTTAGAAATATTACATTTCAAGAATTTGAATTTTGTGAATATTATCTAAGATAAACTGAAGCTGTTCCTGTAACACAGCCCCTGGTCCTTTTGACCAAAATTACTGTTGTAGATTATTGATGGAGCCTGTAGCTTGTGGTCCTATATACATCTAGCCCCTGGTACTAGATCTTTCCCAAATTCACCAATACATTGATTTGCTTCTGATACATCTGGCCACTGGAACGAGAATTCTTTCCATTATTTATTTGTACATTTATTTGCTTGTGACCCATTATGTAGCTGTCCCCTGATACTGGATATTTCGCTGAATTACTTTGAATTGCTTGTGAGCCATTTTACATCTGGCCACTGGTACTCTTTAGCTGATTTACTTTGAATTGCTTGTTACACTTTATACATCTGGCCCCTGGTACTGGATCGTTCCCTAATTTACTGTGAATTGTTTGCAACCTAATCTACATCTCTCCACTGGTACTGGATCTTTCCCTAATTCACATTGAATTACAAAACCTGCAACACTATACACCCAGCCCCTTGTCTGACTGTTTCAGGCACATGTGTATGGTGATGCGAGGCGTACAGAAACTGAACAGCCAGACTGTCACAAGCACGATGCTCGGCGTGTTCCGAGAGGATCCAAAAACACGGGAAGAGTTCCTTTCCTTGATTCAAAAGTCTAGGTGAATCGGTAGGCTTTGTTGGTTGCGATGGCAACAGTGTATCTCTGCAGACCATGAATTCTTTCCAGGGTTGTTTTTATTTGGGACCACTTAATACCTTGATTTACAAATCTGTTTGGATCGGCAAGTTTTGTTAGTCGCTATGGCGGCAGTGTTCCGGTGTCTCTGGGACCACTCGATATTTTTTTATGTATATGTGTTTTTGAAACAAGTGTCTGGTTTTATTTTTAGCTCACTGAGTGCTCGGTGAGCTATTGGTATAGGGGACCTCTCCTGCGTTGTCCGTCGTCCATGTGCCATCAACAATTGGGTTCGTTCTTACGCTGGAGACGTCACTTTTTATCCAATCTTAACTAAACTTGCACAGTTTGTGTGTGACCTTAAAATCTAGCATGGGATTGTTATTGGGTCAGATCCCACCAGGAACACTAGAGTTATTGTCCCTTTTTCATGCAAAAAAAGTGCAGTGATGCCTTTTTCAACATATAGACTTTATTTTCCATCCAATCTTAACAAAACTTTCACATTTTGTGCATGACCATTGGATCTCAGCAGACGCCAGAAAGGGGCCAGATCTTGTTTCAAACACCAGAGTTATTACCCTTTGTTTATTAAAAAATAAACAAAAATGGACATTATTCCGGATAGAGACTTAATTTTTTATCGAAGATTCACCAATCTTGCACAGTTTATCTATTACCATGAGATTGCATCTGAAGTCTAATACAAGCAAAATCAGGCCAGAAACACGAGTTTGCTTATCAAATTTACAGTTTGCGTATGACCATTAAAAGATTGATTGATAAAATTTGATTTCCAACAGTTGCAAACCTTGCATGCAGTTATTTGTACATGCAACATTGATGGCTTCAGGGCCTGCATTAACATCATTTATCATCATTGGATAGAAAATTATCAAAGAAAAAGCAAAACTTTACCTTATAGCACAGCCATCGCAATTATCGCATTGCAACTAGTTCTCCAAAACAAAGACATCAAAATCTACAGTTTCAGCATTTTCCAGAAAGCGTCACTGACTTAATGAAAAAGGGTCAGGTAAGAAAATCGAGAAAAATGATTTGAGAACCATTAGCAAAAACAACACTCATCCATTACCTAATTCGTACTTTAGTAAGCCCATTGCACTAACCGATGTTTTAAATCAAATTGATCCTATCTCCCTTTGCGTATTGTTCAGATACCTTAATTTTCAAACCTGTCACAACAGTAAAATCTTCATCTGTACCAGTTCTCAGGTCAGCTGTTTGGGCCATCATGGCCCTCTTGTTTAGTTATTTTGAATTTGTTTCTTTTAATGTTTTGTTTGCCAAATATAGTGGTGCATGGTATTTTCATTTTTAGCTCACCTGAGCACGAAGTGCTCAAGGGTGAGCTATTGTGATCAGTCTGTGTCCTTCGTTCGATGTCTGTTGTCAACTTTTTACCTCAAACCACTTCTTCTCTGAAACCACTGGGCGGATTTTAACCAAACTTTGCAGGAATGTTCCTGGGATGATCCTTTAACACATTCCTTCAATTCATTAGAATATATTGAAAACTCTGGTTGCCATGGTAACCAAGAGCTTAAAAACTGGAAAACTTCTTGGCAGAAATCTTTTGCTGGATGAAAATAGTTTTCACAGAAATGTTCCTTGGGTGACCCTTTACAAAATTTCTTCAAATTATCTTGATTCGTTAAAAAACATGGCCGCCAGGGGGTGGGGCAGTTTTCATTATATGGCTATTTTGAAAACTTTAAAATCTTCTTGTCTAAAACCACTGGCTGGATTTTTTAATAGTTTTCACAGAAATGTTTCTTGGGTGACCCTGTACCAAATTCCTTCAAATCATTTTGATTCGTGAAAAAACGTGGCTGTCAGGGGGTGGGGCAGTTTTTCTTATATGGCTATATTGAAAACTTTGAAAATCTTCTTGTCTGAAACCACTACCTGGATTTCAAAATAATTTCATAAAAATTTTCCTTGGGTGACTTTCTTCCAAATTTCTTTAAATCATTTTGATTCATGAAAAAAAACATTGTCGCCAGTGGGCAAGGCAATTTTTCTTATATGGCTATATTGAAAACTGAAAATCTCCTTGTCTGAAACTGCTGGCTGGATTTGAAAATAGTTTTCTCAGAAATGTTCCTTGGGTGACCCTCTACCAAATTCCTTCAAATCATTTTGATTGGTTAAAAAACATGGCCGGCAGGGAGCGGGGCTGTTTTCCTTATATGGCTATATTGAAAACTTTGCGCCATGACGTTGGCAGTTCTAGCTAAACTTAGGTGAGCGACCAAGGGCCATCTTGGCCCTCTTGTTAAGAAATTATTTTTGCTTGTTTTCAGCTCATGTATACAAGAAATCACTTATTAAATGTTTATGTAGTATAAATAACAGTGGATTTTGTATTCCAAGCAGTCTCCATTTTGTGCAATATTTGTAACATATTAACATATTTTTTGCACAAGACATACAGGTTTTAACCAAGATTTGAATTATTTATTCTTGTATAATGTTTTCACACATATTTTTATATTCTTAGTGTATATGTGCATTTTCCCATGTAAACGTACACTGTCCAAAGGTTTAAATTATATTCTGACTCAAGTTTCAACTTGGTAACTTAAGCCTCAGTCACACATTCTCAATTTTTCCTGCCATTCTTGAGCCGACAGCGTCCCGAATCAAATATGTCAAAAGTCGGGACAATATTCTGATATATGGGGCTCGAAATTCAATTTTTGTATCAAAAGATCTAATATGTCCCGACAGCGTCTCGACAGAGTCCCCACAGCGTCCCAATTCTCCCAAATGTGATCCGACAGTGTCCAGACAGCATCCCGACTTTTTTATTATTAGCGCTGTCGAGAGGCTGTCACGAGCCATAATCGGGAAGCATTCATGGTGGACCGAACAAAGTTCTGTCCATTAATGACAAGCACAAACAAACACGCACAAAACACACGCTATACACCAGACTTGATATATGTATATATAATTATGCCCACCTTCGTAGAAGTGGAGGTATATTGCTTTGCACATGTCCGTCGGTTGGTCGGTCTGTCAGATGGTCGGATGGTCGGTCTGTCCGTAGACCATTTCGTTTCCCCACGATATCTAGAGAACGCTTTGACATACTGTCATTTAAGTTGGTATGCTGGTTACTTGGGAAAGGAAGACGCCTATTCATTTTGAGGTCAACAGGTCAAAGGTCAAGGTCATCATTGCTAAAAATAGAAAAACGGTTTCCGCTCAATAACTAAAGAATGCATCGAGATATTTTAATGAAACTTCATACATAGATACCTTATATTGAGACCTCGCTTGGGATTGCATATGGGGTGGGTGGGGTCAAGGTCAAGGTCACCGTTATTAAAAATAGAAAAACCGTCTCTGCTCAATAACTTGAGAACGCATCGAGATATTTTGATGAAACTTCTTACAGAGATATCTTATATTGAAAACTCGTTTGGGATGCATATGGGGTGGGTGGGTTCAAGGTCAAGGTTACCTTTACTCAAAATAGAAAAAACAGTTTCCGCTCAATAACTTGAGAACGCATCGAGATATTTTAATGGAACTTCATACATATATACCTTATATCAAGACCTCTCTTGGGATTGCATATGGGGTCGGTTGGGTCGAGGTCACTGTTACTAAAAATAGAAAAACGGTTTTCGCTCAATAACTTGACAAGCATTGAGATATTTTAATGAAACTTCATACATATATACCTTATATTGAGACCTCGCTTGGGATTGCATATGGGGTGGGTGGGGTCAAGGTCACCGTTATTAAAAATAGAAAAACAGTCACCGCTCAATAACTTGAGAACGCATCAAGATATTTTAATGAAACTTCATACATAGATACCTTATATTGGAACCAAGCTTGGGATTGCATATGGGGTGGGTGGGTCAAGGTCACCATTACAAAAAAAAACAAAAAACAGTTTCCGCTCAATAACTTGAGAACACATCGAGATATTTTAATGAAATTTCATATGTATATACCTTATATCGAGACTTCACTTGGGATTGCATATGGGGCGGGTGGGGTCAAGGTCACCATTTCTAAAAATAGAAAAAAGGTTTCCGCTCAATAACTTTAGAATCCATCAAGATATTTTAATGAAACTTTATACGTAGATACCATATATCGAGACCATGCTTGGGATTGCATATGGGGTGGGTGGGGTCAAGATCAAGGTCACCATAACTAAAAATAGAAAAACTGTTTCTGCTCAATAACTTGAGAACGCATCGAGATATTTTAATGAAACTTCATACATATATACCTTATATCGAAGCCTTGTCTGAGATTGCATATGGGGTGGGTGTGGTCAAGGTCAAGGTGACAGTTACTAAAAATAGAAAATGGTTTCCGCTTAGTAACTTGAGAACACATCAAGATATTTTAACTTGACAAGCATTGAGATATTTTAATGAAACTTCATACATAGATACCTTATATTGAGACCTCGCTTGGGATTGCATATGGGGTGGGTGGGGTCAATGTCACCGTTGCTAAAAATAGAAAAATTGTTTCCGCTCAATAACTTGAGAACGCATCGAGATATTTTAATGAAACTTCATACATAGACACCTCATATTGAGACCTCTCTTGGGATTTCATATGGGGTGGGTGGGGTCAAGGTCACCATTACTAAAAATAGAAAATGGTTTCCCCTCAGTAACTTGAGAACGCATCGAGATATTATAATGAAATTTCATAATAGATACCATATATCGAGACCTCGCTTGGGATTGCATATTAAAAATTTTTCTTAACAATTGCACATATTCAGAACTTGGCTACAAGTTGGGGGGCATATATGTTTTACAAACATCTCTTGTTGTTTATGTAATATCATTCCCGTTCCACCGGATATTGTCCCTACACCTTACCGAATTTGATCCAATACAGCCGAATGTATCCCGACAGAGTCCCGACTATACAAATTCAGGTGAGTCTCCCGAATGTTAAGGGACAAACTCAACTGTTGGGAGTGCTTGGCCGATCACGCCGAATGTGTCACGATTATTCTCGACTTAATCAAGCCGAACGTGTCCCGTTGATTCCCTACTTAGGACAACATCCCGAAAGCGTTCAGACAGCTCCCGACAGCGTCCCGATATTCCCGATTTTTGTACTTTTTGTATCGTAGCGCTGTCGGGAGCCATCATCGGGAATGTGTGACTGAGGCATAACAAGAATGTAAAATGTTGAACAAGTAAGGCCAAGGTAGAAACTTCATGAGATTTATTAAATTTTGTTATTACTGAAAAACTGACATACAGAAAAATGCTGGTCATTCTATACTTGTTAGTAGTATTTGGAGTAACTGTAATATATGTCGGTTATACTCTACATGTAAATGCTTTTATTTTTAAAAGCTAAGTGGATGTGACAGAGTGGTTTTAACGGCACAATTGGGTTTCTGTATTTTTTAATTTATAAGGCTTTATAATAAATATTTTTTGCAAATCTTTATTTGAAAATCTATTTTTGTTGACATTTATAAACTGTTTATGTTTACATTGGTTGTTTTTAAGCCATTCCATTATTTATTTTGGTTGCTGTTTACTAATTAATGTGTGATATTGAACATGTTGAGCAACATAAACTTGTATATCTTCCCATTTGAAAATTTGTCAACATTATTTTTTTTGTAAGTCATTATGAATAAATGTGCATTTCGTAAACATTTGTTTAAATCTGTCATACGTGAGTTTACAGTTTACAATGTTCATGTCAATGTTACCAAGATGTTGAGATTCAAGCATGAATATTTGGGGGTGGGACAGGAGCATATAAACTGAGAAAAATGTTTATATAGACAAATAGAAGTATGAACTTGTTCATTTTGAGAAAGGAAAGATGAATTGACAACAAGTATTTCTGTATGTTAAGAATATGAACTTTAAAGAGACTGTGTCTATGAGCAAGCACGCGAGGAGGCAATAGCACTAAATATTTTGAAATTCATATGATTAACATAGTCAGTTTAAAAGGAGGGCGGAAACGGGTTACGCACCCTCTTAAATTTAGGGTTGTCATTATTAAATGAAACAAGTGATTTTTAGCGATTTAGCCAGGGGTCTATGGTGCCCTCTTGTGATAATACCAATCACAATTTATAACTTCCAGAAAAAAAAAACAGATTTTCTCACAATAGTAAACGATGAATTCGATCAGCAACCGGTTAATAATGACAGCCCTGTAAATTGTCCAACATTCAAATTTTTAAACCTCACAGTAACTTAAACATGTTCATTTCATTGCCAATGACGTGTTCTTCAATCAATTTATGCCAATAATAATATCTGTTCATGGTAGTTTCTTTGATTGTTCCTTTTGAGGATATTGCACCATTCCGATATAGTATGTCATAACATGTAAGAGAGACCAACAGCAAGTTTGATGGCAGTTACTGAATATTTCCGCCCCCCCCCGCTAACTCAAAATTCTGCCCCCTCTAACTCAAAATTCTGCCCCCTCTAACTCAAAATTCTGCCCCCTCTAATTCAAAATTCCGCCCCCTCTAACTCAAAATCCTGTACCGCCACCTGATTAATGAAATTGGCATAATGGAGGTAAACATAGGTATAAATGAAGTGCTTGCTCACTCTGAAGTCATTACATAATTTACTGGCAGGTACAGTTGTAGGCACTTTTCTTGCTTTGATTTCACTAACAAAATTATTAGCATATTATGTAAAGCATAGTTTACACTTAGGCTCTCACAAGACAAAATAGTGCAGATTGTGATAACACTTTTTGTTACCTTTTTTATGGCTAGGATTGCCCTTTTCCTTTCACTGTCTTCATTTTTTTAAATATCACAACATAGTTTATATGTTTATGTTTATATATTTAGACCTTTTTATTATACATTCATATAATTTACATTCACTTCTATAAATATACTAGAAGGCAATCACTTTTTGAAGAAATAGTTTTTTAATTAGCTGTTATAATTTTAGTTTTTTTTTAGATATGCTAGATCAGTCCGCACAGGCTAATCCAAGATGGCACTTTCTGCCTACAGTGGATTTACGTTTAGAAGAGACTTCCTTGAAACAGAAAATACCATAAAAGCGTAAAGTGCCGTCCCCGATTAGCCTGTGTGGACTGCACAGGTTATTCCGGGACGACACTTTACGCACATGCATTAAGACCAGTTTTCCCACGACACGCCTCATAAAGTTTGTTGCGTGTCTTCTTTACTCATTTTGTTATGGCAATATGTCTAATGTTAAGAGATTATTTTACTCAAACTGTATTAAATACAGATTTTATTCATGTGTATTGAAAGTCATGCTGTGTAAGAATACACTCAGGATCTCTGCAGGTTACATGAGGTTATTTATAATCAACTAACATATTCCTGAGTCTTTGTAAAATGTCTGCTAATATGCACTGGTAAAGATTGAAGACTTATGCAATAATATTTGAACTGTTTTAATGAAGCTTTCCTTTTCCACGCTTTTGTATATTTGTAATATTTGTAATGTATTAATACCGCTGTATGTATACACATTTTGTCACATAATAATTATTCTGTATGTCATAGCATTAGTTTTGTAGTCTTAACAATATCATAATTTCATATATACTTAATGGTAGTACTTGTCCTCGGCACAATCTTTGTTTTACGTACAATGATTTATAGACATGCAATATTCTTCATGACATATCATTTTAATTTTGTACATGCAAATGTATTAATACGTTTGTATTAGTATAGTATGTCTGCTCGGACACAGGCTTTTATTTGATACTGGATACAACATCATTATTTTAGAAACAAGTTTGATATTTTTAACATTACAGTAAGTGTATTCATATGACGGATGTGTTTGTGTATAGGGTTTGAATAATTTTGTAATCAGTTAAATTATCTTGAACGCAATAAAACGGTTATTTCAATTTGAAACATGCAGCACAATTAATAACTCCTATAAATGATGTTACTTTGCAGTACAAAGCAGTTACAATATCTGATGAAAAAAAAACGTTAATGTTTTAAGTTTTTTGCATAGATTAAATGATATTGTTTGTGATTGCTTCTATAGATGTAAAAGTGAAGTTTTGATTGTGTGGCAGTTTTCTTTTACCTGTACTTACCTCATTCAAGGGACATAATTCTGCATCAGTAAATACATAAAGGGTCGACATTTATGTCTTTTTAACATACATATTGGTAACTTTGATGTAGTACTTGTTAACACAAATATGATTGTTTAATATTACAACTCTATATAACTTGGTAGAATAAAATATATGATATTGAAGGGTGATTTTACTTTTTAACTCGTTCCTTGTTTGGATAGAATGTTAACTGTTCTATCATAACCCTTCATTTTTACTTCAAACAGTGAACAAACATGCTTAACATTGCTATATGCAAGTATGTCATGTTTGGCAAACATTAGTCAACAAATAGCAATGTATATATATGAGGCATGTCGTGGGAAAACCGGGCTTAATGCATGAGAGTAAATTGTCATCCCGGATTAGCCTGTGCTGTCTGCACAGGCTAATCCAATATGACATTTTCTGCTTTTCCAGTATTTCTTGGTAGACTCTTATCAACATAAATCCACTTTAGGCAGAAAGTGTCAATCCGGACTGCACAGGCTAATCCGGGATGACCCTTTACGCACATGCATTAAGCCCGGTTTTCCTATGACATAGAATACTAGGTTAGTTTTAATAAGGCCTAAATTTAAAAAAAAATGTGTTTGCCCTTTACCAAACCAAAAATTGTAGAGGTGGGTCGGTAGGTAGGAAAAATATTGTATTTTATTCCAAGAATTTCATCTTTGTCATAACTAAAAATGGTAATTTAGCAATACATTATAATTGTATCTTTGTTTGAAAATCACAATTACTTTCGCCATCTTGATTGATACAACCAAGATTATACATGGTAAAACTGGTTTTAATAATAGACATAAATAGAATACGCAATGCTTTAAAAACAATTTGTGAAGTACATGTATTCTATTTAATACCAGTGTCTGAATTGACTAGACACACACATTAGTTAATACAGCATTGATACATACTGTCTGACAAGAAAACATGTGTATTAATATTAATGGCTGAACTGACTAGACAGTCCCAATCATATTAATACGGTACAAATACATTCTGGTTGACTAGACAAATGTCAAATCAGTGAATTGAAAATTAAAAAAAAAAATGATTAAAATGTCACAAATAAGAAAATCAGAAATGTTCTTAACTCGGATGTCTCTGTCCTCTCAAATATCAACTGTGTTTTTGTTAATGGCAATTTAACAAAGAACACTTACTAGTACTGATAGAAGAATATTCCTTAACAAAGCCAGTATTGACATACACTTTTTTGTTAATATCAGGGTAAATCTTTTGTGCACTGCCACTTGTTGATTTGCTAATTGAAATCGTAACTTTGTCGGTAATTTTCTTGTTCTCGTCTACCACGTACAATGTATTATAAAATACATCCCAATTTTTACTTGTTTCAACTTTATGAATTTTGTATTTATTGATTTATTTCAGCAAACACGCTGAAGGTTAGAGACAGGTTAATCAAATCTCCACATGGTCCCATAGTAAAACAGCAAAATCTCCTGGTATGGCCACTTTTCTTCGATTCAGATATTGAGAGTCAGATCTCTTTGGAAAGATGGTTCTCTCTGCTTTCAAAATTTAAAATAAACGAGCTGTTAGAGGACAGCAAGCTCGACTATTCGAAGTATTTCAGTTGGTACATATTTTGGATAGTGGAAGGGGCTTAAATTTGTTAACATACACAACTTTTAGATGAAGCCTTTAAACAGTTTTGGAACAAAAATTTAAAACCGTAAAATGTATGTAAAAAGTGTGCATAACTCTGTCGAAATACGAAACAGAGTTATGGGTAATGTTGCCCCTGATACTAGAGTTGATGACAAAGGTTAGTTCCAAGTTTCAAGTTAATAACTTATGTAGTTTCGAAGTTATAAAACTTTTGAATATAAACTTTAATCAGAAAATCTATGTGAAAAAGGGGCATAACTCTGTCAAAATACAAAATATAGTTATGGGGCATGTTGCCCCTAATACTGGAGTTGATGACAAAGGTCAGATCCAAGTTTCAAGTGAATAACTTATGCAGTTTTGAAGTTATAAAACTTGAATATAAACTTCAACCAGAAAAATCTAAGTGAAAAAGGGGCATAACTCTGTCAAAATACAAAACAGAGTTATGGGGAATGTTGCCCCTGATACTGGAGTTGATGACAAAGGTATATTCCAAGTTTCAATTGAATAGCTTGTTCAGTTTTGAATTTACAAGACTTTTGAATAAAAACTTCAACCAATTCAGACGCTGACGCCGGGGGCAGTAGGATAGTTCACCTATAGACTATTTCACAGGGAGATCGGAAATATTTGTAAAATTTCGTAGAACAAGTCACATGGCGATTAACCATGCGACTTTTTCAGCCAATGAAATCCTGGAGCCAATATTCAAACACTATTTCGGCCATCATACAATATTTCTTAGACATCAACGCAGACAATACAGGAACATTCTGTTTATAGGACATGTACGCGTGTTCATCTATTTTAAAAAATGAAGGTCATTGTCAATAATTCAAAGAAACTCATTATTATCATAGGTATTAATGTATATCTTTTGTTTTCCAGAAGTAATATATTACAGTGTATTAGTTGATTAAGTACGATATGCTTTGTGCATAGCCGATTATCATCCCCAGTGTGATATATTTTTAACTTTTGATTTATAAAATCAATGCGTATGCTATCGTTTGTAAATCAACCTTGTAAGCAGACGATAACTGATCAGTATGGTGTTATCATCTCGACATTTTAACATGAAATTAGAGTAATTTAATATTATTTCCAGATCCCTTAACTGGGCAGCCTTTAACTTTGCATAAACTTTGCATTTTTGTATAACTAGGATACACAGCAGCTTGGACATCTGCTTTGTATATGCCTAAAATCTAATTTTAGTTATCGTTGGCTCCATTCAGCGATTGGTTGACCGATCTCTGAGAATTATTTTACTCGGAAACCGTTCGGAGCCGTATGTAGATATTCGGCGAAGATCAGTATTAAATGGTCTAATCTTGGAATAGTCGAGCTAAAAAATATATGCTATGCTAAGAAAATCTCACTCGCGATTTCGACAAAGGCACATGCTGCCTATACATAAAGTGCTGAATATTAAAATTTCAAGTAATTTGGTGTCATGAAACTGCATAAAAGATATGTCGTTTTCAGGAAATAACTATTGAACCAGTTTCCATTATGCGAAATGTCTCTTTCTTTTGACAGAAGAAAAAACTAACTATTTCATATACGGACAACTTTCAAAGGATCACCGTACTAGTTACGGTATCTAACCTGAAAACAAAACATAATTCTATACACAGATGACGTCATACGTCGACCGGAGTGTACACGACAAACGTGAAATACACCATGTTTACTAGTATGCGGTCAAAAGGCGCTTGTTTTCACACTCAAATGCATTATACTCTTTTGTTCAAGCGCCTTAATGATCAAAATTGTCGCTTATGAAAGTTGTGAGTGAAACAAAAATACGAAATTTAAAGCAAGAAATAAAACTAAATAAAAAAATAATTACCGCAGATTTTGCAATAACATTTGTCGGCGGCTTTTTTGTGGGTGGGTCGGTAAAGGGCAAACAAAATTTTGATTTAGGCCTAAAGATAAGTTAGAATATAACCTACATTTTTGAGCCAATGAAATGGATGGATTGCACGCATTAAGTGATGCATTTAATCATTAAGAGCATGATCTTAACTGATGCTGTTTTTGATTGGTTATTTTGAACCTCGCCTTCTCAGAAAATGTAGTAAACATAACCATATTTGGCTATCTACTAATCACATGTTTCAATGATGTCAATGTACATGTGCAAATAGTAGGTTATATTCTAAGTTAGTTAGAACATAGTAAGTAAAATCTTCCTCACTGCGCTCACTCCGCCAGTTCTGGCTTTGAAGAAAAAGTAAGGGTGATAATTTCAATGTTTATCTGAATTTTAAGATTACTTCCCAATTAGCTACCAGAACTTAATTTTTCAACATACTAGTAATAAGAAACTGGATCATAATTGTCTATTTGATGCTAGATTACAAAGTGTTGGGCCTGTCTTGTCAAGCGTCCATCTTGCTCTAACCACACCTGATCACTTGGAATCAGCAATTTTCTTGATAAAAATAGATATCCACACATTATGCTAATTATGCTGCATTCAGATGATCACATACTTGCAAAAGTAAATCAAGTAGATATTTGTTGGCTATGAAAATGAACGGTGTCGGAAACAACATACTAGTTACCACGTTCTGTGATTAAATGAAGGCCAAGTCCAATCTCTATGCAGCAAAATCATTTATCATGTCTCTGCAAATCTCTGTTGGCAACTAACAGTGATCAGGAATCACATTACCCTCCTAGCACAATGGTTTTTCGTTCTGATGCGCGTATATTAAACCACACGGGCTAACGCCCTTGTGGTTTAGTCCATACGCATCAGAACTCTAAATCATTTCTTAAATCTATTCTTTGAAAGGTTGAGTTAGAGTGTTAAGAATACAACTTTTTCTGAATTATATGCCGAAAGCCTGTAGAAGTTATATATGGTTGCCTGGTCCTTTTACATACAAACACATGTAAAACAGGAATTAAAGTTTTTTTGTATTGTAATCTTTATTATGTTGTATGTGCTCAGATGCACATTTTACTACATGAAATGTTTTATTTGAATGTCATTATTTTCAATTTTGTTACAAGTACAATTACTTTATTACTGCACTAACTATAACAAAGCCATAATAACCATCTTGTCATCACAAAAAGTTCATTAGCTAAATGAAGATATTAGCACTGCAAAAGATTAGATTCTCCAGCAGATTTGATAGAAGTTGACAGTTTTATTCGCTTAAAATGCTGATTTGTTTTCTTCAAAGAACAACATCAAATGTCAGTTTCAAGTCACTATTTATTTCCCCCATCCACGGCAGATGCAACACTGATGACTGTGATATGTGTAGCCTATTACAAATCCAGTTGAGTATCAACGATGGGTGGCCATGATGGCTGCTACACCTGCAAAGAAACGAGAGTAAATGTATATTTCAAAGTATGTTTATTACCAAACCTTACGGCTCTAATGTACTTTGAAGAAAATATAAGGCGGGTCGTGGGAAAACTAAGCTTAACACACGTGTGTAAAGTGTTGTCCCGGATCAGACACTTTCGACATACAGTGGATTTATGTTTAGAAGAGACTTCCTTGAAACAGAAACTACCATAAAAGCAGTGTCATCCCAGATCAGCCTGAGACGACACTTTACAAACGTGCATTAAGCCCAGTTTTCCCACGACACGCCTCATATATACTTTTCATAGTAATCTCTAAAGCGACCAGAATTGCACAAAACAAGTGTTCGAACAAGGCTTGTCATAGGATGTGACGTATGCCCCCAAAGCATATGCTCGTCATAGGAAGGCAACACAATGTCAGTTACATGTTGGCAAAAATGATGCTTCCCACAAGTCATGGTCCTTGTACTCTGCACGTCCTCTCAACATCCTCTATCAATATATGTTATTTTATTTTAAATCATTTCAATACTATTAGAGTTATGCACTGCACAAGAATTATCTGAAGGGCAATAACTCCATAAATATTGAAGAAAGAGTTATGGTCCTTGTACTCTGCTCTTCCTCACAATGTCCTCTATCAATATAAGTGGTGTTATTTTAAATTCCTTCAGTACTAAGGTAGTAATTATCGGCACAAAAGAAAACAAAGGACAATAACTTAATAAATATTAACAAGAGTCATGATGGCCCAAAGCGCTCTCCTGAGAACTGGTACAGTTGAAGACCATACTGTTATAACAAGTTTGACAAGGCAGTCCAAAGGACAGCTATATGCCCTGCCGTGATCCTTCATTAGATTTTAAAGGTGACTTTGAAGTATCCCACTGACCTTAATCTGGCACAGTTGGACCAGATATGAAAGCACAGTTTCAGAAATTTAGATATGGAGTTGACACAAAAATGGTGGCTCAAACATTTGACCTTTAAGTGTGGCCATGACCTTGAGGTGGCAACACTGCTCCATGCCTTCTGCACATCGCCTCAATGTGATGAACATTTGAGCCACGGGCCAAGTTTTATGAAAATCCTTCAAAGGGCATAGGAGATATGGAGCAAACACGAAAATGGAGGCTCAAACATTTGACCTTTAAGTATGACCTTGACCTTGAGGTGGCGTGACTGCCTCATGCCTTCTGCACATTGCCTCAATGTGATAAACATTTGAGGCAAGTTTCATGAAAATCCTTTAAAGGGCACAGGAGATATAGAACGGACATGAAAATACAGACTCAAACATTCAACCTTCAAGTGTGACCTTGACCTTGAGCTGGCGTGACTGGCTTATGCCTTCTGCACATGGTCTCAATGAGCAAAACATTTGAGCCAAGTTTCATGAAAATCTTTCAAAGGGTATAGGGGATATGGAGCGGACACAAAAACCGGACAAGAAAATGGAAGCTAAAAAATGTAACCTTCAAGTGTGACCTTGACCTTGAGCTGGCGTGAAAGGCCCATGCCTTCTGCACATCGTCTCAATGACCTAAACATTTTAGCCAAGTTTCATGAAAATCCTTTAAAAGGCATAGGAGATATCGAGTGGACACGAAATGGAGGCTCAAATATTTGACCTTCAAGTGTGACCTTGACCTTGAGCCGGCGTGACTGACTCATGCCTTCTGCACATCGTCTCAATGACCTAAACATTTGAGCCAAGTTTCATGAAAATCCTTTGAAGGGTATAGGAGATATGGAGCGGACACGAAATGGAGGCTCGAATATTTGACCTTCAAGTGTGACCTTGACCGTGAGCCGGCGTGACTGACTCATGCCTTCTGCTTATTTTCTCAATGACCTAAACATGTGTACCAAGTTTCATGAAAATCCTGCAAAGGGTATTGGAGATATGGAGCGGACACGAAAATGTTACGGACAGACAGATGGACAGACGGAGGGACGGACGGTCGAAGGGCATTGCTATAACCCCCCTCCCGCTTCGCAGCGGGGAATTAAAAATAAAGGTATCTGAACAATACCCAAAGGGGGATAGGATCAATTTGATTTAAAACATCGGTAAGTGCAATGGGCGCTTTTTTTTGCTAATGGTTCTCAAATCATTTTTCTCGATATTCTTTCCTGACCTGTTTTCATTAAGTCAGTGACATTCCTGAGAAATGCAGAAACAGTAGATTTAAATGTCTTTTTCGCAGACAGTTTTGGAGAACTAGTTGCAATGTGATAATTGCGATGGCTGTGCTAAAAGGTCAAGTTTTGCTTTTTCTTTGATAATTTTCTGTCCAATGATGATAAATAATGTTAATGCAGGCTCTGAAGCCATCACTGTTGCATATACAAATAATTGCATGCAAGGTTTGCAACAAGGAAATCAAATTTTATCAATCAATTTTTATGGTCATATGCAAACTGTTTAAGTTTGGTCAACATTGAATCAAAACTCGTGTGGGAGCCAATAATTGATAATTTATTGATGTTTTTTCCAAATACAAGGGGCCATAACTCCAGTGTTTCTGGCCCGATCATGCTTATATTCGACTTCACCTGTAGTCTTACGTTCATAGACAAACTGTGCACTGTTGGTAAAGATTGGATGAAAAATGAAGTCTCTATCCTGAATAATGTCCATTTTTGTATATTTTTTTCACAAACAAAGGGCAATAAATCTGGTGTTTCTGGCCCAATTTTGCTTATATTCAACTTCACCTTTAATCTTCTGGTCATAGACATACTGTGCAAAATTGGTGAAGATTGGTTGAGAAATGAAGTCTCTATCCTGAATAATGTCCATATTTGCATATTTGTTTCACAATCAATGGGCAATAACTCCAGTGTTTCTGGTCTGATCTTGCTTATATTCGACTTAAACTGTAATCTCATGGTATAAGACACACTGTGGAAGATTGGTAAAGATTGGATGAAAAATGAAGTCTCTATCCTGAATAATGTCCATTTATGTATATTTCTTTAATAAACAAAGGGCAATAACTCTGGTGTTTGAAACAAGATCTGGCAATTTTTTGGCGTCTCCTGAGATCTGATGGTCATACACAAAATGTGAAAGTTTGGTTAAGATTGGATGGAAAATAAAGTCTATATGTTGGAAAAAGGCATTTATGGACTTTTTTTGCTTGAAAAAAGGGCAATAACTCTAGTGTTACTGGTGTGATCTGACCCAATAACAATCCCGTTCGAGATTTTATGGTCATACACAAACTGTGCAAGTTTGGTTAAGATTGGATAAAAAGTGAAGTCTCCAGGGTGAGAACGAAGCCAATTGTTGACAGCACATGGACGACGATGGAGAAGTCCCCTAAACCAATAGCTCACTGAGCACTTCAAGTCAGGGGAGCTAACAATTAATGAGTTATGGTCCTTGTACTCTGCACTTCCTCACAACGTCCTCTATCAATATATGTGGTATTATTTATAATACTAATGGAGTTATGCTCTGCACCAAAAAAAACCCAACAAAACAAAGGGCAATAACTCCATAAATACTGAAGAAAGAGTTATGGTCCTTGCACTCTGCACTTCCTCTCATTGTTCTCTATCAATGTATGAAGTTTCATTTCAATTTTTGCATTACTAATGGAGTTATGCTCTGCACAAGAAAATTAAACAAAGGGCAATAACTCTGTAAATATTGAAGAAATAGTTATAGTCCCTGTACTCTGCACTTCTTTTAATTGTCCACTACCATTCTATGAAGTAAAATTTTAATCCCTTCAATACTAATGGAAGTATGCTTTGCACAAGAAAATAAAACAAAGGGCAATAACTCCATAAATATTGAAGAAAGAGTTATGGTCCGTGTGCTCTGCACTTCCTCTCATTGTCCTCTATCATTGTAAGAAGTTTCATTTGAATCTCCACATTACTAATGGAGTTTTGCTCTGCACAAGAAAATAAAACAAAGGGCAATAACTCTGTAAATATTGAAGAAATAGTTATAGTCCCGGTACTCCTCACTTCCTCTAATAGTCCAATACTATTCTATGAAGTTTCATTTTAATCCCGTAAATACTAATGGAAGTATGCTCTGCACAAGAAAATTAATGCTTCGCACAAGAAAATAAAACAAAGGGCAATATCTCCATAAATATCAAAGAAAGTGGTCCTTGTGCTCTGCACTTCCTCTCATTGTCCTCTATCATTATATGAAGTTTGATATGAATCCCTTCAATACTAATGAAGTTATGCTCCGCACAAGAAAATTAAACAAAAGGCAATAACTCTGTAAATGTTAAAAGAGTTGTGGTCCTTGTACTAAGCACTTCCTCTCTCATTGTCCTCTATCATTGTATGAAGTTTCATTTTAATCCCTTCAGTACTAATGGAGTTATGCTCTGCACAAGAAGCGTGATGGACGGATGGACAGATGGACGATGCGATTACTATATGCCACCGAAGTTCGCCTTCGGGGGCATAATAACATAAGCATTACAATAACAATTACAAACATGAAAATGTATGTTTAGATCATGTATCAATTTATCATATACATATATTTTTTAAACTATTCAATAGTAAATTCTACACACCCTTCTAGTTTTCCTGAATATAATATCATTATAGTAGCTTGTATCTAGGTTTAAGCCTACTTATTTTAGCTCGATTGCATCGAAAGCCCTAGGCTTTTAGAGATACTCTCGAGTCCGTTTCTTGGGAAGAACTTGCACTAGGTGTCTTTGGAAAAATCCCGAGATCGCTCCCCTAGTACAGATCAAACCCAGGACACCGTATCCACTACACCATTGCTTGTATCCATTTATTAAATGGAAAGTTACAAAACTGATACTTTTGAGTTGACTAACTGATCTATTACATTACAGTAACCTAGACACTTTCACCATATTATTTGAAGCCAGATCTGCATTGGAGTCGCCTTTGTACGTATTATATCGATCACAACCAACAGAAGTTAGGAATCAAATTATTTCCAAGACAACTGAAAGTGCTCCAGTAACAGGGATCCCCCTGGCTAAAATTTTCTGTATCCAAATTTTTGATTCTTTGTTAAAATCCTCATTTTGGGTACTTTATAAGGTTTAATGAAGAACATTAGCTGTCAGAGGACACAGCGCTCGACTATTCAAAGTTTTTCAGTTGGTACATAGTTTAGAAAGGGGAAGGGGCATACATTTGTTAAAAAATAAAGCATTATTTCATCAATTTATTTCAAGTTTCAAGTAATTACCTTATGTAGTTTAGAAATTATTGGACTTTGGAACACAAACTTTTAACACCAAAATCTATGTGAAAAGTGGGCACACCTCTGTCAAAATACAAAACAGAGTTATGGGGATTGTTGCACCTGAAGCTGAAGTTGATTACAAAGATGTATTCCAAGTTTCAATTGAATACCTTATGTAGTTTAGAAATAAGACTTTTGAATAAAAACTTCACATTGGAAATCTATGTGAAAAGGGGGCCTTACTCTGTCAAACTACAAACAGGGCTATGTGGATTGTGGCACCTGATGCTGTAGTTGATGACAAAGGTATTTTCCAAGTTTCAAGTGAATAATTTATCCAGTTTTCAATTAAAGCTTAAATCTGTGTGAAAAGGGACATAGCTATGCCAAAAAAATAGAAAACAGAGTTATGGAGAATGATGCACCTGATGCTGGAGTTGATGGCAAAGGCATATTTCAAGTTTAAGTTAATAACCTATGAAGTTTTGAAGTTACAAGACATTTGAATAAAATCTTTAACCCGCAAATCTAGGTGAAAAAGGGGCACAACTCTGTCACAATTAAAAATGAGTTATGGGGAATGTTGCACTTGATGTTGGAGTTGATGACAAAGGTACATTCCAAGTTTCAAGTGAATACCTTAAGTAGTTTTGAAGATATAAGACTTTTGAATATAAACTTTAACCAGAAAATCTAGGTGAAAAAGGGGCTTAACTCTGTCAAAATGCAAAACTGAGTTATGGGGTATGTTGCACCTGATGCTGGAGTAGATGACAAAGATATATTCCAAGTTACAAATGAATAACTTATGTACTTTTGAAGTTACAAGACTTTTGAATACACTGCAGATTCATTATATCGCGATTCACTGGGTCCATGGATCGCGATGGCGATATAGCCGGATTGCATATAACTTGTCAGGCCATTCATGTATATATAGATATACATGTATACACTTTCCTATTTTCATGATCTCAAAACATAAACATAATTAACTCACCTTTTTTATTGTTGTGAACATCCACAATGTGTTATAGCAATATGTAAAATATTCCATTTGTATATAAAAAATATAATATTATTCATTATAATATTATTTTCAAACTGTGTATAATGAATTCCAAATCCGAAACTCCTATCCGAATTTTACTGTTCACATGACGTAAACACAAATCATGTTTACAATTAAACTGCACATGTATTCGTGTTAATCCTTTGTTCTGCTAGAAAAGCGTGCAAAAATCATGCTGACATGTACAATGTCACGTCATCCACATGGAAAGGGGGGGGGGGGTATTGATTGCCGTATAAAAACTTTGTAGCGCAGAAAAAATTGAGATCTTTACTTTCGTATAAAAGTTTCGTAGCGCATAACAACAAAATTGATCATCTGTTTCGCGAATGATGTGCAGTTAGCATTTCCTCTTAAACCAAAAATAAACAGAACAATGTTGCGCCGTATCGATAACGTTATTGTCGTTCAGATAGGTCAGTACTGATCTATGACATACGGTTACTGTATACACACTGCAGGTGGACAGAGTGTAATTCGGCTGCTAATTAAAGCAACAGCAGTGAAAGACGTTGTCATGGGTGGCACGTGCGATGTAAGCTGAAGATGTCAAACTGTCTTCGAAGTTGTAACAATTTTGATACTTTTGGCTAGGGCAGAGTGGGCTCTCAGTAACTTACTGTCAAATGTTATTTTTTCTGTGATGTTCTTAGTTTTGATGTTGTCCTCCTGGTTGGCCACGTACACGTTGCCGTCCGAGCCCAGCTGCCACCCATACTTGTTGATCCACTGCTTCACCCCGGAATCTGAAAAGAAAATGATGGCAAGATCTTGTGAATATATGGTCAGTCTTTCTTTTCATATACTAGGTACAGATAACTCCAGCAACCATTGCTGGTGTTTTGTAACTATGCATTTATGTTAGTTTCCTACATATTACCACATGTTCTTGTTCATTTCAGGACTCAGTCTGCCATTCGCCAAATTAGCCAATGGTTACAATTTTCAATATTTTGCTAAAGAAATTTCCATTTGGCTACATTTTTTTCTTCTTAAAACCGTATAAAATGCATCGAATATGTAGAATTTCAATGCAGTATGGTACAAAATTGTTTAAAGAAACAATTCAGCCAGGAGGAGCCCTGCATACTATAGTGGATCTGAAGTTTTAGATAACAACACCTGTGTGTTGAATATGTATTTCACATAATGTTCTAGTCATTATAATTTGTTTCACATTATAATTCACATTTTACAAAACTTCTTTAGCATGTATTTGAATTACACTCATAACAATGTTGCAATTATATTTTATTTTGTTTCATACACATTTTACAAAAAATGGTCAGTAAGACACACAAACAAGGAGTTTGTTTAATCACAAATAGTTTAGAAGCCATTTCCAAAGACAATCAATTACAAAAGACATTTTTGAAGACCATCAAAACTTGGGCTGCAACAAAATGACAAAAACCGTATTGCAATACACATGTATATTGGATATTGGAAAACCCATATTGCAATATATTGCAATATATTGGAAGACATAATATAAACAATTTGCAAACTGTTGTTGCAGAGATAAGTAAAGAATAAATCAACATGACACAATTTGTCATTACATGCATTTCTTAAGCAAAATCAGCATTTCTACATTATGCAGGGTCATATTAGCTCATTATAGTAACAATTGTGATTACAACTACATGTAAATGTCTAATTGTGTAATTTATAAGAGATTATTAGAGTGGGGAATATGTGGCAACATACTGCCATGCCTGAATAGCATATTGTGATATGGGAAAATCCATATTGCAATACAATACTATATATCGGCATATTATTGCAGCCCTTATCAAAACCCAGATTTTGGGTGTCCTATTTATTGGTGCACACACTTAACTAAAATTCAATATCACTAAGTCTTGTCCAAGAGATCTCGATGTTTGATGGATTGTTTCTGCCAACTTACCTGGAATTCCTCCCAAGAGGACTGTGAGATGCTCGACAGGTATGCTCTGGTAGGTAGCACCCACGACATGGCAGACAACTGGAAGCATATATACTCGATAAAAAACGAAATACTGGAAATATTTACAGTACACCGGTAATACAAATGTATACAAATTATAAACATTAAACATATTATAAAATAAGCCAAATATTACTTAGCTGGGTTTAATTGTCTTACACAGTGAATGCTTCTACTTATATATGTTAAAAAAGAAGCATTCATTATTTGTTTCAAAAGTGTTCTATTAGTCGATTTCTGTGTATCTGATTAACAATGTTTATGGTTTACATGTTATTATCAGAATTATATTGTTTTATTTGCAAACAATAACTTAAGAAATAGTACATTATTTTATACCTTTTGGAGAAAGATTATGATTCTAAAGTTATTTTGCTAGGGTACATGCTGTATGACGCCTTAAAACAACCTTGCTATATATGGGAAAGCAGCCTTGCAAGTCACGTTTCACTTACATTTGCGAATAGAATCTTCAAAACCATTAACACCTTCTGTCAAGGCAGGCACTCGTTGAAGCTCAATCTAAAAAGCAGTAAGGAGACATCAGGTGTGGATACAAGATCCTCAGTTATTGTCAAAGGCTCATGGTGCAAGGTATTTTTTATTATAGATGTCACAGCTTTGATGTTTGAAATCACCAAACTTTCCTTAAAACAAGGTATAGTTTAGGCATAAATGCCTCAAAGTGCAATATGTAGCAGCCTTGATCTCAACTTCAAATAGCCTCATGGCCCGATAAGAATCTATGTGTTTATCAAGTCCAACACAACTGTATAACGGATCATTCCAATAATGCGCATTAGTGGCAATTTTAGATGTTCATCATACCTTCAATGTAGAGAGCAAAACAAGTGTGGACGATCATTGGTGTTTGGACTCCATTCTTTATCAGGGGTTTCATTAAGTTTTGGAGTAGATGGATACTTCTTAAAAGTAGTCGGGCAGTTTGGTGGCCTTATTAACATACAAACCTCTACAGCAAAAAAATAGCCGGTTATAAGGTCGAAATAGCCGGGTGGTTTACCCGACTACCAGGTCTTAATGAAACCCCTGATTAATTTAATTTAAAAATGAACCATGTCAGTGATATTTGCCTAAAATTTACGGGATAGACATATTTCACTATACTTACTAGCTACAGTTACATTCTAGCATGGCAGCAAAACAACAAAACAAACAAACAAGCAAGCAAAATTTACCCAGAAGTCCTGAAAGCGACATGTTTCTAGGAGATTGGCAAGTCCCATCACGCTGGCTACAGGTTCCTCAGTTTGCTGATAATAGTTAAGGTCCAAAGCAGTATAACAAACACATTCTCAACAATTATCGGTACACGATGTTTACCCAGTTTACTACTGAAAGTAACTGTGTAAGCATCTGTGAAGTCTGATCAGGATCTAGTACATTTGATTGCATGTTATGAATTTAAATTAAATATTATGTGTGTCATCGGAAAACCGGGCTTAATATACGTGCGTAAAGCGTCAACACTTTACGCACATGCATTAAGCCCTTGTTTCCCACAACACGCCTCATTATATAATTCCATCAAAGGTAGGTTCGTCGTCAAATACACCCAAGAAATCCAGAGATGGCACTGCAGTTAGTCACCTTTAAAGACCCAATGGATTCAAATTATAATATTTGTCTATAGAAAAATATGTTTGGCTAAAGCGCTTTCTTCATAAAACCCTCGAAATTGAATCTATTATAATCAACATCATGGCTAAGGAACATGTTCAGCAAGGGTGAGCAATGTAGCCATAGTTAGAGTTTATTGAATTACAAATTCTAGTATTTTTTATTGGACTGTTGTCAACCATTGTAACATTTTTAACGATACTCGAACAGTGTCGATTAAACATTTGCAGAGTGTGCAGTCAGTGTGTGGGAGGTTGGTAAGTGCCTTTAGCAGAATCTGTGCCGTCACATTGGTCTGGTAGTAGCCTGGGTTGAACTGATACCTGCAATGCCATACAATGAATGTGCTGAACTCAAGCACAATTATGTCATGTAAACATTTCTGAATGCATAATCATATACCTAGAAAAAACATATCATAAGGCAAATACTCAGTACAAACAAGATTCTGTGTTTGATAAACACACATGCCCCCGGTTGGTGCTGGGTAGCCCATTTCTTAGTCCAAATCAGTTCAAGGTCAAAGTAAAGTTGGGTGATATGGGTGGATTGGGGATGGTCAGAAACAACAACTGTGTAAGTATCCAAGAGTTGTAGCGAGCGGTGTTGGTGCTAGACAAATGGTAAAACCTAGTTAACCAAGAAACAGCCTATTTGAATTATTTTAAGTGCAAATTAGGTCAAGGTCAAGGTAAAAGTGAGGTTTGGTGATATGGGTGGATTGGGAACGGTCATAAGTAACAACAGTGTAAATATCTTAGTGTTGTAGTAAGTGGTGCTGGTGCTAAACGAAACAGTAAAATATAGTTAACAATGAAATGGCACTTTTAAATTATTATAAGTCCAAATTAGGTCAAGGTCAAAGTGAGGTTGGGTGATATGAGTGGATAGGGAATGGTCATAAGCAGCAACTGTGTAAGTATCAAAGTGTTGTAGTAAGGGGTGTTGGTGCTAGACGATACAGTAAAATCTACTTAACCTTGTCACAGACGGAAGGACGGACAGGACGATTACTATATGCCTCCTGCACAGGGTTCGTGCTGGCGATCGCCACTGTCGCCAAATGCGACAAAATCGCAAAAGTGGCGACACATTTTCAAGTTTGGCGATTTTTCTGGCGACAGCATTCTTTGTCTGAATTATTTACTATTGAAATGATGTAAGCGCCATCTTAGCCTAAGCGGTCTTGCTGACTCGGTTAACCTCGACAGCTATCGTGCATGTATTGGTTTTTAGTGATGCAAGTGGTACGAATGAATTAACTGAAGCGTGAAAGTGAATGCATATCGATAAGATGATAACATGCGACTGATTACCGTAAATTCTCAAACTTCAAAATTCTCCAGTGAACAGAACATTTAAAGACTGTTGGAAGTTGGAATTATTTTAGTCTATGATCATAAAATATATAGAATTGCTGATAATTGATGTCTTCTGTATATTTTCAGTTTCCTTTCCAGTGTACCTTGCCTTGCCTAATTTGTGCCATTGTATTTATATGTGTATATTTATGTATTAATATGTATCATATTTATAAGTAAAATAGTAACATTTATGCATCGTTAAATGTCTACTTTAAAAACAAATATTGATGATGTTAATACACATATTAATAGTGCATTGCTAAAATATTTCTTGTTGCAACCATTATGCTCCATGGACATATTTTACTCCATTTGTATATGAAATATGCTGTTTTGTTACTTATTAAATTGATTAAAGAGATATATGGTGTTTTGTTTATTTACTGTATTCTTCATCAGGGATAATTATGAATGCATTACAGTAAGAGTGAAAATATAAGTTATATATACCGGTAGTATAGTTATATATAGTAAGCCACTCGAACGTCTCTTACTAAAAAAAATATGTTCGACACCTAACTGGCTCCAAGTTTTCAAATTTGGCAAAAAAAAGTGGCGACAACTTTTCAAAAGCCAGAGCGCACCCTGCTGCATCAAGATGCCGGGGGCATAAAAACAACAACAGCACAGGTTCCTATGAACAGTATGCTTTCACAATAATTTTGTACTGATATGACAAATGTAAATAGCTCGGGTATAAGAAAGCCAAACGACACAGAGAATTGCTTATTCATTGCAGCATAAAATATACTGTGATGTCTAAGAATGTGGATACACAAGAAAATTGACTATTGGTACTGGAGTTGTGGACTCTGTAAGTACTACATATCTTTGCAAATAAGAAGCAGTCAAATCTTACAATTTCAGAACTCCAAGGTTAGCTTCCAAGTCATAGGTATTTTCCCTGATTTGCATGTCAACATATCTCTCAAGTGTTGACAGGTTCTCTGGGTTATATCTGAAAAAAACACAGCCTGCTTGAAAATCATACCAAAAGAGCATTTACATACAGTGATTCATGAACACTGAAAACATTCAGTCCCAGGTGTTTCTTGATTATACATTGAAGAGATCATCGACTGTAAAATTATGTACATTGTTCATTGGCTTGTTTATTTTATAGCGTTACAAGCCTATCAGGCATGTAATTTGTAAATATTCTAGATTTAATTAATAACAACATGCTTGTTTCTTTTGAATGTATCCAACATTGTAGAGATTTTGTGTAAACAAATGCACAAAAGCAGAACTATTACGATCACAAACGCAAAATAAATTCATTATGTAAAGTGCAGCCTGATGTAAAAAGCATCTTTCCTAACTATTCTTGGCGGATTTGCATGTTCGAAAATCTCGACATTTTCTAAAGTAACGGAAGTCATTTTACTGCTTGTAATATAAAGCAACTGGCGGTCCTGACTGCATACACTAATCATAATGTAGAATTCTGGAACCAAACATGTAGGCTCTGTTCTTTAGATACCATTCCTCTTAATCACACTATGAAATCGTATATAAAATAGACACCTAGAACAGATCAACTATTGCGATCTACCATAAAAAGACAGTGTCTTTCGATACCGTTTCTTGTCTTTGTTTGTGTTTTATGACGTCATTTTAAGCTGGTGCATGCGCTTATTGTTCTTTTCAAACTTATAGAGCAATTTATTTTAAGCTCAATTAAAAAAAACAACTTTATAGTTTAAGTTAGAATAATCAAGTGAATATAGATGAATAAGAGGACCATAAGGCCCTGAGTCGCTCACCTGAGGAGCCAAGGAACTAAACTGTTCTGAGCAAGTTATATTTTAAGATTCGGCCAAAAATGTGGCTTCTAGAGTGTTCGCAAGCTTTTTTCAATTTGGCCTGGTGACCTAGTTTTTGACCCCATGTGACCTGGTTTCGAACTTTCAAACTTGTCCCAGATACCATGGGGACTCGGACATGGGACAAATGTTCTATGTTTAATTTGGCCTGGTGACCTAGTTTTTTTACCGCACATGAGCCAGTTTCGAACTCGTCCGAGATGTCATTGAAGCAAATCTTCTGTGCAATTTTCAAGAAGATTGGGCAAAAAATATGACTTCTAGAGTGTTCACAAGCTGTTTCTTTAATTTCCCTCCTAACCTAGTTTTTGATCCCATGTGACCCAGTTTGAACTCACCCAAGATATCATTAGGACAAATGTTCTGAGCAAGTTTCATGATGACTGGACTTTAATTTTGGCATCTAGAGTTTTCACAAGCTTTTTATTTTAAATTTGGCATGATGACCTACTTTTTGACCCACATGACCCAGTTTCGAACTCGTCTGAGATATCATTGGGACAGCTGTTTTAAACAAGTTTCATGATGAATCAGCTATAAATGTGGCCTCTAGAGTGTTCACAAGCTTTTTCTTCAATCTGGCCAGGTGACCTAGTTTTGTACCCCACAAGACCCAGTTTCGAACTGGTCCAAGATATAATTGGAACAATTTAATGTTCTGAGCAAGTTTCATGATGATTGGGCTACAAACGTGGCCTCTAGAGTGTTCACAAGCTTTTTCTTAGATTGGCCTGGTGACCTAGTTTTTGACCCCACGTGACCCAGTTTCAAACTCCTGCGAGATATCATTGGGACAAATGTTCTGAGCAAGTTTTGAAGATTTGGCAATACATGTGGCCTCTAGAGTGTTCACAAGCTTTTTGAAGTTTTCAATACAGCCATATAAGGAGAACTGCCCCACCCCCTGGAATCATTTTCAAACTCATCGGAGATATCTATAGCCATATAAGAAACAGAGCTCTGCCCCCTGGTGGCCATGTTTTTCAACGGAGTGGAACCATTCTTGAACCCGGCCGAGATATCATAAGAACAAATGTTCTGAGCAAGTTTTTATGATGATTGGGCAAAAAAATGTGACTTCTAGAGTGTTCACAAGCTTTTTGTGAAGAAAGACCTAGTTTTTGACCCCATATAACCCAGTTTTGAACTCGTCCAAAATATCATTGGGACAAAAGTTCTGAGCAAATTTCATGAAGATTGGGCAATAATAGTGGCCTCTACAGTATTAACAAGGTAAATGTTGACCACGAACGACAGACAAAAGGCGATCACAAAAGCTCACCATGAGCACGTTGTGCTAAGGTCAGCTAAAGAGGGGTACTAGCACTGTTCTTAAATACATGGGCCCAGAATATGTTTGCCATGAAAGTAGCACATTGAAAGAGCGATTTGTTTGCCAGTATAACACAATTTTATGGTTTTATTTACTTTAAGATAATGTCTACATAAAATGCATGTATTTTTGGACAGTCCAGTTACAGAACGCGCCAAAATTCAAGAGCATTTTACGAAAAGTGGTATACAAGAATGGTATCTGAAGAATAAGGGATAATGGCATATATGTTCCAGGGTTTTACACAATGGATTAAAACAAAGCAAGGGCAAGTTATGTTATAAACTGAAACCAGGCCATTGACTTCAATTACTGAAAGAAATGGCGAGTGATCTCAATTGTGCATTTATATATAGAGAGATATTATGTTGTTATTTCATCTGTCAAACCACCAAGCGCCTACGAAATTCGGCCCCATTCCCCTGCTTAAAATATTTTTCTCCGTATATTTACCTTAAAATTTCCCTCAGAATGTAAGCTTTATTTTGAAAAAAAGACAAAAATCGGACAAATATTGACTCAGATATAGGAATCTTCGTAAACAATCCCAGCTGTTTTTCATCAAACCAAGTTCGTGCATGACCTAAGTTATCATTTGTAGCAAATCAATTGATTAAAGTTTTATAACAAAGTAGAACATACTCATTTAATAATGCTTTTTTAAAATTCCCCTTTTGCCGTAAACTTCCCTTTCTGAAGGGCCCTCCACCTTTCCCCCCAAAGGTGAAAAAAACACTGGACATAATGTGATTTTTACTTCACTTGACAGTAACTGTTGTTGAACATATCCAGTTATTAACAAGACAAAACACGAAGCCTATGGAAGAAAAAGCGTTCAGTAGGTAAAACTGCTTCGGAAACAAACATCTCAATACATTTTAAATCAAAACAACCTGTCTATTCCCTTTAAAAGGGTAGCAACTGTTGCTCTCATTGCATCTGCCATTTTGACAACAAACACGTGCGGAAGTGGAACGTTTTACGACACCGGTAAAATGTCGTGAAAATACAAAATAACTAAAAAGAAAAAAATCAAGCTATTTTTACTCAATAAATCATATAAAAAAATCGTCACATGCATGTAAAATAGATACAAAACATTAAAACAATATCTAAAAATCAATATTTTGATTTTTTGTTTATGTTTTACGACAACCGTAGTTGGGCATTCACTGTTTCAGTAAAAGACATTTTCTTTAAGTAAAATTAATCGATATACATAAAAACAAAGAATGGCATCTCGTGGACCTATGCATAAAACAGATTCAGAGAAAATAGAAATTGCCAAACAATTTAAATCTGAAGGCAATGAATGTCACAAAGAACAAAAGTTTAAACAAGCCATTGGAAAATACCACAGAGCTCTGATGCAGTTGAAAGCTGTGGGCAGTTCCAAAAGTGCTGGGTTGGGAGCTTTCTTATCGGATGAGACGATGCAAGACATGGGGTATTCAGAGCCAGTGAGCGAAAGTACGCGGCATGAAGTGACAAGACTTACATGTGATTGCTACAATAACCTATCAGGTACTAGATACTCATGCTTACAAAAAGCATTTACAACTGCTTTATAATTTTATCCTTTTCAGTTGGTGATTATCAATGAACAACACAATATTTCCAATATAATTCTTTGTCAAGAGTGTTATTTTGCATGTTTATATATCTTGTATTTTAAGCTCGACTTTTCAAAGAAAAATCAAGCTATTCTACTCGCACCGGCATCGGCGTCCAGGCTGGGTTAAAGTTTTTTGGTAAGCTAGTTTCTCAGGAATGGCTTGAGGGATTTCATTCAAACTTAAATCACTTATTCCCTACTGGTAAAGTACCTAAATTCTAACTGTACTTAAATCCGGACACCTCACAAAAATGTGTTTGTACGATAAAGACCCATAATTCTATGGTATCAATTGATGCACGCGCCTGAATCATCGTATTTAAAGTTTCAACAGAATCGCTTGAGTAATATTTCATTTACTTACTATTGATTTTTCTTTCTTTCAAATGTAAACATTTGCACGTGGGGGGTTGAAATCAAACCAGTATATCCGATAAATAAAGCTTTACAGGGAAAATTTCGATAGTAAACACCAGAACAAGGTAAACAAACAGATAACAAGATTACTGATGAACAAGTTGTAACTGAATGTTTATTTTGATAAAACTTATTTTTTGTTTAAGTGTCTGGATTAAGGTACTCTCCAACTGTATTTTGATATATGTTACAGGCCTTTTCTCAACACATTATTCAGTGACTTTTAGATAGCAGATTCCACTCAGATTTTGACCAATTAGCTTAAAATTAAACCTGACTTATTATGTTTAATATTTTTTTCATTTGATGTAATTATCCAGAGAAATCGTCCAAAAACCAGTAAAAGTGTCCAGATTTAGTGACATCACCAGTATATCAAAATGAACCCATAGGCCAATTTTGATAACTCTAGTTTGAAATTGTCTAAATTTTACTGGCCTTTTTACATTTAGAAATTGTATACATAAGTTATTTGGATACATTTAAGTTTTTCGGTAAGCTAGTTTCTCAGGAATGGCTTGAGGGATTTCATTCAAACTTAAAACACTTATTCCCTATATTAAAATGAACCTATAGGAAAAGTTTGATAACTCTAGTTTGAAATTTGTGAAAATTATGAGCTTTTATACACTTAGACATTTTACATTCTGGGGGGTGGGGACACAGCTTTCAACTTTTGATTTACTTTCTCTCTCTCTCAATAATGAATCTTCATACATAGAATGATAGATATCCAAAAGCAATACTTAACTTAGGATTGCATTTTAGGTGGGTTGGGTGGGGTCAAGATCACAGTTACTAAAAATAGAAAAAAACAACAGTTTCTGGTCAATAACTTGAGAACAGATTGAAATATTTTAATGATCCAAACTCCCATTTATAGATACCATATAGCAATCAGTTGCATGAGATTGCATAAAGGGTAGGTAGGGTCAAGGTCAGTGTCACTGTTTTAAAAATAAGAAAAGTGCTTTCCACTCAGTAACTCGAGAACGAAGTTAATTTTGTTTAATTGGCCCATATATTCCAAACAGTTTGTTTTAGAAAAAAATGCGAGTACAAGAAAAGTCAAGCGTGCTGTCCTCCGACAGCACTTGTTCTCTTTGGGATCTATGACAAAAAATTTAAAAAATCAACTTGCCAGGCTGTGAATAGATTCCTTTAAAGTGAAAAAAACTTCTGCGCATGCAGAGTATCAAACTGTGGTCTCCAGTGTGAGAGACTGATGGTCTAACCCTATTGTTAAGTTATATCACATGTTTTGTCATGTGTCCCAGCATTAGGGGTTATGACATCAATGATTTTTCACAGAGTTACGAACTTTTGTTAATAAATCATGTTAGCAGTATTTCTCATAAACTACTGACTAGAATTCAGTTCATTTGCATGTGCATCATCACTTTTTTGTCTTCTCTCATTGCAGCATGCTTACTGAAGCAAGATTCACCAAATTACCACAAGATCTTAGAGTATTGCGACAAAGTTACGGAACTTGATCCCAGTAATGCAAAAGCACACTATAGAAAAGGCCTGGCATACTATAGTCTTGAGAAATATGAAGAAGCAATGGAATCCTTTAACATGGCGTCTAAGCTAGACAGCGCATTTCAAGGTAAGTGTCAAATTGCAATTATACAGAGCCAGGGCATGACCTTGAAGGCGACTAGGGTGATAATTTCGCCCTGAACCAGGGTTCCCAAATTATTTGTCCATATTGTCTGGGTTGTCCCAGAGCATGAATGGACAATTGAAAAATTGACAGAATATTCTGTATAACTGCTTTACGGACAAATTGCAAAAAGCATTTGCAAAAACAGACAAGTAAGGCAATATGAGATTTTGCCACTCCTGTGAACCTATTGACTTCGCCGTTTAATAACATTTAAGAGAAGGCCACATTGCTGAATATTTTGAACTTGAGAGTGTGAATACCAAAACTAGTTTAATTGATTGATGGTATACAATCAAAGCGTTTGCTTGTCCCATTCTTCTTCATTCAGTGTAAACTATATGAAATTTGATAAAACCAAAAATGTGAATTAACCGTCAATTAACAATATCTGGCTTTTGCATTCTCACAAAAAATAGAGAGTATGTGATAAGTATAATGTTTCCCTAGATGTTTTAGTGATGTCTTGCTGTTTTTTTGGGGGGTGAATAAAGCCCCCTCCCCCCCTGATCAAAGATGGCCGGGTATATTGGTTTTTAAATGTCTTTCGGTCAGTCTGTTAGACCACATTCTTTTCCGCTCTTGGAGTCCAACAGCTGTCATCCAATCTTCACCAAACTTGATGAAAAGGGTTAAGGGCATAATATGGCCAAGTGCGGTAATCAGCCAAATTCCACCAGGCACTTTGGAATTATGGCCTTTAAATTAAATAAGCTTAAATTAGCCTGTTAAGCCTTTTCCATACAACAGTTTCCATCCATTCTTTACCTTGATGAAAATGTTTGTGGGTATAATATCTCTACCTAGTGCAATAATCTGACAGCCAAATTACCCTAGGCACTTTGACGTTATCCTCCTTCACAATGGCCATTTAAGCATTTTCCACTGTCTATTTTCAACAATTTTCATCTAATTTTCACCAAACTTGATGAAAATGTTTGTGGGTATAACGGCTCTGCCAAGGGCAATAATCAGCCGAAATACCCAAGGCACTTCAAAGTTATTCCCCTTCAAAATGGCCATTTTAGCATTTTCCACTCTCTTTGTTCAACATTTTTCATCAAATCTTCACCAGACTTGATGAAAATGTTTGTGGGCTTAACACCACTGCCAAGTTTAATATGCAGACTAATTGCCCCTGTCACTTGGATTATTTCATTCTCAGCATCAGCCTTGTCATCATTACAATTTTGTACACAGATGGCTGTTGACCTAGAGGGGGCATACCTGTTTAACAAACAACTCTTGGTTTTGAAGAAATTATATTTCCCAAACAAATTTTGCGTAATTGTTGAAAACCGATCATGTGAATCATAAAAAGGGATAACAAACATTCAAATTGTCAGCTAATGTCAAAGAAATTCTCTAACTTTCACCATGCATCTTTTTCTGCTCTTTTCCTACCGAAATGTACCAGAAAGTGATTGAATACACAACCTGTCTGTTTTCAGCGTCCAAATACATCACTCAATGCAGGGAAGGGATTAGAAGGCAAGATCAGCAGCTGAAGGACGCGTACAGGGGCATCTTCAATAAAGGCAGCAAAGACTCAGAAACAGCTGACAATGGATGATGATCCAGTGATTTCAATTATTGAAAGATCAACTGTTTTGTACCAGCTACTATTTTAGACTGTTAATATAATATAATTGTAACTTTACAAGTGTTCATAATGTCTTACATCTTAATGACTGCAGACATATTAGATGTCTAACTTAACTAACAAAACCAAATATGGAGACACATGAGCATACACACAGTATGTTATCTCAAACTAGTGCATGTGATTGTGTTCTGTGCAGAAGGATGGGCCCAGGCATTCTGTTGACATTTATCTGTTTGGATGCTTAATCTGTCAAACAGGTTTAGTTATGAGTGGAAATTGTATTTTTTATATTAATAAAAAAATGGTATTCCATGAAATGTGAGCAAGAAATGGAATAAAAGATTTTGTTCAAATTAGGTTGTTTTTAATGTTTATTTTTTTATATAACAGAGCAATATTATAAATAATAATAATTATGCATTTAAATTCCATAATTATTTTCGTACCGGTATTCTACGTTTACAGAGACATCAGTGGTAGTAATACTGATTATAGATGCTAATGCACTGTTCGAGGCTGTAGCCTTACAGATTATAATATGAGGCGCGTCATGGGAAAACCGGACTTAATGCATGCTTAAAGTGTTGTGATGACACTTTCCGCTTTTATGGTATTTTCTGTTTCAAGAAAGTCTCTTCTAAACATAAATCCACTGTAGGCGGAAAGTGCCGTCCTGGATTAGCCTGTGCGGACTGCACAGGCTTATCCAGGACAACACTTTACGCACATGCATTAAGACCGGTTTTCCCACGACGCGACTCATATAGTTTTGAAGTAGTAATAATTACTACTGACATGGCATGCTCGCATAACTGCACTGCAGTAACCTGGTGGTAATGGTAGAATTGCTGAAGATGTTGTGGTGGTGATTGCATTAACCAATTGTGTGCTAACTAAAGGGTAAACATTTTATATCAATACTGATTTTTTGGTGGTAATACTTTAAAAGATTATTGCTGATGATGGCTGCATGGTAGCATTACTGATGATGTATACTGGGTGTACCGTCTACCGGTTTATTAAGCTTTTAACACGATTAAGTATGTCTAAACTATATTTATATTGTAAAATAGTGAATGATATTTAGGATAATAATGTTACTGTTCATAATTTGGCACTTGGTACGATTTTATATGTTTATAAGTGCAACAGTGACCTCTTTGTTGAACCTAGGGTCGGCCATTTTATTTTATGACGTATGTACCAATTACCGGTGCAACTGTCATATTCTTCATTGTTTCGTGATCAGCTGCTGTACTAAACCTCTCGTTTATATGACATGCCTGAAAGTTACTGTTGACAAACAAAAAACGTTGTTTTTGAATATATTTAACGTTGCTTTTTCTGTTTGTTTTCTCAAGGTATAATAAGGAGGAAATATATACAAAAATATAGATCTACATCAAAATCAGATAAACAAACAGAAAACAAGTATATAAATATGATCAATATATGACAATATCTCATGTAATCAATTCACACATCCTATTTATTTCTGGTCTTTAGTAATATTGCCAAATAATAACAACCTATCCAGAGCAATTGGACATGAGAACTGACTGCCTCGCCTTGACCATACTCGGCATATCTAGGATTACACCGATAGACAGAATACTCCGGTAGACAGTCTCCTGGGTATAATGGAGGTAATTAGCATTGCTGACGATGTGATGGAAGTAACTATAATTGATGACGATGTAATGGAGGTAACTAGCATTGCTGATAATGTATTGGAGGTTGCTAGAATTACTGATGATGTGATCGAGGTAACAAGCAGAGCTGAAAATGTGAGGGAGTTAGTTGCTGATGATGTAATGGACGTAACTTGCATTACTGATGATGTGATAGAGGAAACTAGCATTGCTGAGAGGTATTTGCTAATGATGTAATGTCAGAGCTAGCATTGCTGATGATGTGATGAAGGTAACTAGCATTGATGAAAATGTGAAGGAGGTAGTTGCTGATGATGTAATAGAGGTAACTAGTATTACTGATGATGTGATGGAGGTAACTAGCATTGCCGAAAAATGCGATGGAGTTAGTTGCTGAGATGTAATGGAAGTAACTTGCATTACTGATGATGTGATGGAGGTAACTAGCATTGCTGACAATGTGATGAAGGTAGTTGCTGATAATGTAATAGAGGTAGCTAGCATTGCTGACGATGTAATGGAGGTAACTAGCATTGCTGACAATGTGATGAAGGTAGTTGCTGATAATGTAATAGAGGTAGCTAGCATTGCTGACGATGTAATGGAGGTAACTAGCATTGCTGAAAATGTGATGGAGGTAGTTGCTGATGATTTAATGGAGGTAACTAGCATTGCTGATAATGTGATGGTGGTAGATAGCATTACTGATTGTGTGCTGGACGTATCTAGCATTGCTGATGATATAATGGAGGTAACAAGCATTGCTGACGATGTGATGGAGGTAAGTAGCGTTGCTGATGAAGTAATGGAGGCAGCTAGCATTGCCGATGATGTAAGGAAGGTAACTATAATTGTTGATGATATAGTGCAGGTAGCTAGCATTGCTGATGATATAATGGTGTCAACTATAATTGCTAACGATGTGTTGGAAGTAACTAGCATTGCTGATGATGTAATGGAGGTAACAAGCACTGCTAAAGATGTGATAGAGGTAGCTAGTATTGGTGATGATGTAATGGATTAGCATTACTGATGATGTGATAGATGTAACTAGCGTTACTGATTAAGTGATGGAGGTAATTAGCATTGCTGAAGATGTGATGGAGGTAGCTAGGTAGCATTGCTGATGATGTAATGGGGTTAACTAGCATTGCTTATGATGACGTAACGAAGGTAGCTAGCATTGTTGACGATGTCATGGAGGTTGCTAGCATTTCTGCTGTTGTGATTGAGATTACTAGCATGCTGATGATGTAATGGAGGTAACTGGCATTAGCGACGATGTAATGGAGGTAACTAGCATTGCTGATGATGTAATGGAGGTAACTAGCGTTACAGACGACGTGATGGATGTAACTAGCATTGCTCACGATGTGATGGGGTAGATAGCATTGCTGACGATATAATGGAGGTAGATAGAAATGCTGATGATGTGATAGCGATAGCTAGCATTGCTTATGATGTTTTGGAGGAAACTAGAATTGTTGACGATGTGATGGAGGTAGCTAATATTGCTGATGATGTAATGGAGATAACTAGCATTACTGACGATGTGATGGAGGTAGCTAGCATTGCTGATGATGTAATGGTGGTAGCTAGCTAGCATTGCTGATGATGTATTGGCGATAGCTTGCATTGCTTATGATGTTTTGCAGAAAACTAACAATGGGGGTAACAATGTGTTGGAGGTAGCTAGCACTGCTGATGATGTAATGGAGGTAACTAGCATTACAGACAATGTGATCGAGGTAACGGTTGCATTGCTGACGATGTGATGGGGGTACCTAGCATTGAGTCGCTATATTTGCTGATGATGTAAATGAGGTAGCTAGCATTGCTGATGGTGTAATGGAGGTAGCTATCATTACAGATGATGTGGTGGAGGTAACTGGTATTACTGATGATGTAAAAGAGGTAACTAGTATAGCTGATGATGTTATGGAGGTGACTAGCATTGCTTATGATGTGATGGATGTAACTAGCATTACTGACGATGTAATGGAAGTAACTAGCATCGCTAATGATGATACGGAGGTAGCCATCATTACTGATGTGTCGGAGGTAACTAGCATTACTGATCAGGCGAGTAGCTGGACCCAATTTGGGTTTACGCACCATTCTAGGGGAGTCCGGGAGCATGCCCCCTTGGACAATTTTTGTCTTCTAGACGCTCTCAGAAGACATTTGGCGTATACACTGTATATAAATGTCGGTTTCGGTGTACTTTTGACTTAATTTTCACTGTTGGATTAAAATGAAAATGAACATACACTTCACAACAGCGAATGTTTATTATCGTTCCATCAACAAATATAACGCAATCAACAACAACTAAGTTACCCTTTTAGATAGACAATAAAACGTCACGAAAGAGCACATGGCGCTAGTCGTCGTCATTTTTTGGCAAACAAATCCATCACCGAATTCACATCTATTTCTCTCCCTTTGTGAATGTTCATCAGTCCTAGGCCCCATAACCAATCCGTTTTTATCGTTGACATGGGGTACGTTTCCAACCGCCTTATTGTTTTCACACGCCTCGATGTGCTACCACGGTTGCAACAGGCATGATCAGCAGTATTTGCATGCAGAATGCGTCTTTATGAACTTTCTGTTGATATTTGCCAAGGTATCCCCAAACGGGATCAGAATCCGTGCATCCCGATTTGCACCAGGAAACCTCGCTTTTGGAAATCTTCCACAGACGCTGCTGGTAGATCTTGCTCAAACATGGTAAACAGGGACAGTTTAATGTCATTTGTGAAGTTAATTAATGATCTCTCTCTATCTCTCTGGAACAAGCATTTCGCATTGAGCCTGTCACCGTCCTCGATCGGGCGGCCAGACAACACCGTGACAAGATAGTCCACAAATGGCAAATGGCAAATTTAATGGCCAATATCTAAACGACAGAAACGCATTTTGACGATGTTGCAAAAGGAAATTTTTGTTTGCCTTATGGCGGGATGGATCAACACCTAATGCATTGGCAATATCGATGGAATTGTCATAAAAAGGATCTCATGTTCAATCATTGCATTCAAACTCCATTTCTCGCTTGCTGGACGGCTTCATCATGGTTGCACGCTTTGTTCCGCAACATTTGTGAGAGTTGATATACCTCAGACAGCACATGCCGAGTGGTTGCCACTTTGTATGCTCAATGCAATTTTGTCTTCACCGAAATTCAGTCCGAGATCCTCTAGGCCGTCAACAGTAGAAGTATATGAACACTTAAACATATTTATAGCATCAGCCCTGGCCGCCCATCTTGATTCACAAAGCGATTGTAGCTTTTTCCATTTGAGATTTGCGTTTTTTTTTCATTCGCAGTGAGTGTATGGGGTGGGGCAAACCCGTTGTCAACGTATGGGGCATCTTTGGCGCGGATGGACTTAATAAAATACCGGTACTAGTTAGCTACCCGGCCACTAGCGAACATTTAAACTGTACACTACCAGAGCCGCTCATACGCATTGCTGAATGCAGCTCTTTACTTGCCTCGATTTTGTCGCATTATGAGACATGCCGAAACAAAATACCCCTTTATAACCGATCAGAGTTCTTTACTACTGTAGTAGAGATGTATTTAAATACAATGACTGATTAGGTATCTCATGAACATCTTATTCACAATTGATTCTATTTATCAAATTGATTAAAAGATCATTAGTCAGTTAAAGTATTAACACGCAGCAAATTTAGTAGTTACGTTTCATTATATTATAACCATCGCTTGCTAGTGACTGGAAATTAAACCATGGTAAGTCTACAACGTTATAATTTTTACGTTTTTTCAAATGTAATCTATTAAATGCATCTGAATTTATAAATCCGCTAAAATAATAACCATCCGCGGGGTACTTGTTTAGTTCTGTTTAGTAAATAAAAACACGTTCAACAGTAATTTGCAGATAACAAAATCACTGGGTTTAGGGATCACGGAGGTTGATATATATTGTATTAAATGTAAACTGTTTATTTATTGATTTGAATGTTTATTCATTTATTTGAAACAAGCTATTTTTTGTTGTTAGGCTGAGCAGATGACAGAAGAGCAGATTGCTGGTGAGTGTTGATGCCGACTTACTGCGTCCTCACGGGTCGGCTACGTGAAAGCAATGTGATATGTTTCCGGTTTATCCTTGTTTATCGGTCAATAAACAAGATTTGGAATTCTGATGCGTAGGAATTAAACCACGAGGACGTTAGCCCGAGTTGTTTAATAGCCACGCATCAGTTCGACAAAGAGTTGTTTATTGGCCGTTAAACAATGATAATGCGGAAATTATTTCGATTCTAACACTATCTGACATATATTTTTGCAATTGTAATTGGAACTACTTTTTACAGTGCTCCGCTCAGAATCAGAACTTCTAAATTATTGCGTTGTTTATTGGGTAGTTTAAGAACGATAATGTTGTTCTTTGTCTTTACAACAATTAGCGAGTATCAAGTAGAATACATGCTCAATCATGACATTTAAGTAAATATACTTTTCACTGAGTGAGAGTTTGAAAATCATCAATGTTTTAAAAATACATTACAAATTTAAAAATTAATTAAATTAGCGTGCAAAATAGTTGCAGGCTTCGTTTGCTTATTAAAACGCACTCAGTCGCATGCAAACTGTCCAACGTAATAATTTAACGATAGTGCTAAATCTATAATTGTGTTTGTTATATAGACTATCCCTAAGAAACATACCGCCCCGTAAAATTGTCTTCTGCCGTAAAAGCTCTGTTTCCGGACACTTAAAAATATTGTTTTTTTCATGTCTGAAACTTGAGAGATATAAAATATTCCAAATTGTGGGTGTCCGAATATTTAGAGACATAGGGAAATATTTAAATTACGTCCGTATATGTCTGTTTTTCTTTTTTTGGAAAAAGTACTTTTTACTTTATAATATTTTGTTCGCTTTTAATTCATGATATTCGGTTTAATAACGTTATACTGCGGTTTTAGTACCTTGGAATATTTTCCCTAAGTTGAACAAACGAAAAAATCCGTTAACAACACAATCACCCTTTAGCCAGGCATCAAACTCTGCAAGGCAACAGTAACACCCATAGCAACAGCGTCGCTTTGACTTTAAAAGTCTTTTATGAGAGTGCCGAACTGCGGCTATCGTCTAGCAGTTTGCGTCTGAAACCTGTAACACGCCTAGCACGTGGTTCGATCGATACTACTGTAACTGAACAACGCAAGCGCAGTCGATAGACCATTAATGAATCAGTGTTCAAGCAGACATTTTAAGGAGGTCAAAAAGTCGGGGAGATTTTATTTCGGGTAGACAAAATATATAATGTTCATGTTGTGACAGTGCGTTTTTAATATCAATGTATTGAAATGGATTAATACATGTTTCACACACACCTAAATTTATAATGTGTGCATATTTTTTAAACTTTACATTAATTACATTTTTTTATGAAAGAACCTTGAATACAATATTTCAAAACAACACAAACAAACGACAACAAAATCATCAGGGCCCAGTTGCTCAAAACGTAAACGAACAATTAAGCTAAAAGTCGTTAACTTTTGGATGAGCTTTTTGATGTAAATTAAATGTAAATTTTTTTAAAATTTGCATTTATTTTAAATAATTTGATATGCTCAAATAATTGTAAAATGCTTCATAAGCGAGATGCTTGTAATATTAGTTTTATTCACATTTAAAGTTAACAGGCCGTTAGCTTAACCGGCCGTTAAAGTTTCGAGCTACTGGGCCCAGAGTTTGATTACCGGCAATAAATCCAACTTTAAACCAGTGTACGAAAAGATAGAGTCATATATTAAGGGATTTAAGTTGACTGTCCTAAAATTAAGATTTGCAAAAAAATAATTAATTTGGCTAAAAAGAGGGTGTCCGAAAATTAAGAGTGTCCGAAAACATAGAGCTTTACGGTACTGGTATTTTTAAGCCTCACAATAACTAAAAATAACTTGGACATTATCTCTCAGCGGATAATTTTATAAGATTTCTCGTCATATGTTGCACATAGGCCTATATATAGTTCGAGTCTAGAATCTCTGCATAAACATAAACTATGATAGTGTGCAATTTAATTGTCATTGTTTTGCAAAATATATAATTTATTCACGTATTGGCTATTATAGTAGGTATTGAATTGTTCCACCCCCTCTCACTCCAAATCCGGTAACCGTGCCTGATTATAAGTGGCATATGTATAAATGCGGGGTCTTAAGTTGGCTTGGATCGGGAAATAATCGAAAATAGAGCACTACGAATTAACGTTTGAGGCGTGTCATTGGAAAACCGGGCGTCATGCATGTGCGTAAAGTGTCGTCCCGAATTAGCCTGTGCAGTCCGCACAGGCTAATCCAGAACTGCACTTTCCGCCTACAGTGATTTATGTGTAGAAGAGACTTCATTGAAACATAAAATACCATAAAAGCGGAAAGTGCCGTCCTGGATTAGGACTGCACAGGCTAATCCGGGACGACACTTTACGCGCATATGCATTAGCCCGGTTTTCCCACGACACGCCTCCATTATTTAACATAATGCCCGTTAATGTTTCCAGAGTTCAAGGAGGCGTTTTCACTGTTCGACAAGAACGGGGACGGCACCATTTCCTCCAAGGAGCTCGGAGTCGTGATGCGCTCCCTGGGACAGAACCCCACAGAGGCCGAGCTGCAGGATATGATCAACGAGGTGGACGCTGACGGTAAGACCACGTGACTATGGACACAGCAACCGCGTTGCGCTCTGAGATTGGTCTGTTTAGTAGCGTGTTTAGTTAAAGCTACATGTGTTGCAAAACCGGGGATTGTGGTCATTACTGACATCCAACATTGTATGGCCTTCAATACCATTTAATCCGCTGTGAACTCATTGGATTGGTTAATAGTTTTGATGGTCGCTTGATACACCTTTATTTCAAGCATAAATTATGTGTTAGGACAATCAAGTCACTAAATCAGTCTAGACTAGAACTCTTTCAAGCTTTGTGTCCCCAACAGCTTACAACGACACACTGACAATATGATGAAATCGACGTTAAACCCCTTAAGTAATGCATTAATTGCTGTGTCACTGGTCGCGAAAATAGTGCAGCCTGTCAGGGACTCGAACTGGGACCCTCACGTACTCTATCCGGACTGAAATAACAGGACCGCTACACAACCTCTTCCCTATAGCCGTATATATATGAAGTTTCACCATTTTAGTGACATATAAATTATGTCAGTGCATCGCGATCTTAACAGGCAACGGTACCATAGACTTCCCAGAATTCCTGACGATGATGTGCCGGAAGTTGAAGGACATTGACAGCGAGGAAGAGCTGCGGGAGGCCTTCAAGACGTTCGATCGCGATGGAAACGGGCAAATAAGCGCCGCGGAGCTGCGTCACGTGATGACGAACCTCGGGGAGAAGCTGACAGACGAGGAGGTGGACGAGATGATCCGGGAGGCGGACCTGGACGGCGACGGGCAGGTCAACTACCAAGGTGAGGGAGCTTGTGGTGTTTATTTACTATATATAGATATAGGTTAAAGTGTGTATGATATTTAATGGGGACGGCCAGGCCAACTACGAAGGCGAGTGTACGTGTAAACCATGTAGTGTTCATTAGTTTACATAAAAGTATAGACAAAGAAAACGTTTACCGTTTTTAAATCTGCAATCAACTACCCCAAAAATAGTTCAGAAACTATAAAATATTGTTCGCAGTGTAAAATTGCAGAATATGTTGCGAGGTAAAGTTAGGATACATATATTCGTAATGCATCGGCTACAAAATGACGATTTTTCGTTTTCATGCGCTTACATGTATATTGAAACACTCGGGCTAATTAACGCCCTAGTTCGTGTTTTAATTCCTTTATGCATCAGTATTCCAAATCGTCGTTAATTAGCAGCTAAAAAACTCTAAATCGAAAATTATTTCTGAATTGTATGTATATTTGCAGAGTTCGTGACTATGATGACCAGTAAATAGTGAAGACGGAACAATGAAATTTACATCTTTAATTGTCCAATGTAAGTACATGAATAATTATATACATGTTTCTGTCTCCCGTAATATATAAATGCGAACGCAGAATTAAACATTTTCACTCTAAATGACTAAGTGCTGAAGCGCCAGTTAGTTGTTACATTGTGTATCAGAAAACAAGGTCTTTATCACAGGTACTTGTAACAATGATTTTTTATTGTTCCATACGTATATACACTATAATAAGAGTCTCTTATTATTGTGTACATACGTATGGAACATGAAAAAAATAATTGTTACAAGTACCTGTGATCATGATCAATATAATTATATTTATGTTCTTGTTTTATTTTTCGTTTCAGGGACAGCTATCATTTCACATTCTGAGTCAGCACCTCTCCTTGATCTTTGGTAAAACCAAATAAAACTGCTCAGTATTTATTTGTCAAGAAGTCGCATGAAAAATGCATAATTTATTTGTAATATTTAGTTGTCGTGTAGATATTTATATTTATACATTTATACAAACGAACTTAAAATAATCACAATGCTTGATACATTATTGTGTTATTGTTATATGCAGATACGTGCTCACGAGTGCATTGTTTCTTTTCAACGAAATAAACTAACGTATTGTAGAATTCGTTCCTTCTGTGTCTTGACTGTCATGGTCTTCTTTTTTACCGCATGGAAATGGATCATAATTATGTAAGTCTCAAGCCTTTTTCTGACATTTTTGTGAAAAAGTATCTGTTTGAAATTGGAATTTTTTTAAATGTAAACCTTGCCAAAATGGGTAAAGAATGTACAAATCGTGTTTTGTCAGTATACATTTTAATAGAAAAGTTGATAAAATGTCCAATTGTTATTGTGATTTTCTAAAGTGTGTGTTCTTCTACTATGTCTAGATGTGACATTTTAAAGATTGTTATTGGTTGTAAACCAAATTCAGTTAAGGAGGGGAATTTATTTTAGAATTGGGAAAAAGGAGCCATACTTTGCGTTGGGAAAGAGCTAGACATTCTGACCCATGATGTGTATAAA